>CAUYUJ010015793.1:377275-499775 GCA_963575745.1 Prorocentrum cordatum | reverse complement strand
CGGCGACGCCATGTTTGGCGAGGGGCGGGCGCGGCTCGAAGTGATCGAGCCCGTCATCGAGGAGCGCGCGCGCCTGGCCGCGGAGGCGCGGCGCCCGCGGGTCTCGGGGGGGCAGGCGTGCCTGGCGCGACGTCGCCGAGCGCGTCTTCGCGGGCGGCGGCGAGTCTGTCACGATCGCGAGCCTGCCCAAGACCGATGCCGCGGGACAGCGGCCCCAGCGTGGGCGGGGCGGCCAGCCGCGTCGCTGCGGCGGCGGCGCGGCGCCCGATGAGCGGAGTTTGGTGTTTTGGGTTTGGTATGTGGTGTTTGGTGTATGGGGGTTTGGGGTGCTACGTTTGGGGTTTAGGGTTAGGTATTGCGGGTGAGGGCTTCGGAGTTTGGTGTCTCGAGTTAGGTGCTTGGTGATTTGGTGCTTGGTGCCTGCTGTTCGGGGTTGGTGTTTGGTGTTTGGGGTTTTCGGTTTGGCGTTTGCGGTTTGGTATTTGGGGTGCTGGGGTATTGAGGCGTTTGGTCTGGGTGCCTTCTATGGTGTTTGGTCGACCTTTCAGCAGTTGCGGATAAGAGTGACGGGCCAGGCGCGGGGATGATCGTTGGTGGGTTGCGGGTGGGTCGCGGGTGGGTCGTGGGGTGGGTCGTGGGTGGGTAGCGGATGGGTCGCTGGGGTGTCGCGGGTGGGTCGCGGATGGGTCGCGGGTGGGTCGCGGGTGGGTCGCGGGGTGGGTCGAGGGTGGGTCGCGGGTGGGTCCCGGGTGGGTCGCTGGTGGGTCGTGGGCGGGTCGCGCACGGGTCGTGGGCGGGTCGCGGGCGAGTCGCGGGGTGGGTCGAGGGTGGGTCGCGGGTTAGTCGCGGAGTGGGTCGCGGGTGAATCGTTGGTGTGTCGCGGATGAGTCGCGTGTGGGTCGCGGGGCGGGTCGCGGGTGGGACGACATCAATCACATCAGCAACACCAACATCAAAACCAGCAGCAACCACATCAACAACATCATCATCAACCACGACAACAACATGATCAACGACACCAACAACACGCACAACACCAACAACAATATTAATACCACCAGCAGCGCCACCGACAACAGCAACAACACCACCACCAACAACAACAACGAACATGTTAAACCAGTTCGCTCTGATCTGCTCGCGTACCGTTCAACACGTATATCCCAAATCGTCGGTGTTCGCCCTCTTCGTTTTCGTTCGCGCCCCCTTAGGGGCAGCCTTAATTTAAGCTTACCGTGTATTTCGTGCAGCTTCTCAGGCAGGGGGAACAAGGACGGATGGAAAGAGAGGACAGGGGGCGATGATGATGGAGCGCTCGAAAAGATAGCAGGAGGGCGGCTAGGAACAGAAAGCACCTGGCAAAACCAGGCGGGCAGATCGGGCGGGTAGGCCGCAGCGGGCGGGTCGGGAAGGCGGGCCCAAACGGCCAGGTCGATCAGGCGGGTTGCTGAAGCGTGCGTCCTGCATGACTCGCGAGGAAGGCTCGAGCGATAGCGCGATTCCCAAACACATCGTCAGGAACATCACAGGGAGAGCGTGGTTCATGAGTGTTGAGGGCGTTGCGTCTGAATAAACTGCGAGGGCGGTCCACGCGAGACCGCGATTCCTGCATACAATGTGAGGAAATCCCGCGCGATAGCGCGATTTGGGAATCCAGCGTGAGGACGCATCTGGCGGGAATTGGTGCTGCTGTAACCCAGGGTCCAGGGGCACAGTCTGGTGACACTTCGCTTCCCTTTGTAAAAAAACGCGGTTTCAAGCCCAAGGAGAAACACAGCATTTGAAACAACAAATGGTTACCTCAAGGGGTGGGCGCACTGCTTTTTTAGAATTCAAACGCAGTAGCAGCAGCATCAACATTTGTTTGAAAGACTGTTCGTTCTTATCGGCTCGCGTGCCATTCATCACGTATACCCCCAGTTCTCATACCCCCGTATAAGTAATTGTATTTGCTCTTATGTGCAACGAGTGTTTCGTTCAGCAGCGGAAGACAGGACGGATGGCAGGACGCGGCAAGGGGCATGCGGGTTGCAGAAGCGTGCGTCTTGCATGAATTGTGGGAGTGTCTCGAGCGATAACAAGGTGCCCAAACAAATCGTGAGTGCATCCACAGCGGGAGCGTGCTTCTTGAGTGTCGAGAGCGCGGCATTTGAACACATTGCGAGGAAGAAACTCAACAACACCAACAACATCACCAACAACAGCAACACCACTCATTTTCAGACTCTTCGCTCTTATGCGCTCGCGTCCCACTCAACACGTCAATTCGCCCTCTTCGTATTCGATCGTGCCCCACTTGGGGGTGTAGTCGTCCTACCTGCACCGCGTATTTCGTGTAGCCCCTGGGGCAGGGGTAGAAAGGGCGGATGGAAGGAACTGAAACGGGTGAGGGAGGAGAATGGAGCACGCGAAAAGATCGCAGGAGGGCGGCTAGGAACAGAAAGCACCTGGCAACACCAGGCGGGCAGATCGGGCGGGTAGGCCGCAGCGGGCGGGTCGGGAAGGTGGGCCCAGACGGCCAGGTCGATCTGGCGGGTTGCTGAAGCGTGCGACCTGCATGATTCGCGAGGAAGTCTGTCTCGAGCGATAGCGCGATTACCAAAGAAACCGTGAGGAAATTCGCAGCGAGAGCGTGGTTCCTGAGTGTTGAAAGCGCGGCGTCTGAATAAATTGCGAGGGCGTTCCACGCGAGACCGCGATTTCTCCATGCATTGTAAGGAACTCCCTCGCGAAAACGCGATTTGGGAACACACTGTGAGGAAGTATCCGGCGGGAGCCGGTGCTGCTGCAAACCAGGGGCCACTGGCACAGTCTGGTGACTTTTTTGTTTTTTGTTTTGTTTTTTTGTTTTTTGAGAAACACTGCAATGGGAAAATCAATGGTTACCGGAGTGGGTGGACCAACAGTAGTTCTTCTCCATACAACAACAGACGCAGCAACACCAACATTTGTTTGTCAGTTCTTATCTTTTCGCTTGCCACTCAGAACGTATATCCTAAGCTCTTGTACCCCCATTGGAGTATATATCTCCTTTATGTGCAACGTGTATTTCGTTCAGCCCCTGAGGCTGTGGAAGACGGGATGAATGGACGGACGCGACAACGGGCATGCGGGTTGCTGAAGCGTGCGTCGTGCATGAATCGTGAGGATGTCTCGAGCGATAGCGATATGCCCCGATAAATCGCGAGGGTATCCACAGCGAAAGCTCTGTTCTTGAGTGTCGAGGGCGCGGCGTCTGAACACATTGCGACAAAGGACAACAACACAACAACATCACCAACAACAGCAACAACATTCTTTTTAAGACTGCTCGCACTTATGCGCTCCCGAGCCACGCAACACGTCTATTCGCCCTCTTCGTTTTCAATCGTGCCACACTTGGGGGTATGTTTTTCTTGCCTGCAACGTGTGTTTCGTGCCGCCCTTAACGCAGGGGAGGACAGGACGGATGGAAGGAAGGGACAAGGAGAGGGAGGAGGATGGAACACGAGAGAAAGTAGCAGGAGTGGGGTTCGGAGCAGAAAACATGTGGCAGAACCAGACGGCCAGATCGGGCGAGTAGGTAGGACCTAGCAGGCAGGTCGGGAAGGCTGGTGCAGACGGGCAGGTCGACCATTCGGATTGCTGATATGCGCGTGTTGCATGGATCGCGAGGGGGTCCCGATCAATAGTGCGATTCCAAATTATGTTTTTGGGGGATCCATAGCGAGAGCGTGACTCCTGAGTGTCGAGGCGCGGCGTCTGAATAACTCGTGAGGAAGTCCCACGCGAGACCGCGATTTCTGCATGCATTGTGAGGAAGTTCCTCGCGAAAGCGCGATTTGGGAATACATTGTGAGGGCGTATCAGGCGGGAGCTGGTGTGGTTGCAAACCCGGGGCCACAACAAAAGTTTGAGAGCCAATGCTTTCCCAAATACAAGCCAGGGGGCGAGCCCCGGGAAGGGCAGTTCATTTGGGAAAGCACCATGTGCCCAGGAGGTGGGGATCAACAAGATATATTCTTAAGTAGTGAGAGTTTAACAACAACAACCACAACAACAACAACAGCAACCATGTCAAGGCTGTTCGCTCTAATGTGCTCGAACCATCTCTGCCCGCCCTTTCGTCTTCGATTGTACCCTCAGGGGTAGATCTTTCTTACCTGCAACGAGCATACCATGTAGCCTCTAATGCAGGGGAAGATAGGACGGATGGAAGGAAGGGACAAGGGGGTGGGAAGAGGATGGAGCACGGGAGAGAGTAGCAGGAGAGGGTGCCAAGACAGAAACCATTTGCCAGAACCAGGTGTGCACATTTTGAGGGGACACCCGAACGGGCGGGTCGAGAACGCGGGCCTTGGTGGCCTGGTCGAGCAGGAGGGTTGCTGAAGCGTGCGACCTGCGTGAATCGCGAGGGGGTCCCGAGCGATAGCGCGATTCCAAAATAAATCGTGGGGAGATCCACAGCGAGAGCGTGACTCCGAGGGCGCGGCGTTTGAAAAAATTGCAAGGCGGTCCGCGCGAGAGCGCGATTTGGGAGTACACTGTGAGGAAGTATCAGACGGGAGCCAGTGTGGTTGTATACTGGGGGCCATAGGCACAATTCGGTGCGAACCCCGGGAAAAGCTTTGTAATTGAACAAATGTGGTTGTTACCGTGCAAGGGTGATCAATCATATTTATTCATTTTTATAAAAGAGAATACAAAAGCAACATCAACAACACCACTCATTTTACAATTGTTCGCTGTTATTCGCTCGCATGCCATTAAACTCGTATACTCCAAGTCCTCGATACCCACCCTCTTCGTTTTTGATCGTGTAACCTTGGGGCTACATGTTTCTTATTTGCAGCGTGTATCTCGTGCAGCCCCTAACGCAGGGGAAGACAGGACGGATGAAAGGAAGGACATGGGGGAGGGAGGAGTATGGAGCACGAGAGAGAATAGCAGGAGAGGGGGCTAAGAACAAATAACATCTGGCATAACCAAGCGGGCACGTATTGAGGGCATATCCGAACGGGCGAGTCGAGAACGCGGGCCCAGGCGGCCATGTCGAGTAGGCGGGCTGTAAAAGTGTGCGACCTGGAATCGCGAGGGGGTCCCGAGCGATAGTACGATTCCCAAATCAATCGTGGGCGAGAGCGTCATCCCTGATTGTCGAGGGCGCGGTGTCTGAATAACTTGTGAGAAGTCCCACGCGAGAGCGCGATTATCATATACACTGTGAGGAACTCCCGAGCGAAAACGCAATTTGGTAACAAACCGTGGGGAAGTAGCAGGTGGGAGCCGGTATGGTTGTAAACCGGGGGCCGTGGGCACAGTTTTGTGCCTTCGCATTGGCCCTACCACAAAAGGATGCGAGGCCTGGAAGGAACATTGTAATCGAAACATACAATAGTTACCAGAAGGGGGATCAGTATTGTTTGAACATGCTATTTATGTTTCTCTTATTTTTTGGTTTCTCTCTCTCTCTCCCTCTCTCTTTCTCCTTTTATGATATATACAATATGAAAAACTAAAAAAACAACAGCAATCATTGTAATATTGTTCGCTCTTATATCCCCGCGTGCCGTTCAACACGTATATCCCCAAACCTCGGTACCTGCCTTCTTCGTCCTCGATCGTGCCTTCTTGGGGGAACATCTTGCTTATTAAATCGCTTCGCTCATTCCGCCGGCCCATATGTCGCACCGCGGTCGCCTGTGCGAGTGGTCGTTTGCAGTGTGGAGCTGCGGCGTCATGAGCTGTGTAGTTGTCGATAAATGTGTTAATGTTTTGTCATGGGGCTTCTAGGTGTTTGCAGTTTTTTGACGGCTTTGGTGCCATCGTGGGGGCGTGTTACCCGTGGTATCCCGCTGTGGGGCCGTTCGAGCCGGGGGAAGAGACATCTTATGCGATAGGGGAACCCTCGTGTCGGAGGGTGGCGGGCTTTGAATGCTAACGTTGGCTCTGTTATCGTCCTGATGTCCTCTGGCGTTGCGGACACGGGCGTTAAGGAACACTCTCTTGTGGCGTTTCTTCTACCATCTCTTTTCTAATTGGACCTGAGGAGGAGGACGACGACGAGGAGGAGGAGGAGGAGGAGGAAGAGGAGGAGGAGGAGGAGGAAGGAGGAGGGGGATGAGGAGCGATGAGGAGCGCCTTTGTCGTCGTCGTCGTCGTCGCCGCCGCCGCCGCCCGCCGCCGCCGCCCGCCGGCGTCGTCGTCGTCGTCGTGGAGTGCCGAGGCTCGAGGCTGGAGGCCGAACGCGGGGGAGGAGGACCACCCCGACCCGCGTTTTCCAAGTCGCGTCTGGCTGGAGTCTTGGAGGCGTCCTGGGGGCCTGAGGGTGTTTTGGAGGCCTCCAGAGGGCCTTTGGAGGCCTCTTGAGGCCTCTTGAGGGCCTCTTGGGGGCCTCTTGGGGCCTTTGAGGGCGTCTTGGGGCCTCCCGGGGGCCTCTAAGGGCCGAGAGGTCGAAATTCTGTTTCGTGAACCCCCTCTTGGGGCGTTCTTGAAGCGTTCTTGGGGCCCTCTTGGGCCGTCTTGGAGGCCTCTTGGGCCGTCTTTTGGAGGCGTTTTGGGCCATCTTGGAGCCCTCTTGGGGGCCTCTTGGGCCCTCTTGGGGCGATCTTGGAGGCCTCTTGAGCCGTTTAGGGGCGTCGGGGAAACGAAAAGGTTGAAGCGCCCAAATCTGTCCAAAACCTATGGAAAAACATTGTTTGCTTGCCTCTTGGGGCCCTCTTGAGATTGCACTTGGAGACCTCCTGGGGATCTTGGAGGCTTCTTGGGTCATCTTGGAGACGTCTTGGGCCATGTGGAGGCCATCTTGGGCGTCTCGGACCTCTCTTGCACCGTGTTGGGGGCGTTTTGGGGGCCCTCTTGGGCCGTCCTGGAGGCCTCTGGGCCCGTCTTGGAGCCGTCTTGGGGCCCTCTTGGGGGCCTCTTGGGCCCTCTTGGGGCGATCTTGGAGGCCTCTTGAGCCGTTTAGGGGCGTCGGGGAACCGAAAAGGTTAAAACGCCCAAATCTGTCCAAAACCAACGGAAAAAAACATTGTTTGTTTGCCTCTTGGGGCCCTCTTGGGAGTTCTCTTGGAGGCTTCTTGGGGCATCTTGGAGGCTTCTTGGGCCATCTTGGTTGGAGACGTCTTGTGCCGTCTGGAGGCCATCTTGGGCGCCGTGGGGCGATCTTCGGGCGTGTCGGACCTCTCTTGGACCGTGTTGGGGGCGTTCTTGGGGCCCTCTTGGGCCGTCTTGGAGGCCTCTGGAGCCGTCTTGGAGCCGTCTTGGGCCGTCTTGGGGCCCTTTTGGGGGCCTCTTGGGCCCTCTTGGGGCGATTTTGGAGGCCTCTTGAGCCGTTTAGGGGCGTCGGGGAACCAAAAAGGTTGAAGCGCCCAAATCTGTCCAACACCAATGGAAAAACATTGTTTGTTTGCCTCTTGGGGCCCTCTTGGGAGTTCTCTTGGAGGCCTCTTGGGGCATCTTGGAGGCTTCTTGGGCAATCTTGGAGACGTCTTGGGCCGTCTGGAGGCCATCTTGGGCGCCGTGGGGCGATCTTCGGGCGTGTCGGACCTCTCTTGGACCGTGTTGGGGGCGTTCTTGGGGCCCTCTTGGGCCGTCTTGGAGGCCTCTGGAGCCGTCTTGGAGCCGTCTTGGGGCCCTTTTGAGGGCCTCTTGGGCCCTGGGGCGATCTTGGAGGCCTCTGTCGGGGAACCGAAAAGGTTGAAGCGCCCAAATCTGTCCAAAACCTTGGGAAAAAAAACATTGATTTTTGCCTCTTGGGGCCCTCTTGGGAGTGCTCCTGGAGGCCTCTTGGGGCATCTTGGAGGCTTGTTGGGTCATCTTGGAGACCTCTTGGGCCGTCTGGAGGCCATCTTGGGCGCCGTGGAGCGATCTTCGGGCGTCTCGGACCTCTCTTGGATTGTGTTGGGGGCCTCTTGGGGCCCTCTTGGGACGATCCTGGAGGATCTGGGGGAGTGTCCCGGGCGTGTCCCGGGCGTGTCCCGGGCTCCGCCCGGGGTACTTTTGATCCAGGGACAGGGGCCGCCCCGCGCGCGCGAACCAGAAATACAGTTTACCAGTTACCAGAGATCTTAGCACGCCTCTGGCCCGTTGGGCCGGCGAATTTGTTTGCTTATTTGCTTGCTTATTTGCAACGTGTATTTCGTGCAGCCCTCAGGGGAGGACAGTACGGATGAAAGGAAGAGACAAGGGGCAGGCTGGTTGCTCAAGCGTGCGTCCTGCATGAATCGCGAGCGATCCCGAGCAACAGCACGATTTCCAAATAAATCGTGGGAGACTCCACAGGCAGAGCGCGATTCCTGAGTGTCGATGGCGCGGCGTTTCAATAAATTGTGAGGAAGTCCCACGCGAGAGCGCGACTCCTGTATACATTGTGAGGATGTCCCGCTCGAGAGCGCGATTTGGGAACTGATTGTGCCGAAGTATCAGGCAGGAGCAGACCCACAACAACAGCAATCCGCACCGCGGAAGCCCACTTGAGCCCGCACCCATGGACAGTGAATGACCGGTCGGCCCCCATGATTTCGACCCGTATCCAGGAAAACTTTTTTTTGGCTCCCAGATAGTAGTTTTTCTCGAGGGTTGGGTGGAAGGTCGGGTTTTTTTTTCCGTGGGAGAATTGTAGGGCGGAGAGATTCCATATACAGAGGTCCTAGAAGGTGGACGGAGGAGAAGGATGGTGAGGGTCAGGAGTGAGCGACAGTAAGTCAGCGGTGATGAGTTTCTGGTAGGTAGGATCTGTCACACGCGTTTGGGGTCGGCGGATTTCGCGATCACCGCATGTGGAGTCTTGCCTGCGAATTGCCACCCAGATCTCTGTACCAATCGTTTCATCAACGTCTTGGGATGGGGCTCGTACGATCGCCCGCTATGCACAGGATTCGCTGCTCGAGAAGCCCAGCCCAGACCTGCAGCAGTTTTTCCGGAAGACCAGCACGATCATCACCAGAGAGGAGGCCAGATTGGGACGAACGTTTTCGGATGATGACGATGTGGATGGTGACGATGGTGGTTCTGAAGACGTCGGCGATGTTGTTTCTTATGGTGTAGAGGTCGGTGTGGATGTTGGTGGTTGTAATGATGACGAAGATGATGACGGCGACGATGGCTATTTCGATGGTCATGACGATGATGACGTAGATGATGCCTTAGGTGTTGTTGAGGATAGTCATAATCATGGTGGTTGTGGTGGTGATTATGAAAGTGATGACGAGGACGACGATGACGACGAATGATCATGATGCTCTTGCTGATGATGCTCAGTATGATGATGGTCATGATGATGATGATGATGATGATGATGATGATGATGATGATGATGATGATGATGATGATGATGATGATGATGATGATGATGATGATGATGATGGTTGTGATGGTGGTGGTGATGATGAGACTTGTAAAGCGACCGTGAAGCGGGTGCATCACAGAGTCCGCTCTATTTCGCTCAAGCATTTTATGTTCAGGCAGCACCTGCAGGTTGGCCCACCCTCGTCCTCTCCAGGTTCCCTCGTGGGTGATGGTCTGCGCGTGGTGCACGCTGGACGCCTGATGGCCTGGGCTGCTGCGTGGCAGCGGTGGCGCCCTGCAGGCCTAGCCGGCCTCGCGCGAGGCGGAGAGGGCCGCGCTGTACGCTCGGAATTTCTCTGGCTGTCTGGCAGACGTGTCACGGATGCACGCGGAGGTCGCCTCGCTTGCCTCAGAGTTGCGTGAGGTCCGCGCCCAGCAAGTCCAGCACGGCTCGGACGCCGACTCCTTATACGTACATTCGATCGGGCTGGTGCTGATTGGGATCCTCGCTCAGATCGTCAGCGTCTTCAGTCATTGCCGCACCCGACATGGTCTGCGTCTGCGGTTGTTCAGGTCGGAGGGGAGCGAGCGCCGCCGAGGCGGCGGAGTTGTTCAATAAGTTATTGCCAGACCGCGTCGTCACCTTTCCCTACGACGACGACCGCAGCATCTGGCATGAGCGCGTGTTGATTGGGCCCGCCGGCGCGCAGCAGCCCCCGACGAAGTGGACCATCGTGACCCCCGATGGCGACGTGTAGGACGAGGAGATCGCTTCTGGCGCCGACAGGGACGGGCCGACATGGCCTCGATCACTTCGGCTCTGCGCCTGCACGGCAGCGGCCTGCTGGACGCGTGTATCGCTTCGACATCTACTCCACCGTGACTGAGCTGCTGGACGTGGTGCGCGTCGCCAGGCGAGATGCTCGAGCTGCTGGCCTCGACGTGACGGCGCCCCCAGTGGGCGGCCCGTCTACGGTCCGTTTCTGAAACGTCTCTGGCTTCTACCGTCGCTTCGGCCGCAAGGGCCCAAGGCGCCAGCCCACGGCCGCTGGCGCCGCGCCGCCGCGGGGGCCGCCGCCCCTCCCGCCGCCGGTGCCTGCGCCGCCTGTGTTGGAGGTTGAGGCCGACGACAGGGAGCTGCCGCCTGCAGAGGGCACCGCCGCACCGCAACCCGGTCCCGTCGGCGCCCGCGCGCTGGCGAGCGCGGAGGCGCCGCCGCCTGGGATGACCTGGATAGCCAGCAAGGTGGTGGGCGCCGAAATCCGTCGTGGTGACGAGATCTTGCCGATGCCTGGGGATGTGGTCTGGGGCGAGAGCGGGCCCCGCGGCTTGCCCGCTGGCTTCATCGTGCCCATGGAGTTGGCGCCCTCCGCCTCGGCCGCCCAGCAGCCAGGAGACGAGGGTGATGAAGGCCGACGCCACCGTGACTTCCGCGAGTCTGTGAGCCAGATTCGACAGGAGACGCTCGACGATTTCCCCCTGTCTGGAGAGCGCAGCTACAAGTGGCTGTGCGAGTGCATCATCGAGCATGGCGGCACCCCACATGGCCGTCAGACCAAATGGATGAGTGAGAGTTGCTGCACAAAGGACTCGGCGGCGGCCCACTCCCCCGATCTCTTGGGGCTCTCGATCGAGCTCGCCCAGACTTGCGACAAGGTCGACGGGTCGAACTTGGCCTGCGTGGAAGCGGTCGCCCGCGCGTACCACTTGGTGAAGGAGACCATGGGCAGCGTGGAGATCGAGGGCGTCGAGCACTACATCGGGCGCTCGAAACAGAGCGCTCGTCGCGGCGTCGCGGCGGCGCCGGGATTGGCGAAGCACGCGGTGGAGCAGTTGGCCAAGGAGACCGTGATCCAGAAGCAACGGCGGAAGGCGCGCGAGGAGAAGAGCGCCTCCGCTGGCAAGAAGGGCCCGGGGTGACTTGGGCTCGGCAGACGGGAGGTCGCTCGGCCCGTCCGCCACCTCACGGCAGCCAGCTTTGTCGGCCTACCTCAGGCCCCTCCGCTGGTGACGGGAAGCTGCCTGGCGCTGCCCCTGCTGCTCCAGCTCCTCCACGACCCCGTCCTGGATAATCCCTTTCGGTCCGGGCGCGTCTTCAGCGCGCCCGGTCCATGGGGGAGCGTATTCGGGGCACCGTGGGCTTGCTTGGGCTACTACGCACCGCAGTGCACGCCAGAGCGCCTCTCCCAGATGGGCGATCTCCTGCTTCGACACGTTCGCCGCCTCTACCGTCAGATGGAGGCCCCGACGGCCGCGTCGGCCCAGGAAGCCTGCCTAGAGCATTTGGGGCGTCCGCGTCTGCGCTATGACGCATCTAACGTGCTACTGCTGAGGCCGCGTGCACCGCGCCTCGTGAGCTGGCACCAACTTTGGAACGAGCCTGGCTGGCTCGCTGACCGACTCAGGCCAGCGGACCGATGCTCTCTCCTGGGCCTCAACCACGCCTTGCTGCTGCCGCCGACGAGCTTCGACGCAGTCGTGGAGGAGGGGGGGGCCTTCGTTATGCGTGGACCCTGCGTTGGAAAAGAACCGCACCATGTACATGCAATGTGTGACGTTTGGGGATCTCCAGAGGCGCCTTTGTGCTTGGCAAGACCAGGATAGTGGACGTCGGGGTGTTCTTTGTGGCCGAGGAGGACGCGCGGATCAGGATGGTGCTTGACTGCAGGAGGAGCAGCCAACGGTTTCAGCTTTCTCCGCCAGTCAGCCTCTTCTCGGCCGCGGGCTTCGCGGACCCAGAGGTGCCCGCGGGCGCCCCGCTGTGCTTTGCGGGGGTGGGCCTCCGGAGCGCCTGCTACCAGCGCGAGCTACCGGCCAACCTGCGGCTGCTGTTCTGCCTGCCGGAGGTGGTCGCCAGCGAGCTGGGCGTCGGCAGGTTGGGCGGGCGCCGCGCGGCGCCTTGGGCCCGCCTGCGCCCGCAGCTGACCGCGGCGCCGGCGGGCTGGGACTGGGCCCTTTACTTCGCGCAGGAGGCCCACGAGCGCGCGCTGGACGGCTGCGACGCCCTCAGGCCCGAGCTGCGCGCCGTGACTTCCCGCCGCCGCCGCCGCCGCTGGCGGGGCCGACCCATTCCCTCTACGTCGACGACGCGCTCTTCGCGGGCACCGATCGGGAGGAGGTGGCGCGCGCCAGGCGGCTGGCCTCCTAGGCCCTGGAGTGGCGCGACCGAAATGGGTACGGAAAGAATGGGCACAATGCCCAACAGCAGTTCCTGTTCATTTTGAACAGGAATCGCTGTCGGTGTCGCCGCGGCCAGTGTCAATGTGAGACAGAGGGCCGCTTGCCCAACAGCGGCCGCTGTTGGTTTGGGACAACATTTGCTGTTGGGCATTATACAAATTTTCTCTCTACCCATTTCGGGCGCCCACACTGGGGGCCGCCGGGCTCGCCGTCCACGACGAGACCGACGCCGCGGAATACATGATGATGCTAGGGGGGCGGCACGAGGGCTGGCCCGCGCGGGCCACGCGGGCGCCGCCTCGCTTCTGGCAGCTGCGCGCGGGCCTCGGCTACCTGGCGCAGCGCCGACCCAGGGTGGCCAGCCGCGACATCGAGCACGTCCTCGGCCACTGCATCTTCGCGGCGCTCTGCCGCCGCGAGAGCCTCAGCTGCTTCGGCGCCGTCTGCGCCTTCGCGCGGCAAGGCTACCGGCGGGCTCGGCCACTGTCGGCATCAGCGCGGAAGGAGCCGAAGATCTTCCGCGGGGTCCCCGTCACGTTGCGCGCCCAGCTGGGCGCCCCCTGGTCGCCGCAGGTGGTCGCGACCGATGCCTGCGAGACTGGGCGCGCCTCAATGGCCGCAGAGTGGGGCGCCGACGACGTCACCACCACGGGCCGCGGGCGCGAGAGGTGGCGGCTTCGCCGCGCGACCGCGCGGCCCGCGCGGCCGAGTCGGACTTGCTCGATGCAGACCCGATGTTCGCAGCGTTGAGGGGGGGGTCTGACAAAAACTGTCCTGAAGTGTCTTCGCGCGTCCTCCGCCGCGCTAACTGGAAGTCGCTGCGCTGCGTTCCCACGTTCAGGGAGGTGCCCATGCGCCGCAAGGAAGCACACCTACGCGCCGTCAAGCTGATACTGTCAGACGCGGATTCGCGGGGGTAGAGGCACGCGGTCTTGGGAGACAATCTCGCATCGCACTTGCTGTTTCGAAGGGTCGTTGCCGTGACATTTATCTGCTCAATATTATTCGCCGATGGGGCTGCCCTTGCCCTGGCCACGGGCGCTCGCGCCCACGGACGATGGGCGCCCAGCACGCTGCACGGCCCCGATGGCGCCAGCCGTGTCCGCGAGCGCGCAGACGGACACCTCGCGCGCGCCGCGGACTGGCGAGAGCGCAGGGTCGTCAGCTGCGGCCGCACTGAGACGCCTGCGGCCGCCCGCAGACTGGCGCGGGGCCCCCGGGGCTCTGGCCCCCCGCGCTGCCGCCGCGACCTCCGCGCGTTATCCCAGCTCCGGCGGCTCGCATTGCACGATCGCGGCGCGCAGCAGCGGAGGCCGTCACCCCGGCGCAGGCCAGGGGCCTCGTGGCCAGCCCAGCGCCGCGAGCCCGTGCCACATTGCCGCGGCTGAAGCGCCTGGCGGCGCGGCCGTGCCTGCTGAGCTTCGCGCCGCCCTGCGCGTCCTCCATCCCGCTGCGCGAGATGCCGAGGTCTGTGCGGCGCCGCCTGGGCGCTGGGGATCAGGCGCGGGCCCATCGCGGAAACAGCCGCTGTGGGGAAGCAATGCCGACGCCAGCGCCGCAACCTGCTGGGCCAGTTCCTGATGTCCAGCAAGCTGGGGGCGCTGGGCGTGGCGGCCCCCATGCTGGATGCCGCTGTGGTGAGGTTCTTCAACGAGCTGTACTTGGTAGGGAAGGGCGCCTCAACGGGTGAGAAGCTGATCGCTGCAATCGCCACGCGCGTGCCCGACTACCAGGGCAAGGGCCGCCTGGCTCCGCCCCGCGCCCACCGCGCGCTGCGAGGGTGGCGGAAGCTGCGCCCGCCGCGGACTCGCCGCCCTCTGCCCTGGGCAGCCTGCATGGGCGTCGCGCGGCGCCTCTGGCAGATCAGTGGCGAGGCGGAGATGGCCATCTACTGGCTGCTCACGGCGGCCGCCTACTTGAGGCCCGGCGAAGCTCATCGCTGGACGAGGGGACAGGCGTTGCCCCCCGCAGGCGAAGATGCCCAAGGTGACGATACACATCAACCCCGACTACCTCGGGAGGCCCAGCAAGACGGGCGAGATGGGCGAGACCGTCGACATCGCCCGACCTTAGCTGGCCTCGCTCGTCGTGGAACAGAGCCAGGGGAAGCCAACAGACCCGCTCTGGACCTTCGCGATGACAGACGTGAAGAGGACCTTCGACAGCGCGGCCACCCCCCTCGACCTCGGGGGGCTGCAGCCCGCGCTGTGCATGGCGCGGCACAGCGGCGCCTCGATCGACAGGCCCACGGGGCGGATCTCGCTGCTGGGGGCCCAGCGCCGCGGCAGGTGGAGGCAGCCCGCCTCGGTCTGACGCTATGAGAAGCGGGGGCTGACCCAGGCGGCGCGGACGCAGATGGGCGCCCAAGCTCGCGAGTACTCAATGAGTTGTCCGCGCTGCTCGCCGCCGCCTGACAGAGAGGCTCCGCCATCTGACCATCTGCCTCCCCGCGCCAAAGCAGGTCCGTAATGGGTCTTCTCGGGCTCTGAACAGTTCTTCTCCAACTCGTTGGGGAAGAGAGGTTTCTCCGCGTCCTCTTCGGATGTGTTGCAAGGCCCACGGGTGATCTCCTTAGGTCAATTGTCTTGCGTCGGGTGATTCGAATGACCAGGAGTGAGAAGTGTCTGGAGCTCCTTGCTGGGGTGCCCTGCAAGAGTTTCTCTATATTGCCCGTGGTGGTCACAACGCCATCCGGAGCAGTGGCCATTCCCTTGGCTTCCCCTCGCCCCCCCTCCCCCTTGCAAAGCGAGGGCAATCGAATGCTGCAGGTTTCCAATCGGATAATTAAGAGTGGGTCAACCAATGCGTGTTCCTTGTTTATACAGGGAAACCACCGTCATCCTACACGTGGCAAAGTGACTCCGTACGTCGTGTTTTACGTTGGACGGGAGTGCAATATGCAAGTACTAACTACTGTGGCTGGGGAGCCCCGCGGAGCAAACCGACCAGGTTTCGAGCTGTTTTTTTGCCCGGGGTTTCGGACCTCTGAAAGCGCTGTCGCCCCATCCGTGGGATCTGCACGTTCCCGGGTACAAGAAAACACCAGATCCTTCAGGGCCGTGGCGGCCACGGTGTTCAGTGGACTGCCCGCGCCGCCGTATATCCCTACGTTCTGTGTAATGCGATGGCCGATGTATTCGTTGATGCCGCTTTTGATCGTGTCTTCCGGCAGAATCTCCACTCGTTCCTCCCAATCCCAACAGTTGACGTGCTCCGTAGAACCGGTTGCGACCTTTGGACACTCGATGCCTGGCTAAGTTGTTGGTCTCAGTTGTTTCGATCGCTGCCGCCTGCGGCTCATCGCTCTCGATGTGGGTCTTTCACACACATGCAGATGACAGGTATCAGGTATCACAGTTCTGAAAAGCAAGGACGGGTGGGGAACCTCCGATTTGTCTTGCGAACATCTAGGGGGTGCAGCACCGAGTCCGTTCTATTTCGCTCAAGCCTCCCGCCCTGTCTCTCGACTTCCCGCCCCTGCTCACGGCGGGCCGCAAACACAGTCTTGAGCGGCTAAGTTGTTGGTCTCAGTTGTTTCGATCGCTGCCGCCAGCGGCTCGTCGCTCTCGATTGGGTTTCACACGCGTGCGGATGACAGAAACTACAGCTCTGAAAATCAAGGACGGGTGGGGAACCTCCTGAGGATGATGGTTGCGATGGTAGCGTTTGGAGCAAGAGGAAAACCAGGAGGAAGAGGAGGAGTAGGAGGAGGACAGGGAGGAGGAGGAGGAGGAGGAGGAGGAGGAGGAGGAAGAGGAGACGGCTCACGTAGGAGTTCCTCCCCGTGGGAGGTCCCGCCCTTCTGCACTCTCGCTCGGGCTCACGGGTGCGATCAAGGCAGGGGTTTGCTCTCGGCTGCCGTTGAGGGCTGCAAACTGTTTCATCTCCCTGCGATTATTTCTGCTTTGAGTCTTGAGAATCGGAGGATATGAGATTTGGGGCGTTGCTCTATGTTCACATTGGGAGTTATTGTATAGTTTCGGGCCCGGGAACCCGTGCGTATACGTAGAGTTGGCGCCAAGATTGCAGCATCAAGACGCGGTGTGGAGCTACTGTCGCGATTTTTTGGGATGTTGCACTTGTTTGGCAACGTCGGATCTCAGGCGAAGGCCAGTCGAGACAACGGTGGCCCTCTCTGGCGTTGTTCGTGCTCGGCGGAGCCTCAAGGAGGCTTCTCGTCGCCACAGCTGGATCCGCCCCCGAAGACGGGTTTAGGATGGACCCCCCGATTTTGATCAGATTTGGACTTGGCGGAAGAGCCACCATTCCTTCACTGGAGTGAGAGCGTGTCGACACCAGCCCCTTCCGAAGCTGACACATTCGGCCTTTCATCGGAGGAGCGGCCGTTGTCCATTTGAGACATAAGGCCGCCTGCCAAACAGCGGTTGTGGACAACATGTTGCGCTAGGCATCGTACCCGTTTTCCTCCTAGCCGTTTTCGGTCGTCCAAATATGGGTATTGTTCTGCGTGTGTGTGTGTGTGTGTGCGTGTGCGTGTGCGTGTGCGTGCGTGTGTATGTGTATGTGTATGTGTATGCGTATGTGTATGTGTATGTGTATGTGTATGTGTATGTGTATGTGTATGTGCGTGTGTGCGTGTGCGTGTGCGTGTGCGTGTGCGTGTGCGTGTGCGTGTGCGTGCGTGTATGTGTATGTGTATGTCTATGTCTATGTCTATGTCTATGTCTATGTCTATGTCTATGTCTATGTCTATGTCTATGGCTATGGCTATGGCTATGGCTATGTCTATGTCTATGTCTATGTCTATGTCTATGTCTATGTCTATGTCTATGTCTATGTCTATGTCTATGTTTATGCCTATGTCTATGTCTATGTCTATGTCTATGTCTATGTCTATGTCTATGTCTATGTCTATGTCTATGTTTATGTGTATGTGTATGTGTATGTGTATGTGTATGTGTATGTGTATGTGTATGTGCGTGCGTGCGTGTGCGTGCGTGCGCGCGCGTGCGTGCGTGCGTGCGTGCGCGTGCGTGCGTGCGTGCGTGCGTGCGTGTGTGTGTGTGTGTTGTTCGCTTGTCATCCCTAGGGCCAGTTCTTCCTCCTGGAGTCGTCTTTTGGCGGTCCCGAGGCCTGGCGAGGGCCCCACAGGCCGAAAACTACCAAAAGCCGCAACTCCAATCTTTTTGTCGGAGCCTCGGATCTCTGGGAGGTCCACCTCCGCGGTCGCTGGCTTCGAGCCCGCGCGCATCCGCGCCGTCACGCGCGCGTGTCTCGGCGAAGAGTGGCAAGTGCGGGGTCCTGTCAGGGCGGGCGCTGGATCGGCCCGCCTCTTGAGCCCCCAGCGAGCTCTGGCGCCCCGCCACTCGGCCCACCAGCGGGAGCGCGGGCACGTCGCCCTTCCCCCTCCTCCCGTGTCGTCCCCCTGCCCCCGGGGGAGAAGACGATGCCGACACCGCTGCTCGTCCTGGAGCGCCCTCGTCGCCACGGCTGGATTTCCATCGAAGTTCGGTTGGAACGCACCTCGGGAGAGGTCCGCGGAGTGGCCGTGTCGGTGCCCCCGTGTCCTCCTCCCGCCGCCCCTTTTGCGCGGTCATCCTGCAGGCCGTATTCCGTCTACAGTTAATACCATATGAGTAGTGTTATCCCCTCTCCCCCGAAGACGTTGGTGAGGTGTCTTAGCCTCCGGGTATTGTTCTTGACGCACGGAATGCCGTTGACACGAAGATTATTAGATGTTCGTCCAATCCGGAAGTTCCAGTCTTTTCTGAATGGCGCCCCCGCAGCAGCGCCGACGTCATTTCATTGGTTCGGTCCTTCCAATTTGTGCTCTTGCTGCAGCGTTGGCTTCGGTTCTGGTCCACCAGTCCTTTCTGCAGCGCTGGTCTCATTTCACCGGCATTGTGTTTCCGCGGCAGCGCTGATCTCATTTTGCGTTTCCCGCTTTCCAATCCGTCCATTTGCATTTCCCATTCTGTGTCACGTCTTGTTTCTCTCTGACCTTGTTGTCGAAATGAATTGTGTTCGCGACGCGACCACGTCGGTTGTGGCCGTGCTCTTCTGTGTGCTATGCCGCACTCTACCGTGCGTCGCGCTCTCTCCCGGGACCACTTCCTTGTCCGAACTCCGGCTGTGCGATCAGCGAGGAGACCTACGCAACGGCACGGCATTGGAGGCAGGGGGCAGGACGTCGGATGAAACGCCGGCGCGCCTGGCTCGCCTCCCTCCTCGGCCCGCCGCCCCTCCTTGCCCGTCCCCCCCCGGTCCCCTTGGAGCTTCTTCTCGGCTCCTCGTCCTGGTGCTCTGCCGCTGCTCGCCCACTGATCTCCCGCAGCCTCTTCCTCCTCCCCTCGCCGCGGCCCCCGCCGTTCCCCTCGGGGCCCTCCCCGTCTCCCCCGTCCAGCGCTTCGCCGTCCTCCTCCCGCCCTCCCAGCCCCTTCTCCTCTCCCTGGAGGAAGGGGCAAGCGCACAAGCTCAAGGTCTGGAACTCCGCGCGGATGTCCGAGAGTGCGCTGCCCTGGCGGCGGCTCTGGCGCCGATCCAAGAGATCTGCGCGGACCTTCGAGCGTCAATGCCTGTGCGGTTTCTGTCTCACTCTCTTCCCTTTCCGCCTTTTTCCTCGCCCTCTCAACTGCAGTTTGCCCCATCGACCTCCCGCTCCCGCTCCCCTTTCCCCTCCAGCTTTTTACCCTCGCCCTCCCACTCCCGCTCCCCCTCCCATGCCCCTCCCAACTACCTTGCTGTGCTGCGTGGTCTTTCGTGGGAGCCTAAGAGGGTCCCCAAATTCCTGGCGGTGTTGGGGAGTTCGTGGGTATGTAGGATTTGGTCGACATCTGGATGACATCTGGACGACATGGTGAAGAGGGGCGGTCGGAATCTGGACGAAATCTGGCCGAAATTTCTGATATGGCCGCGGAGGTCCGCAGAGGCTCCCATGAAGGCGCACCAAGGGTCGAAGGATTGCGCCGCATCGCCGATGCTTCGCCGATGCGGCTGGATGTAGATCCCGAACTTATCCACACCAACTGCGCCGATGCATCGGCGATGCATCACCGACGCATCGCCGATGCTGTGACCCCATGTGCTCTGACCCCATGAGCTCCTCTTCCGACCACATGAAGGCTCATCTTCCAGCTTTGCCCTCGCCTACCCGCTCCCGTGCCCGTGCCCGCCCCCGCCGTAGGGGGGGGGACGCAGGTTGCCGAGGCGATGCAGGGTATCGGCCTCATCGAGATTCCAGATTACGTGAAGGGAGGGGTTGGTCCTTCCTCCTCCTCCTCCTCCTCCTCCTCGCTCCTCCTCTTCCACCCTCCACCTCCTCCCGTCTCATCCTTCCTCCTCCTTCCTCTTCATATTTCATCCTTGCCCCTACTTCCTCGTTTTTCCTTGTTCTCCTCCTCCTCCTCCTCCTCCTCCTTCCTCCTCCTCCCTCCTCCTCCCTCTTCACACCTCTTCCTCCCTCCCTCCTCCATGTTCTCCTCCCTCCTTGTCTTCTTCTCCCTGTTACTCCCTGCTGGCTCCTCCTCTTCCGCATCCTCCCTGGGACGCACATAGGAACGATGAGGTCAGTGTAAATTGGCCTACAAACGCTTCAATCGAACAGAAGCCCCGGGTCAGATCACCGAGGGTCGCAACCAGCTCCCAGAACTCAAGCAGTGAATTGTGACAGCTCCACAGTTCCCAAATTGCCACGCAATAAGACACGATGCTTCCGAAGGCCAGCCACCATGCTCAAGCCCACGCACCCGCGGGCCTGTAATCCTGTGAGAGGTGGCAGGCTTGGCGCGTGCACCAGCGCACACTGAGGCGCGTGCGCTTGCCGAGGCCGAGGCAGCGCGTGCGCCGACGACGCGGCGCAGGGTCGTGCAGGCGACGACACCGCGACGGGGGGGTCGGCGGCAGCAGCAGGGGGCTCGGGCGGCCTGGGAGGGCGGGCGGGAGGGGGGGTCGCCTGGCGGCGCTGCTGCCTCACCGCACCGCCTTTGAGCTCGGCCGCCGAGGGGCGGGCAGTGTCTCGCGGCGCCAGGGGGCGCCCCCCGCACTCCCTGGCTGTCTCCCGGCCGCTCTGGCCACTCTCTCTGCTCGCCTGAGCTTCCTCCGAGGGTCCTCTGGGACTCCCGCACCGTCTGGTGATGGCGGTGGCCCAGAGGTCAGCAAAATCGTTGCGGCGCTGCCGATGTGTGGGATGGGCCCCACTTGTAAGGGTACGAATGCGTCAGGTCACATCCCACCCCAGTCATCAAGCTCAGCCCACACGAGCCGTCACAAGTCAGAGTGAGCTGCTGATGGGGAACAAAACGCATTCAGACCACGGTCATTGAGGCCATGCGCCACAGAGTCACTGGTAGAGAACAGCACAAGAGGCGGCATAGCATTCCTGAGGGCCTGCAGGACAGTTCAATGCTGAGCTCGATCTATACACTGGCTTGGCCCCTTCCAATCCCCTCCCAAGCACAGCGTTGACCTCGAAGTCACTGGCGTTGGTGGAGGAGACGTGTCTAAACCGACGACGGCACAACCCCCAGAGCCCCATGTGGGATTTCATGGTCATAGCGGGAGCCGTCGACATACACACTCTGCTGGGGCCAATTTGCAGATGAGGGCCTCGCAAGTCAGGTGCCCGTGGTACAACGTGCCAAGGGCACTCACAAGCACGACACTCAGGTCTCTGAACAACACTTGAACCTTGTATGCGTTGTTGGGTCCACCGACTGCCCACGAGCGCGGAACGCACGTGGGACTGTTCCTTGGGTGTGATAGGGTACTGCCCACTCAGAATGCTCACAATTGGCTCAAGCTCGGGGATGCCCAGAGACTTGCAGACCGCTGATCTGCTTGCACTGCCAGGCCTCACAGGCCTTGTCAACTAACTCCTCAAGACCGTGCACACATACACACACACACGCGCGCACACATACGCACACACACACACACACACACACGCACGCACGCACACACACACACATACACATCACCAGGCTTGATTTGCTGGCCCCAGGGAAAGGTCCCGAGCGAGAGACCATCGCAAACACTCCCCAACCTAGACGCAGTGGCCACACGCAGAGCAAAAGGCCAGGCATGTTTTGCCACAAACTGCGTCTCCTTTGCTGAGCTGTCTGAAGGCATCGCTGGAACCCTTGGGTGATGACGTGCTGCGGCACCCAAGCTTGATGCCAAGCGCCAGCATAGCACCGATAGGCTCTGAGGACGCTCTAAAAATAGTGCCGACACGGCGTCCTAGGGCTAGCAGCGGACGAAGAGTGAGGGAGTACGAGCTGGTGGGCCCCTGGTTGCCCACAAGTTGCCTCAACCGGTGCAGCTCTTGATCATTGATCGTTGGTCCATGTGACGTTCGTGGCATGGTTGACGCTGGTCTCTAAGGTGGCTTTCGCCATGCTGAAGACCTGCCTACGCCTCTTGGGCTTGCCTGAGCCATTTAAGCGCCGCTTTCTAGGCGCAGCAGCCGAGAGTCTGTCACGCTTCGTTTTCATCCCGAGCCTCCCGACGTGATTTCAATTCCCCAGATTTCTCTGAGCACGTGACATCAGACCTCCGAGGCACCATAACCTTTACTTCATGCTGTCTTGTAGCTTGAGAGCGCTGGCTAGAGCAGCGCGTTTTCTCGGTGGCAACATTGAGGTCACATGTTTGCAATTTCTGCTTTGACATGCAGCTATCACCCGTGAGTTCTTTCAAGACGCGAGCCTCTTCTCCGAAACGCTGAATGTCGACTTTATCGACCACATTGGAAAGCGACATCCCGAGCGCCCTGCCGTCGATAGCGGCACTTTTCATTGCATCGAGTGGTCTTGGCAGGACCAGTTGCAGAATCGCAGTCGCCAAAACACACCCAGGTAGCACCTTCTGCTGTGAGACGAATGGCTTGGACGCAAACATTCCCATTCCGAGGATCCTCGGCATGTGGTCTAGACTGACTGGAAGATACAGCAGCTTCGTGGGGAAACTTGTTTGCTGAGCAGCACTGGTTCGGGGATGATGGCGCACCAGCTCGAACGCTGTTTTCAGATCCACGATGATCGTTCCCGACACTTCCCCTCCTGTGAGCCCCCTCCGCCCGCGCCGACTGCACCCACCACACTCGTCAGAGGCATTGCCTCTGGTGCCCCGTTTGAAGCCTCAACAAAAATCTGGCTCTGCCAGTTGTGAAGCTCCTGCTTTCGCAACCTGCAAAGATTCCTGGCTAGGCAATGCAGAGGGCTATGGGCCTGAGTCCCCACGTCCTTGTGGCAAGGACGACAACTTGATCCTAAGCTAGGGCTACTCCAAACGCACCGCAAGTTAGTGAAGCGCGTCAGCAAGAGCCTCTCGGCCCCCTATGAACAACATATGCAGAGGGTTGGCAACTTCGTATCCTTGGCCCCTTTTGGGCTTGCAAAATTCAGAAGCGTGTTGCTAAAGCTGCTGAACAGTAGGGCCAGGGGGCGGGTCGAGCTGAGTGAGGTCTGGCCGTTCGAGCTTTGAGTGTGGCTCGGAGACACCACCGCGCTTCCCACACTTGTCCATCCAAGGTTCCCACCCCCGCTCCTTCTTGCGCTTGCTGTCATGGACGAGCTTCTCAGCTCCGCCTAGAGCAGCAGCCGTGAGCACTTCGACCTCGCCTGGAGCGCGGTCCTGCGACGAATCTGCAGGCATTTGCCGAGCGCTTCCGGCACACCGAAAGCGCGAGCAGACCTTCCCTGCCGCCCGTCGACGTAAAACGTGCGTGTACGTATGTGTGTCCGTGTCAGTGTGCGTGTGTGTGTGTGTGCGTGTGTGTGGGGGGGGGGGAGAGGGAGAAACATTGAGAGAGAGAGAGGGAGAGACTGTGACTGGGTTGTTCTCACCCACTTCAATCCGCACGTCAATCGGCAGGCCAATGGCACGCGCGCGTGTTGCACAGGTTCGCCTCTAGATGCCTGCGGCGCACCAGAACCCGACACCAGCACCAACATCCTGTTGAACAAATGCCGAGTCTCAGTTGCATACCATCGTGCGCGTTTTTGCGCTGGAGTGCCCGATGTCAACGAGTTGAGGAAAAGTGAAGGACGCCGTGGGTCCTCTCCCTCTTCCTTTCCAGCGATCCCCATGAGGCCAATGATAACTATGAGGCCTTCAGCCCTACCAGCCCCAAGAGTCTTGAGATTCGACCTTCGGGCTCAATGGGGTCAGTGATGGATGATCTTGGGCCTTGGCTTGCTCTTGGGCTTCAGGAAGCCCCGCTCACCCAACCAGCATCCACAGGGAAAGTGCTCCCAGCCTTCCCAGTGGCGTCTTAGTGCCAGTACATGCTTTTCGACCTCGGCATTGCCAGAGAGCCGATACCAGCACCAAGACCGCCGCTGGAACGGAGCCCCTGAGGGTGCGTGGTCCTGCGAAGATTTTGCAGGTGTGGCCTGGGAGGAGGAGAAGGAGGAGGAGGAAGAGGAGGGGGAGGAGGAGAAGGACGAGGAGGAGGAGGATTTGGAGGAAGAAGAGTAGGAGAAGGAGGAGGAGGAGGAGGAGGAGGAGGAGGAGGTGGAGGAGGAGGGGGAGCCTGGGGGCCGAGCATCTGGAGCCCTGGGCCTGCCTCGGCCCTTGCATGGGTTTTTCGGAGGGGTCCCGGACTCCGGTGCTCGTCGCGAACGGCTGGACTCGCGGGTGGGCCTCGTCTTGTGGCGCGCCTCTCAAGCGCTGCTTACTTCTCTTCTCCCGACTGTTATCCCCTGGGATTCGGTGAACCAGGACGGGCTCGAGCTGGCGCAAAACGCAATCCAGAGGCAATGGGAAAAATACGTTCATGCTGGTCTTGGCTTTTGTCCTCCCATGTCTGGCTGTGGCAGATCCCAGGATTCGAGACGGAAGCCCAGCGAACCGTCGACTCGGCGGTCCTGCCTCGTCCCAGATCCACGTGTTTTGTTGTTCTTTGCTGTGCAGACAGGCCTGGTGTCCACGCTGCGCTATCCTTCTTTTCACGTCGAGGAGCAAGCCAGCATCAACATTCATTTTCGGAGGGCCGCCAACATATCTTGGATCGCCGCCGGAGGCGTCGCCAGGGTGGCCCAGCTACGATCCAAGAAGTTCTCGCGGACCCATGACAATGTATGTCTGTTTCGGCTTGCTTCTCTTCGAGTACGGCGTGGCGTCCACGCTTGGTATGTCTGTTCCCTCCAGCAGCCAACCATCTGGCGACGAAGCGACGCCTCGCAACCCTGGAGATGCAAAACAGTCGCGACGGTACAAACACCTGAATCCCAGCGTCCTTACATGGTTGACAGCAGCACCTGTAACGGAATGGAGGCATTCACAGGACAACGGCTTTCTCAGCACCTCTGGATAGCACCGCAGAGGAACCCTGCGGCGGCCTCGGTCCGCCCCCTGCGCGGGACGCTCGCTGGCCTGCCCCCTCTCGGGGGCGCTTGTGGCGCGTCGTCTGCTCGCCGCTTCCCCCTTGGACTTCCAGGATCGGCCGGGAGAGCGGAGCGGGGGGGGCAGGTGACCGCCTACCTGGAGGACGCGGGGGCGTTCTCGGGCGTGTGGGAGCGGCTCAAGAGGCTCGGTCGCGGGGTTCTCTCTGGGGTCGTCCCCTTTTTTTTGAAAAAAAAAATGAGGCTCGGTCGCGGGGCCTCGTCGATGCTTCGGCGCGCCGTGCGGTCCAGACGCCGAGGTGAGGGCCGCTGGTCGGGCTCGGGAGGGGCCCTGCTGGTCGGGCCGCTCCTCGGAGGCGGGTCGCGGGGGCCGAGTCGTGGCCGAGGCTCGCCGCGGCCAGAACTGCCCCTGCGTTCCGCAGCCAGCATTCCTGGAGGTTGATGGGCTTGTTTTCCACCACCACCACCATAAGTTGGAGGGGGAGGGGGTCCTCCTCCTCCTCCTCCTCCTCCTCCTCCTCCTCCTCCTCCTCCTCCTCCTCCTCCTCCTCTCCGTCCTCCTCCTCCTCCTCCTCCTCCTCGTCCTCCTCCTCATTCGCCCCTCCAACCTATGGTGGTGGTGGTGGAAACCAGGCCCAGCAGAGGTAGCACGGTACACGTAAGACTCCGGGTGGAGCATCTGGTCGGAGCGGATGTGTCGCTCCCACTGCCAGGGTTCTCCGACAAGTCAGGGCGGGTCAGATGCGATGACACACGCCCATCGGGGGCCGATTCAGGCCACCGCCCTCGCGCGCGTACCGTGTGTCAGACCAGCTTGTTTCACCCCCGCCCCAAGGTCTTGTGCAAACATCGTGTCTCCACCCTGGGGCGCGATGGACGCCCCCCATCGTATGTCTCCGAGATGGGCCCCGTTGCTGGGATTATGTTTGGTCCCGTCGAGAACCTACACACAATCGGGGATGCGGTTAGCTATATCCACCGCTATCTGGGATAGTTTTCTGGAACTGTTTCTGACGGCATCTGTATTCTACTTCATGGGCTTGAAGTCATGACCCTGGAGAACAGGGCATTGCAAAAAAGAAGTTGCCGAATCCACTGGGGGAAGACAACGAACGGGGCAGGTTTCTGGATGCGGGCACTCATGTAGGAGGATTGGAATCGGCATGGACATTCATGTTTGGTGTCCGCGCGGATCCATGAAATCCGCGCCGACCTCAATACGTTGATGTTTCGTGTGTTTTCGGTTGGTCTATTACGGCATCCATGCTTTAAGGGCTCGCATTGATGGGGCAGATGCTCTTTCGGCCATTTCCGCTTTAGTCCCACCTCTAGCTACCCTGACACCGCTTGGCGGGAAATGTGGCTCGAGGATATGGTTGGAGACCAGAAGACTGGGAAACGGCTCGGGGATTCTGAAGATGAGCAGAATCGAATGTGGCGTCCAGGAGCAAGTTTCAGTGGTTGCGGACCGCGCCATCCTAAGGCCCCGAGACAAGTTTACATACGTTACAAAGCATGCAAGTTTACAGTTCCTTTGCTAAGTGTTCTTTCCATGATTACCATGGCGTGATGCGAATGGGGACATCATGCGCCGCTTCGACGGCGATGGACGAATTGCTGATGGTCGCGAGTGCAGTGAGGCCGCCGTCGTCCTTCGTGGTGCCACAGCAAATCGTTCACTACGGGGCCTCTTGTCCAATAAGTTCGATGCGATACTACTCTTGTGCGATAGTTTCGATACACTTTTTGTTGTTCTGCGGGTCGGGTGTGGGCCCCTTCTGGTCAAGAGCTAAACGGAGCGCGAGTAGCCCTAATTGGGGAGACAGGGCGCGGGCGGGCAGGGCCTCAGGCGGCCGGAGGGCTCAGAGTACAGGCGGTGCCGAAGATCTTGCACAGGACAAGGTACACCATGGACTGGAGCAGGGGGCGAGGTCCCAGAGGGAGAGTGGATTGCTGCTGCCGTCATCGGCGCGCCAAGAACACCATCCTCGAGTGCTGCGTGAGGAGGGCCGTGAGCAAGTCAACGTCGGCGAGGTAGAGGAATACCAGGAAGGCGAAGTGCACCAGGTGCCACCGAATGGTAAGGAGAGGCCCAGGAGATGCGGAAGACCACGAAGTCGATGTGCAACGTTGTGGACAGTTTCGATACACATATGCGTAAAGCTTTTCGCTGGGGTCTTACAGAACCATCGCTCAAACATGACGCCTTTAACACCGGCCTTACCGACGATGGGTCGAGCACATTCAAGTACGATCGTTTGTCCGTGGCACATGCGTTGGGGATTGGTCTCCAGGCGTTCTAGACTCGGGTATCGAACAAACAGTCATGTCCCGCGGGACGAGGCAAGCGCTGGTTGTGTTCAGTATCGCCCTTTTCTTGCTCCGCCATCTCCTCCTCTCTCCCGCTGTTTTTCCTCCCGTCTTAGATGCTCCCTTCCTCCTGTCCCTCCCCTTCCGCTTCAGGGAAACACCGCTGGAACGCATTGAGGCTGATCGGATGAGCGGCCGCAGTCGCTCCGCGCAGGCCGCTGGTTGCCACGTCCCTCCCCGGGGACGTCTCGCGCGTTTGCTCGTTGGTTTTTCGCTAAGCCTTACTCCGCGCCTCCTCTTCCCCCCCTTCCTCGCTGCCGCTGCTGCTCGTCCTGTTTTTCCCCCTCGACCTCGACCTCCGGGGGTGGCGAGTCTTTGATACGACCAGTCGGAGGAAGTGTGAGGCGATCGACCCCCGATTTGGGGAAGGTCAGCGAGGTTTGGCGTCGCTTCTTGTTCTGCCAGATGTCGACTTTGATGGTCTCCTCGGCTGGCTGTGGGCCCCTCTCCCCCTATCAAACATCGGCCCCAGGGGCCACCCCAGGGGTGCGTTGTGGCTTCAACTTCGCAGGGAGCCCAGCCAGGACGACGTGGAGCCCCCCAACAGGCCCCCCAACAAAAATTGGTGAACGTGACATGGCATCGATCCTCAAATCCGGATCCTCGTCCTCCTCCTGCGCTCCAGGGAGGACTCGGTGCGCCGAGGCGAGTGCTGATGCTCCTCTTTTTCCTCGCCCTCCTCCCGTTGCGGAGCGCGGCCCCGGCGACTTTCGACAGGGATCGGGGGCCCCCACACGTTGCGGTGACCAGAATGTGTGGTGAGTCGGTGGGGATTCGGGGCGACCGCACGGATCTTGGGACTCGAGCCGTTCTCCGAGGCCGCCTCGGGCCACCGGGGCCTCCAGGGTTCCATAAAACCGTGCGGCGATGGAGCGTGCGGTGAGGTCTTTGGGCATTCCGTGGATCGTGTTTCTTTTGGTCCGCGGCTCCAGTGGTCGCGACCCCTTCCCCAGGGGCCACGTTTCCGCCCTGGATCTCTATGTGATGGCCCCCAGTCCCGAAAGCGGTCCCCGAGGGCCGACACCGAGGATCAGGGACGTCCTGGGCAGCTGGGACGTGCGGCTCCTCGGCGCAAGCTGAGCGGCCGCGGGCAGGCACGCCAGTGCCCCACCCCCATACGCCCCTCCGGAGGGCCAGGGCCGTGCGTAGCGCGGCGTCTACAGAAACGCCCAGCGGCATCCAGAGACGGCCCTTGCCTCCACTGAGGGGCAGGGGCGTGCATGGACGGGGGCTTTGCCCTGACGCGGGCGGCCAGAGGAGGGCCTGCCGCTGTGACTCCGGGTTCGGGATCCCGGGACAGCTGGGGGAGGGGCCGCGCGACGCGCTGGGCTCCTTTGCGCGCGGGGTTCCTTGACGTTTCGTGCCTTCCTCCCTGCGCCCCAATCTACACTGGTTGTGCTGCGATTTGCCGACGCCTGGTTGCTGGCTCCCCTTCCGGGGGGGGGGCCTGGGCATAAGGCGCGCGGATCCCCGCCGGTGTGGTGCGGTTCGCGCAGGGGATGCGGCTGCGGAGGGGGGGGTCCCGTGTTGCGGGGGGTTCGGTTCGTCGTCGTCGTCTTCTTCTTCGGGGGGTTCGCCCATTCTCGGCTTGTATAGCCTAATTCCCGCTGGCACCTAAGCGTGCCCCTTACATGACTCATCAGCTTGACAACTGATATCCCTGACTGCGGCTGGCGATTTGGCCACCGCCTTTCACACAAACGGGGGCCAGGACCAGTGCGGCGGCCAGTAGTCTCCTCCTCGGCTGCTGTGCCCTGCTTGGCTTTTTCAGTGTTGACTCCACCCCGGGGTGGCCTCGCGGCGGCTCCAGGGTGGTCTCTTCCACACCTTTTACTACTTTCTCGGCCTCCGGCCGAGGGCGTCAAGGCACCGTGAAGCCTTCAGCCACATCATCTTTTTGTTGACACCGAGGGTCAGTAATCGCCGGACTGAGAAAGTCAGATCGTCGGAGATCTCTCCGTGTTTGGCAGCAGAGCATGGGAGCCATGTGTACCCTCGCAAGACCATCTTTAGAGCGCACTGGCGTCGATTAGCGTCTGGTAATCGATGAGGTAGCGCCGATTCAGCGTCGACTAGCGCCAATGTCGCATCGAACTAGCGTCGAATTAGCGTCGACTAGCGTCGGTTCGTACGAGCCGAGTTGACACCGAGTCTGCGCAGGCGCCTCCTGCCGTGGACGCACCGTCAGCGCGGCATCGCCGCCCTCCTGGACTGCGAGATGGCGCTCGACGGCTCGCCGCCGCTGTGAGCCCATCTCCGCTTCGGTTTTCGCAGGGGCAGCGGGAGGGGGGGCAGGCTCAGTGATGGTGGTGTTGTCGATGCTGTTGATGTTGAACATGACGACAGGGTTGATGTTGGTGTTGATGCTGATGTTGATGCTGATGCTGATGACGACGACAACGATGATGATACTGATGCTGCGGATGATGATGGTGATGGTGATGGTGATGGTGGCGATGATGATGATGATGGTGATGATGATGATGCTTATGGTGATAATCAGATGGATGATGCTACTGCTACTGATGATGCTGCTGCTGAAAATGATGATGCTGGTGATGGTGATGATGACGATGAGGATGATGATTATGATGGCGATGGCGATGGTGTCGTTGATGATGATCATGATGATGATGGTGATGGTGGTTATGATGTTGACGTTGCTGCTAACGGTGACAATGACATTGACAATGATGATGGAAATGATGGTGATGATGATGGTGATGACGATGACATTGATGACGATGGCGATGATGATGATCATGCTGATGCTGGCGTTGATGTTGATGATGATGCTGATGCTGATGATGATATTGATGATGATGCTGATGATGCTGGTGATGATGATGATGATGCTGCTGCCGCTGGTGATGCGAGGGGAGGAGGAGGAGGATGAAGAGGAGGAGGAGGACGAGGAGGAGGAGGAGGAGAACGAGAAGAAGGACGAGGAGTGGGAGGAGGGGAAGACGGGGACAGGATTAGGGCGGAGTGCACCCTTCGAGGAACAACAAATGACATCAACATAAACTTTCGGATGTCCGCGCGCATTTCTTGGATCGGTGCCGGAGCCCCCTGGCGGCGCCTCTGGCGCCGCCCCTCGCGCGTGCCGCGCGCAGGCATCCCCGGGACACCCTCGGCGAGGCGCATCCGTCGGAAGCCACCCCGAGGCTGGAGAGCCGCCGAGAACCGACGAAAGTTACTGAAAACCTCAGACCTCGAACTTCAAACCTTCGAGCATCCCCCCCGTATCGTCGCCACTCACCACGCCGCCGATCTTTCGGCGGTGCATCGCCGTTTCCAGCTCGAGGCTTCCCCCCCCCCCGAGCTGGCCCCTCCCAAAGTTGCCCCTCATCCGCGGGCGGCCCGCACGTCGGTGGGCGTTTAGCGGAGGGGGAGGGAGAACGAGCTCATTCGAAGTAAAACTACATACAGTCAAACTTTCGGAGTTCAGCGCTTCCTCCTCCGCGAACTAACTGGCATACGATGCCGCCTCTCGTCGTCCTTCTCCTCGATTTCCTCTGCCTACCCATCCTGCCATGATCAGCCAGCGCAGAGTCTCACCTTTTACAGCATGCGACTTGTTAAGCTTGATCTCTTGCCCACGCGCTGGACGGTGTATGGCTTGGGAGTGAGTGTGAGTAAGGAGTGACTTCGGAGCTCTGCGCGCTGGTCCCCCAATCGCTGCCCCTCGCAGTCATAGAGATCTTGCCAGACAGTAGACACACACTCCAGCACGCCCTCAACGTGCCGCAGGCACCGTGGCGGGGTTCCAATTATGTCAATCAGCAATTTGGGTATCTGATTTTGACATTTTGACGATGTTCTGACCTTTCTGTTCTCCGCGACTTTTGAAGCCGACAACACTGGCACAATCATGAATTTTGGGAGCTCCGTACGGATTTCTTGGATTTGTATTGGCCCCCCCGGCGGCACTTCAAGCGCCACCCTTGGCGCGATCCGCGCGCTAGGGAGGGGAGGCCCAGCGCCGATCCGAGAAAACCGCGCGATGCTTATTCTTCCTCAAGATCGGCCCAGATTTGCGACGATAGCATTTTCTCAGATGTTTGCTTGTCTTCGGGCGTTTGCGGGTCGTTCTCGGCCGTTCTCGGTGGCCGTTTTCGGGCCATCAAGAGTGGACCTGGGTCGAAAAATCCTCCCCGGGGAAGCGGTCGGGTCCTCTGGTCGGGAGCCTTGAGACGGGGGGCAATGCAAACAGGGGTCAGCCAGGGCACCAGATCCTGCAGGATCCTGCGAAGACCCCCTCTGGCTGACCCGGGTTAGCGAGCCGCTCATGGCCGCGGGGCGGCCGCGCATATTGGCTGACCCGGGTTTGCGAAGACCTGCGTGGCAGTTGTTGTTTCCTGCATTGCAGTTTTTGGTTTCCTGCTGACCCGGGTCTGGATTGACCCGGGTCAGAAGATCCTCGATTTGGGGCCGCGGATTGAAAAATGCACATCGGTGGACGCCAGGAGCCCTGAAGCACACGGGTGCTGATGTAAATGGGTCAAGAGGCTTTTTGCCGTTTGTGGTTCCTCTGGGGGCCGTTCACAGGCTTCGGGACTCTATGCCTCCTAGATGGGGTCCGAGTAGATGGGGTCGGAGGATCGCGCCGCATCGCCGATTCATCGCCGATGCGGCGCGGTCCTCCGACCCCATCGTTACTCCGACCGCATCCAGGAGGCCTCGGGGCTGTCGGCAAACAGCCCGGGACCCGATGGCCCTGGAGTCGGCGATGCCTCGCCGACGAGTCGGCGAGGGCCCCCCGTGGGCGAGGCCCGCGTGCTCCGGGGCAGGGTGGGGCACCCGCCCAGACCAGACTGCGCCGACGAGTGTTCCATGTCGGGTCCGCGCAGTCTCCCCCCCGAGCAGTTCTCCCTAAAGTTGACCCTCCTCCATCCTCCTTCCTCCTCCTCCCTCCTCCTCCCTTCTCCTCCCTCCTCCTCCTCCCTCCTCCTCCCTCCTCCTCCTCCTCCTCCTCCTCCTTCTCCCTCCTCCTCCTCCTCCTCCTCCTCCTCCTCCTCCTCCCTCCTCCCTCCTCCTCCTCCCCCTCCTCCTCCTCCTCCTCCTCCTCCTCCTCCTCCGCCTTGGTCGTGTTCTGGGCAGCAGCTTGGGCCTCCACCTGCCGTTTCGAACGATTCCGGCACCTCCAGAGCGCTCTCGGCGAGGCGCGGGTGCAAACCGAGGCTGAATAACCGCCGAGAGTGCGCGAGAACCTCGAGCCTCGAGCCTATCCCTCCCTAGCGTTGGGCCGCTCTCACTGCCGGCGCCCCTGAGGACAGCCAGTGCGAGAGCCTGCCGTCGCTTGCGCGAGGAACAAAGTTGCCCGCGCGTCCGTGGTGCATCTGTGGCGCTCCTCTCGGGCAGGCCACTCGTCTCGAAGATGGGAACACTGCATAAGCATACACTTTCGGAGCTCGTTGCGGATCTCTTGGATCTGCGCTTGAACCCCCTGGCGTGGCCTCTAGCGACGCCCCTGACGCGCTCCGCGCGCCAGTAAGAGGAGTCGGCGCAGGTCCACGAAACTCGCGCGGACCTCCGAAAGCTCATGCAGCACCCCCCAGTTGCAGACACGAGTGGGGGGGCGGGCGCGGAGTGAGGGTGGGTCACGGGTGGGTCGCGGGTCGTACAGTAGGGGTCTTGAAGAAGGAACCCTTTTCGTTGGGGAGGGGCTCCGTGTTCCTTAAGTGTTTCGCAGCTTGCCTCAGGTTTCCCGGATGTTTTCGACGGGAAATCGAAGTTTAACTGATGGAAAAAAGGGGCCTCGTTCCTTATTGAGGGTTCCTTAGGTCAAGACCCTCACTGTAGGTGGGTCGCGGGTGGGTCGCGACTGGGACGGCAACGATAGCATCAGAGCGCCGACTGCTGGGCGGCTGGCCAAGCGCATCCGAGCGTCGTGGACATGTTGCAGCGGCGGCCGCGCGGCCTGCCGCTCGAAACCCGGAGGTGTTGCGGAGGGGATGTGGTGGAGGATGATATTTGAGGAGGGCAGGGTGGGAGGCAAGAGCGTGTGTGTGATGGGTGTGTCCGCTTATAGCTTGCTGCCGTGTTCCACTCGCTGGCCTGCACGATGCTTCCAGTTCCTGCGCGGAGTGAATGGGAGGCGTTCCAGAAAGAAATCCAGGCCGGCGACCGTGGGCGACGCCTCAAGATTCTACAGGCTTACGCCGCATCCGCCGACCCCTTCAGTGAGCGTTGCGAGGCCAGGAGTTTCTGGCCAGCGGCGTCTTGTGTGAGGGTGCGGTGTCGCGCGCGGGTGGTGGCAGATACGAAGGGGGTCCAAATGTTTGCGTGATGCCAGTGGTCTGGGGCGTGTTTTGCGAGCGCCTTGCGTGCTGTGCGCCCGGGTGCGGGGTGTCCTTCTGGGAGGTCGGCTTTTCGACCCGCAACCAAGTGGAGGACCACCAGAAGACGAAAGGAGCAAGAGTAACGTGCGGAAGCTGTGATCAGCGAGGCATCGCTGCGAAAGGTGTGGCAGATGAGTCGAAACGGGTGAAGAGACTGTTGACGTTCGCAGCGCGCACGAAACAGTTCGCGCGGCAGCAGCACATTAGCGCCGAGCAAGATAGTGAGCACGTCGCGGGGAAGAGTAAGGCTGTATGCGCGGAGTGCATTGCAGTTGGCTTGGCGGCTCGCAATACGGAAGCGTCTGGGGGTCTTTGGGGGGCCTCCTGGGGGCCTCTTGGGGGCTCCTTGGGGCGTCTTGGCGGCCTCTTGGGGGCCTCTGGCGGCCTCTTGGGGCACTCTTGGGGCCCCCTGGGGCTCGTTGGGGCGGAAAGCTAGGTTTTTGAGTTTTTGGTTGCCCTCTTGGGCCCCTCTTGGTGCCGTCTTGGAGCCTTCTTGGGCCGTCTTGGGGACCTCTTGGGCCGTCTTGGGGCCATCTTGGGCCGTCGCGGGGCCGTTTTGGGGGCCTCTTGGGCCGTCTTGGGGCGGTCTTCGGGGCCTCTTGGGCCGTCTTGGAGCGTCGGAAAGCCCACGAGACGAAGTTGTGCAACGTATACGTTTCACGAAGGAAATGTGCATTTTTTGCGTCTAGGGACCCTCTTGGGACGCATCTTGGAGGCCCCTTGGGGGCGTCTTGGACCAGCTGGGGGCCATCTCGGGCGTCTTCGATCGCTTTTAGACCGTGTGCGACCATGTTGAGCTCTCCTGGAAGCCACTTGGAGCGTTCCTGGAGCGCTATTGGGGCCGTCTTCGGGGCTCGCTGGGGCCGTCCTCGGCGCCTTTTGAGTCGTTTTGGCGCCCTCTTGGGCTGTCTTGGGGCCCTCTTGGAGGCTTCTTTGACCGTCTTGGTGCGGTCTTGGGGGCCTCTTGGGCCGTCTGGGAGCGTCGGGCAGCCCAAAGGCGAATTTATGGAACAAATCCACGTTCTACGAAGGGGACGGGCCAACTTTTTGCGTCCAGAGGCCCTCTTGGGGCGCATCTTCGATGCCTCTTGGGGCCTCTTGGGGGCATTTTGGGCCGTCTGGAGGCCATCTTCGGTGTCTTCGATCGCTCTTGGACCGTCTGGGACCATATTGAGCTCTCCTGGAGGCCACTTGGAGCGCTCCTGGAGCGCTCTTGGGGCCGTCTTCGGGGCCCTCTTGGGCCGTCTTGGACTTGGGGCCCTCTTGGGCTATCTTGGGGCCCTCTTGGAGGTTTCTTGGGCCGTCTTGGGGCGGTCTTGAGGGCCTCTTGGGCCGTCTGGGAGCATCGGAAAGCCCAGAAGGCGAATTTGTGAACAATACATTTTTAACAAGGGAATGGGCCAATGTTTGCGTCTATGGGCCCTCTTGGGACGCCTCTTGGAGGCCTCTTGGGGCCTCGTGGGGACTTTTTGGGCCGTCTTGGAGGCCTCTTAGCCCGTCTTTGGCCCATCTTGGGCGTCTTGGAGCGCTCGTTTGGCGTCTCGGGGCCCTCGTGGGCCGTCTTGGAAGCGTCTTGAGGCCTTTTTGGCTCGTCATGAGCCCCTTTTGGTCTCCAGTTTGGGGTCCCTGGGGGGAGGATTATGGGGGGAACTGTCTCACACGCCTAGAGACCCACAAGGGGTCGGCAGATTTTGTTTCTATACCGCGCCCTCCACGCCCCAGTCAGATTCCGCCACCGGGGGCCACCTAAACCGTGCGTGAAAATGGATTGGTCTTCAATGGCATCTGCGCGCAAGCTGCCCGCGTGAGGTCGCGCGTGAGCGCCCTCGTTTCCAGTGTGGCGTGCCACGCTGGCGGCCCGCGTAAGCCACGGCGTATGCCGATCAGTTTTTTAACACGGACTGTGCGCCGAGCTCCCTGGCCGACAAGACGACTTGGTTCATTCGAACCCCTCCCAGCAACAAGGATCACGAGGGAGAAATCTACACAAGCACAACAAAGTGTTGATTTCGACGGAATATCTGGAAATTGGAAATTTTAGGGGGGAGACGAACACCTGGCTGTGAAATATGGAAAACCCTTGGCAATCCATTTGTTTCGTTGTATCCATGCGGAGGGACGTGCGCCTTTTTCCCTGCAGGCGCGCGCGCGGCCGCGGGGTTCGGCGCGCGCGGCGCCGGGGGGTCCCGCGCGGCGCGGCGGCCCACCCGCGGCGGCGAGGCGGCCGATGGTGGTGTTTGCCGTCGACTCGGACCCTCCGAGCTCCTCGAGGTCCTCAGGGGCAAAGTATAGGGGTGAGATGGGCTCGAGGGGGTGCTCGAGGTCTGAGGTTTTCGCGGGTTTTCGATAACGCTCGGCGACTCCCCAGTCTCGCCATGCCTTCCAGCAGCCGCGCCTCACCGAGGGCGCCCTGGGGGTGTCGAGATCGTCCCGGTAGGCCGCTGGAGAGCCGAGTTATTACCGTTGTGGGGGGATAGGCTCAGGGGGGGATGCATCGTTCGTCATATCGCCCACGCCGGTAGGGACTGGATAGTCCACCCCGTACAGGGAACGTTCAGCCTCGTTGTCGGGGGCCTATCGCTGATATCAGGTCGATGTTTACACCCCTGATCTGGTCTCCCCTTAACGTTGCTCCTCAAGGTCCGCCCTCAAGACGACGTTTTTCTCGGGGGCGTGTCGGGCGGCGCGGAGGCAACCGGCCTTTGTCGAGCCCGAGGACGGCGCGGAGGGCGCCGGCGCGGGGAGGACGGGCACCAGCTCGTCGTCCGCCCATCGGAGGACGGTTAGGAAGACGCTCACAGAGGACAGAGGGAGGAAACGTTGCATAAGAATGCCCTTTCGGAGGTACGCGTGGATTTCTCTTTCTCCGCGCTCGGAGCGCGCCAGAGGCGGCGCCAGACGCGCCGCCAGGGGGGGCCAGAGACGCCGACCTGATATGCGCGGACCTCCGAAGGTTTCTGCTCCCACATGGGTGGGGTTTACTGAACAGTCCTGGGTGTTGGCCGAGCAGCCCTGTGCTGCTCGACAGTTTTAGTAAAGGGCTTCGTTTGGAGAACATTTTTACACCCTGGCGTTGACGGGCTTGACCAGGGGGAAAGAGGGAGGGAGCCAGTCACGTCATGATTCGCGCTACCGCCGTCTGGGAATGCTTGGGCATGGCCCATTCCCACACGGAGCTGGCTCTAATCGTGACGTGAGGGTGGAGTCGTGGCAAGCCACGGGTTTGATCGCGAATAGTTGACGGGCTGACTGTTGTGAGGGTGGCTCTCTGGTCCCTGGAGGAGGGTCATGGCTCGCCCACGGGCCCGAGGAGGACCGTGCGGAAGACGATGCTTTTCGAGGGCAGCACGTTCGGGCACGGGTAGGGGGCCACATGCGAACCCTACCCCTACCCCCCCGCGATCTCTGAGGGGGAGGGTGGGGTTCACTTCGCTCGGGAGCTCCCGAGTGATATGAACCCCCCCCCTCCCCCTCAGAAATCGTGGGAGGTAGGGGCAGGGCTCGCATGCGGCCCCCTAACGGGGGCCACCTGCGCCGGCGCAGCCAGCGGGACCTGCAGAGCCTGCTGCACGCCGGCGGCGGGGACGTCGGGAGGGCCGCGCCGGGCGTGCTGCCGGAGCGGGGCTCCCCAGGGCCGCCCGGCGGCAAGGAGGCTTCCTCCTCCTCCTCCTCCTCCTCCTCCTCCTCCTCCTCCTTCTCCTCCTCCTCCTCGTCCTCCTCGTTCCTCCTCCTCCTCCTCGTCCTCCTCGTCTCCTCCTCGTCTCCTCGTCGTCGTCCTCCTCCTCCTCCGAGTTGAGACACCGGCAGTTGGCCCTCGGGTGGCCTCTTCGTTGCCACGGCTGGGCGCAGCTCGGAAACTTTGTGCGTTTGGGCTCTGGGAGAAGTCCAGGGGCTGATTTTGGGCTGCCGTTGTCTCCACGCCTCGCAGACGCGGTCGGAGCAGGTGGGGTCAGAGGATCGCGCCGCATCGCCGATGCATCGGCGACGCGGCTCGATGTGGAGCCCGATTTTCTCCACGCCTGCGTCGCCGATGCATTGCAAACGTCGCCGATGCATCGACGTGCGTCCACGTTCTGTCGCCTATGCATCTGCGATCTGACGCGATCCTCCGCCCACCTAAGCAGGAGGCCTTTATGAGAGGAGAAAGAGGTACCAATACCGCTGTGGCGTTCCGTCGATTTCGCCTTTTTGGGGGTGCCTCCTGGGAGGCCCCCTTCCCTTGAGATCCCGGCGCTGCATCTGTTTTACGCCAGGCGTTTTCCTTCCGGGGCGAGAAATGCCGCCGCAAGATGGGATCTACAGGGCTTGGGATCTGCCATGTTCCAAGTTTTTTCGCAATGTTGACTCTCCGGGTACGTACGTCTGCTGTGTTTTCTCTTCGGACTTCCCGGGAGGCCCTCGCTTCGCCGGCCGACGAGTATCGACAGCAGTCTTTGTCCATTACGAGCAGGATTTCCTTTCGGCGTTGCCGCGCACACTGTCCGTTCGAGACAAGAAGTCGCCCAGTTGGGTGCGGCAGTTCGGCCAAGCCGTCCTGAAACCTTAAGAAGGTTCTAGGAAGGACGTTGGGAGGAAGCCCTCCTGAAATCTTCCCGAAGAAATTTTTGTGCTTCTGTTTGGAGGAAGCCCTTCTGAAGCCTTCCTGAGGAAGGCTTTTGGAAGGCTTTTCTCCGCATTCAAAGTGGGGCTGTTGTTTTCAATGCGCACCCACCGCGCAGGAACACCTCATAACTCACCCCCTTTTACTTCCTCTCCAGCATAACCATGATTCCCCCCCTCTCTTCCTGTTCTCCTCTCATACTGACCACGATCAGGAAGAGCGCGTTGCGTTCTGTGGTCGCTTGGAGGGGGGATTGGTGGAACTGGACCAACCCCCCTGGACGGAAGGGGGGAGGATCGAACCCCCCCCCTTCCCGTGACGGAGGGGAGGGGTCGAACCCCCCCCCCCTCTCTCCCTCTTATCGGGCCGGCGGCGGCGTCGGCGGCGGCTGGCGGCGGCGGCGGGGAGCGTCGATGAAGACGACGTTTTCCTTTTCTGGGCCAGCGCCGGCGCCTGCGGCGGCTGCCGGCGGCGGAGGGAAGCCTCGACGAGGACGAAAGCGACGACGATGACGACGTCGACGACGCTCCGCCACCGTGCGTTGGTTTTGGGTCAGAGTCCTAATGGAGGGCTCTCGGGGGCCTCTGACGCGCATTTGTGAAGCCTCCTGGGCGACTCTTGGGCGTTTCTTGGGGCCTCTCTGAGGTGGTGGTGGTGGTGGTGGGCTGTTGTAGGGTGGTGGTGGTGGTGGTGGTGGTGGTGGTGGTGGTGGTGGTTGGTGGTGGTGGTTGGTGGTGGTGGTGGTGTTGGTCGTGGTGGTTATTGTGGTTGTTGTGGTGGCAGGCTGTGGTGGTGGTGGTGGGTTGTGGCGGTGGTGGTGGTATTGTGGTGGTGCTGGTGGTACTTGTGGTGGTGGTGGTTTGTGGTGATGGCGGTGGTGGCGGTGGTAGTGTGGTGGTTTGTCGTGGTGGTTGTGGTGGTGGTTGTGGTAGTGGTTGCGGTGGTGCTGGGTTGTGGTGTTGGTGGTGGTGTGGCGGTTGTTGTGGTGGTAGTGGTGTTGTGTTGGTTTGTTGCGGTGATGGTGGTCGTGGTGGTGGATGGTAGTGGTAGTGGTGGTGGTGGTGGTGGTGGTGGTGGTGGTGGTGGTGGTGGTAGTGGTGTGGTGGTTTGTGGTGGTGGTGGGTTGTGGTGGTGGTGGTGGTGGCGGTGATGGTGGTGGCTGTGGTGTGGTGGTTTGTGGTCGTGGTGGTGGTGGCGGTTGTGGTGGTGGTGGGTTGTGGTGGTGGTGCCGGTAATGGTGGTGATGGCGGTGGATGTGGTGGCGGTGTGGTGGATTGGTGGTGGTGGCGGTGGTATGTTGTTCTGGTTGTGAGGTGGAGGTTGTGGCGGTGGTGGTGGTTGTGGTGGTAGTGGTGGGCTGTGGTGGTTGTGTGGTGGTTTGGTGGTGGTGTGGTGGTTTGTGGTGGGTGGTGGCTTGTGCTGGTGGTGGTGGTGGCGGTGGTTGTGGCGGTCGTGGTGGTGGTTGTGTGGTAGACTGGTGGTGGAGTAGTGGTGGTGGTGGTTGTGGTGGTGGTGGGTTGTTGTGGTTGTGGTGGTGGCTGTAATGGTGGTGGTTGTGTTGTGATTTGTTGTGGTGGTGATGGTGGTGGGTTGAGGTGGTAGGTTGAGGTGGTGGTGGTGGTCGGTTGAGGTGGTGGCGGTGGTGCTGGTGGTGGTGGCGTTGTGGTTTGTCGTCTTGGTGGTGGTAGTGGTGGGCTGTGGTGTTGGTGGTGGTGGTGGTGGTGGTGCTGCTGGTGGTGGTGCTGGTGGTGTTGGTGGGTGGGTGGTGGTGGTGGTGGTTGTGGTGGTGGCGGTGGTGTGGTGGTTTGTGGCGGTGGTGGTGGTGGTGGATTTTGGCTGTGGTGGTGATGGTGGTTGTCGTGGTGTGGTGGTATTGTGGTGGTGGTTGTGGTGGTGGTTGTGGTGGGTTGTGGTGGTTTGTGGTGGTGGTGGCTTTTTTGATGTTGGTGTTGGTTTTGTTACTTGTGGTGATGGTGGTGGTTGTGGTGGTGGTGGGTTCTGGTGGTTGTGGTGGTGGTGGTGTTTGTGGTGGTGGTGGTTGTGTTGGTGGTGTGGTGGTTTGTGGTGGTGATGGTTTGGCCTTCGGGTCTTCCCACCACCGTGTTTTGACTTTGGGTCAGAGTTCTAATGGGTGCCTCTTGAGGTCTCGTCAGAGGGGTTTCGGGGGCGTCTGAGGAGGATTTGTTGAGCCTCCTGGACATTCCTAAGGGCCTCTCGGTGGCCTTTAGGGGGCGAGGGCTCGATATGGTGCTTTGTGTTTTCCCTCTGCGGTCTCTTGACCCTCTGTGGTCATCGTTGCCACGTTCTCGCCGTCGGCGCTGCTGGCCGCTGCCAACGCCGGCGCTGGCGCCGGCGCCGGGGGGGGGGGAGGTGGGGGGGGGGTTGGACCCCCCCCTCCCTGAGCCTTCTCTGGTCATCGTTGCTGCGGCCCGCCATCGGCGCTGCTGGGCGCCGCCAGCGCCGGCGCCGGCGCTGGCGCGGTGGGGGGAGGGGGGGGGGGTCACCCCTCTGGGAGGGGGGGGGGGATGAGGGGTTCGAGAGGGGAGGGGAGTCCCCCTGGTTCTGATCGACGGCGCCGAGTGTTTTTTTTGGGGGAGCCCACCCCTTGGTTCGAAACGCGCCGCCGAATGTTCCCAAGGCTAGCGTCCGTAAGACGCGCCCTCTCTACGATCAACATCACCACCATCTTCGTTATCAACGTGACGATCACCATCCCATCATGATCATCGGTAATCTGTCGTCATCATCACCACCATCTACAATCATCATCATCGCCAGCACACTCGCCATCTCCGTTCATTGACGCAATCGTATCATCATCCGCATAATAATCATCATCAGCAGCAGCAGCAGCAGCAGCATCATCATCATCATCTGTTACGAGCATCATTATCGTGATCTTCTTCTTCATCGTCGTCGTCAGCACCATCATCTGTGAGCAGGCGGCAGCCTCCACCCTGGGGGACCCGCGCTTCATGTTCGAATCCGAGCAGGGTCATCCGGACACCTGCAACTGTCGTCTTGTTTGGGGCTTCTCATGCTTGAATTTAAACGAAGTCTGAAGCGAGACCTGCGTGTGTGTGTGTGTGTGTGAGCTGCGAGGAAGTCTCAGGCAACACCCCCTCCTTCTGGCGCTCCCACCTCCATGTCCGAAGCCGAGCGGGGCCACTGGAAACTTGTATATGCGGTCTTTTTTGGCCTCCTGTGGCTGTTATCTAAAAGACGTCTCGAGCAGGAACCTCGTCTGTGAGCGAATCGCGAGGACGCTTCCAGCGGGAATCCCTCCCTATGGGGTCCCCGCCTCCATGTTCGAATCCGAGCGTGGTCATCGGAAACCTGTAGCAGTCGTCACTTGTTGCCTCTTCAGGTCAGGCTTGAATCAAAGGACGTTTCGAGCGGGAACCTCGTTTGTGAGTGAAACGCGAGGACGTCGCCGCTGGGATCGCCCTCTCTATGGGGTCTCCTTCCATGTTCGAGTCCTACCAGGGTCATCGGGAAACTATTATTGTTGTCAATTTTGGGCTCGTCAGACTGGACTTGAATTTTGAAGAGCTCCCAATCGGGAGCGTCGTCTGTGAGTGGATCGTGAGGAGGAGACGGAGGGCGAAGAGGATGATTAGGAGGAGGAGGAGTCGCATCAGAGGGCGGGGGGGCGCCTCCGCCAAGGCGACGAAGAGGAAGCGAGGGGCCAGCCAACTCGATTCTCGCGTGGAGGCCGACCGCCCGAGCAACTATTTCAAAGGAAACCTTTTGGACATATTCCCAGCGAAGGTTTTGGAAGGTAGGTGAAGGAAGAAAGCCCGCTCAAAACCTTCGTGGAAAAGGCTTGTGGGAGGTTTTTAAAAGGAAGCCCTTCGGAAATCTTCCTGAGGAAACGTTTTGGGAAGGTTCGAACCCTCCAACCACCATCCACACACCCTCCCGATGTAGGTCTTGAGAAGGTGTTCAAGAGCAAACCCTCGTGAACCCCTCCAGAGGAAGGTTTCCGGAAGGCTTTTAAGGGAAAGCCCTCCCGAATTGTTTCTGGACGATGCTTGGAACGTTGTTGAAATAATTCTGTCTAAACCTTCAAGAATCCTTCGTGAAGAAGCTTCCAGGAGGTTTCTTTATATGCAGCCCCCAGAATTTTTCAAATGATATTCCCGAGGAAGGTTTGATGAAGGTTTGCATGCTGAGCTATTCTTGGAAGCTGCCCGAGGAAAGTTTTAGGACATGTGGGAAGCCTTTCGAAAACATGTCTTTGAAAATTGTTTGAAAGGGTTTTTAGAGGAAAATGCCAGCACCTTTCAAAAACCTTACTGGGGAAGGTTTGCGGACATTTTTGGGGAGGGAGCTCTCTTGAAACCTTATTGCGGAAGGTTGTTCGGAGGTTGTTAGGGGGAAACCCGCTTAAAACCATCCGGAGGAGTCGGTTTGGAGGTTTTTACGAGTAATCTGCCAAAAAACTTCCACGTACCTTCCTGAGGTAGGTTTTAGGGAGGTCTTTAGCAGGAAGCCCCACCGACTCTTTCTTGAGGAAGGTGTGCGGAAGGTTTAAAATGGGAATTTGTCAAGAACCTTCCAAACACCTTCCTGGGGAATGTTCCAGATAGATTTTTCAGGAAGAGACCCCCTGGGGCCCTCCTCAGGAAGGTTGTTGGACGGGTTTTAAGAGGAATCCAGCAAACTAGCCTTCCAACAACCTTCCTGGGGAAAGGTTTTCGGACGGTTTTAACCGGGGGCACCTTCCTGAAACGTTTTTGAGGAAGGTGTATGGGGCCTTTTTAGGGAGGAGACCTTTTGAAACTTTCTGGAGGGAAGATTTGGGGAGGCTGTTTTGAGGAATCCCCCCCGGACAATTTTTCCGAGGCGACTATAGCGATGTGTTTAGGTCATGAATGAGTTAGGGCGGTTTTCGGGAAGAGCCGTCCTGAAACCTTTCCGTGGAAGGTTGTTGGAAGGCTTTGATGGGGAGTCCTCCAACAACCTTCCAAAAAGTTTCCCGAGGAAGGTCATGGCGCGGTCGTCAGGGGGAAATCCCCTGAAATTTTCGGAGAGCGTTTGTGGCAAAATTCCTTGAGAAATCCTCCAACGACTGTCCGAACACCTCCTGAGAAAAAAAGGTTTTAGGAAGGTTGGGAGGACACCATCCTGAAGCCTCCCTGAGCATGGTTTTCGGATGGCTGTCCGGAGGAATCCGCCCAAGCAAATTTCAAACAACTTCGTTCAGGTATTAGGGCGTCGTTCAGAAGTAAGCCCTCCATGATCCTCCCTGGGGGAGGCTTTAGAGCGGTTTTTATCAGGATGCCTTCCCGAGACCTTCCTGAAAAAGGTTTTGGGGGGGCTTTCCAGAGGAATCCCCCATGACCTTCCAAACGCCCTCCCGAGGACGGTCCTGGGGAGGTTTTTGAGAGAGAGAGAGAGAGCCCTCTTGAAACCTTCCTGATGGATTTGTCTCGAAGGGTTTCGGGGAGAATCCTGAGGAAGGTTTTAGGAAGGCTGTGTAGAGAGAAACCCTTGCGAAACGTCCCTTAGAGACGTTTGTTAGAAGGTTTTTATGTTTTAGAAGAGGCCTTTCGGGGTGGTTCGAGGATGAAACGCCCCTGAAACTAAGGTAGTTGGGAGGTTGTTCCAGGGAATTTTCCAACGACCTCCCACAGGCCGCCCAGAGAAAAGGTTTCATTGGAATGGGGCGAAGCCCGCTGGAAACTTTCCGGAGGAAGGTTCCAGGAAGGCTTCTATGAGGAAACCCTTTCGAAACCATCCGGAGGAAGGTTTTTGGGGGGTTGTTTAACGGAATCATCCGGAAACATGTGAAAAGACCTTCCTGGGGAAGGTTCCAGGAAGTTTTCCTGAAACCTTCCATATGAGGTATTCGAACGTGTTTTTTTTTTTTTTTTTTGAAGAATCGTCCAACTACCTTCCAAGCGCTTCCCTGAGGAAGGTTCCAGGTTTGCATGAAACAGCCCTCCTGGAACCTTCCCGAGGACGTTGAGAGGTTCTGAGGGGGAATGCTTAGCAACAACCGTGCACGCACTTTCCCGTGAAAGCCTCTAGAGCCTTTTTTTTTTGGAAACTCCCCGACGCCGCCCGTCCGCCCGCCGCCCGCCCCCCGGCGCCCGTTCGCCGCGCCTCCGCGTTCAACGCGACACCCACTGCTGAGCCGCGTCCGTCTCCAACGCAACGCCCATTATCCAGCGGCCTCCATCTCCAACACAACGCCCCTTCGCGACTCAGTGCCATCTGCCGGTCTTCTGCAAACGTATATATGGACATATGAATATAGCTATATATAATCAGCGCGATGGGGGCCCAACGGGTTTTAATTGCGCCCGGGTGCGAGGTTGCAGTGGGGATCCGCGGCGGGGATTCTGCTGGTAGCGTCGTTGTTTGTTTGTTCGTTGTCGTCGCCCCGCCCGCGATCCACTCGCGACCCCCTCCGCGACCCACCCCGCGACCCGCCCTGCGATCCACCCCGCGACCCGCCCCGCGACCCGCCCGCGACCCGCTTGCGACCCGCCCGCGACCCGCTCCGCGACCCGCCCGCGACTCACCCGCGACCCAGTTGCGACCCGCCCGCAGGCCGCCCCGCGACCCTCTTGCGACCCACCCGCGACCCGCCCCGCGACCCGCCCGCGACCCGCCCGCGACCCGCCCGCGACCCGCCGACGACCCGCCCGCGACTTTCTTGCGACCGGCCCGCGACCCGCCCGCGACCCACCCGTGACCCACCCGCGATTCACCCACATTGGTTCAACGAAAAATTTGGCGCCTGCGGCGGGCTCGTTGAATAATTTGTGAAAGTTTGGCACCTGTGGCGGGCTTCACCGGAATCTCGCAGACTGCCGACGCCTCCCCCGCTCATTCATTCTCACCCGCGTATGCAAGGTGCCGCGCATATATGATCCAGGGGCGAGGGCCCACGGGCCCCCCCCCCCCAGATGGTATGGTCCCAGGATTCCTCGGCCCCCCCCCCAGATGGTATGGTCCCAGAGACGACGACGACGACGACGACGACGACGACGACGACGACGACGATGACGACCGCGACGACGGCGACGACGGCCACGAGGGCCACGACGACGACGACCACGACGACGACAACGACGGTTGCGGCAGCGACGACGCCGGCGGCGGCGGCGACGACGACGATGACGACGATGACGACGGCGACGACGACGATGGCGACGACGACAACGACGACGACGACGAGGACGACGAGGACGACGAGGACGACGACGAGGACGACGACGACGACGACGACGACCTCTGAACCACCACAGCGCCACACCACATCCACAGGGGGGGGGGAGGGTGGCACCTCAGCGCAGCACCGGGCCACGCCCACCTCTGAACCACCACAGCACCACACCACATCCACAAGGGGGGGGGGGGGACCGCAGCGCAGCACCACGCCACGCCCACAGGGGGGGGCGGGGGGGGCCATCGCGCGGGGGGGGGGCCAATGGCATCAGCATTGGGGGGGGGGCCAAGCCCTGGACCATATATGCACGCGCGTTTACCAGCGCGCTCGAATTCGAATTCCTTGCGCAATTTCAGCTCTTTAATGGATTTGTGCACTTTTTCTTTCTCGCGCGCGCGCGGATTCAGCTCTTCCTTGCGCGCGCGTGCACTGTTTTCTTTATCGAAATGGATTCATGTAATCTGTTCATTAATGATCAACGACTGCGCGCGCATAGCTCTTTCTCCAGACGATGGGGGGCGGGGCGACCTCGGCCTGGCCGGCGCGGCATGAGTACGTATTTCAGATGGACGGCGATGCGGAATCATCTGCCGATGTCAATGCGGCGGGGTGCCGTAAATTCCGGGGCGGGTCGGGGCGCGGGGGGTGGGCCTCTTCATTTCTGAAAGCGTGGGAACCTCAGCGGTGCATTCAATTCTCGTTCGCGCTGAATCGCACTCTCCACTCGCTGCCCGCGCAATCGCCCCGCCCGCCCACCCGCGTCTTCGCTCGCGCAGCCTGCGCGGCGGCTTTTTGCGACGAGTGCTTGGAGTTGGCCGGTGCATCTCTGCGCCAGCGCTGGCCCGCGCGCGCTCGCGCAGCGGCTGGCTAGTTTGGCGCGACCGGGGCGGCCGCGGCGGCGCTGGCCGGCGGGCACTTCCCAGCGGACAGCCGGCGACTTGGGCGGGCGCGGCTTCGCGGCAACGTCGGCGACAGTAGCGGGCGCGATGTCGACGGCGGCGACGCTGGCGGCGAGGATGGCAACGACGACGGCATGTCCAGCGACGGCGTCGACGTCGATCGCGCCCGCGACGACGACGGCGCCCCCTCATCGGCGATTGCGTTTTTTCGGAGGGGTTCGACACGCGCGCGCGCGGCCGACGCGCGAGAGTGGCCCGCGCGGCATTCTTCGACGCGGGCCGCGCCCCCCCCCCGGCGCGCGCGCAGGGGCGCCCGAATGTTTTCGACGCGCGCCGCGAGGCGCCCACCAGGCCGAGCTTAACCCGGAGAAGCAATTAAAGAACCCCCCGGCGTTATCATTAGCACCGCGCCGTAATTAAATTATTATTTGGGGGGGTTTTCGCCGAGCGATATTATTAGCACCGCGCAATTGGAAGGAAAATGAATAATTCCAGCGCCCCGCCTCGGGTGGCATCCCAATTAGAATTGTAATGAGAATAAGAATGCGAATGCGAATAAGGAGAAGCTGAGAAAAGCTAAGGAAAAGCTTAGAACAGTTAAGAAAAAGCTGAGAAAAGCTGAGGGACCTACGTGGGACCTGCGAGACCTGCGGGACTCCGTGGGACCCGTGCGATCTGGTGTACCCCCTCCTGGTGCCAGGATAACGCTTCCGGGTGCCGGGTGCGTTACCCTTTCACCGGAGGGGGGGGGGTCCTTAATCGCTTACTCGGGTTAATGACAAAAGTGCAACGACCCTTGTTTTTCGTAAGAATCAGCAAGAGCGCGAGCAGGCACTCCTGAAAACGAGCGCTGCCAAACCATGCGTTTTTTCCCAACCATTATGTGGTGTTGGGTCCTCGTTTTGAAGAGACGGCCACCGCGTTCTCCTCTCGTGTCCCCCCCGTCCTCCCTACCGCCCGCATGCGCCCCGCACACCCAGTGCAGCGTCTGGTGGCCCCATAGGGAGCGCCACCGAAGGTCCCAGTGTTACCGTCCGTATGCGCCCCGCACACCCAGTGCAGCGTTTCGCGGCCCCACAGGGAGCTCCACGGAAAGTCCCAGTGTTACCGTCCGCATGCGTCCCGCACACCCAGTGCAGCGTTTCGTGGCCCTCCTCCCCTCCTCCCTGCGTTTCACCCACCCAGTACAGCGTTTCGTGGCCCCATAGGGAACCCCACCGAAAGTCCCAGTGCTACCGTCCGCGTGCGCCCGGCACACCCAGTGCAGCGTTTCGCGGCCCCACAGGGTTCTCCACGGAAGGTCCCAATGCTACCGTCAGCATGCGCCCCGCACACCCAGTACAACGTTTCGTGGCCTTCCTCCCCCTCCTCCGTGCGCTTCACCCACCCAGTACAGCGTTTCGTGGCCCCATAGGGGGCCCCACCGAAGGTCCCAGTGCCACCGCCCGCTTGCGTCCCGCACACCCAGTACAGCGCTTCGGAACCCCATGAGGGAGTTCCACCGAAGGTCCCAGTGCTACTTCCCGCTTGCGTCCCGCACACCCAGTACAGCGTTTCGTGGCCCTCCTCCCCCTCCTCCCTACGCTTCACCCATCCAGTACAGCGCTTCGTGGCCCCATAGGGAGCCCCCCGAAAGTCCCAGTGTTACCGTCCGCATGCGCCCCGCACGCCCAGCACAGCGCTTCGTGGCCCCATAGGGGCCCCACCGAAGGTCCCAGCGCTACCGTCCGCATGCGTCCCGCACACCCAGTACAGCGTTTCGTGGCCCTCCTCGCCCTCCTCCTCCTCCCTGCGTTTCACCCACCCAGTACAGCGTTTCGTGGCCCCATATGGGGGCCCCACCGAAGGTCCCAGTGCTACCGTCCGCATGCGTCCCGGAAGCCAAATCTGGCATTTGCACCCACCCAGTGCGGCGTTTCGTGTCCCCATAGGGGGCTCCGCCCAAGGCCTCAGTGCCACCGTCCGCATGCGTCCGGGAAGTGTAATTTGGCGCTTTCACCCGCGCAGTGCAGCGCTTCGTGGCCCCACAGGGGGCTCCACCGAAGCCCCCAGTGTGACCGTCCGCATGCGTCTCGGTAGCCCAATTTGGCATTTTCATTGACTCAGTAGAGCGCTTCGTGGCCCCATCGGGAGCTCCACCGAAGCCCTCAGTGGGACGGTCCGCATGCGTCTCGGAAGCCCAATTCGGCACACCACCCACACAGCACAACGCTCCCCCCCGCCCAGCGCAGCGCTTCGTGGCCCCATAGGGAGCTTCACCGAAGCAGATATTCACAACTACGGTACCCACAACTGCGCCAGGATTATTCCCCCCCTCGAAAAAAATTCGGGACATTCGGTCCTGAAGCCCCTGCGACACCCAAGGTGCCTCAGAGATGTCGGCGCGCGCGCGCGAGGGCGCGCGCGCGCGCGTGCACTTCTCGTCATTTGCCGCGTGGGCCCCTCCGACGGCGCGCGCGCGAAGGCGTTCGAGCAATTTTGACATGCGCGCGCGGGGCCTGGTTGGCTGCGTGCCAATGACACTTTGAATCACCTGCTGCTTTGTTCAGATTTCGCAGCATTTTTGCTTGCAAAACCAGTCCGTGTCGCGAAGCTAAGTGTATCTGTTTTACACATGTGCTCGGGCCATTCGATTTTCTTGTGGCACCTGTGGTTTTTGACGGATTCTGGCGCGCGCGCGACGACGCGCGCGCTCCGTTGCATTTCTTGCACAAGGGACTCTTGAAAATTGGATGGTGTTCGATCAACGTGTGATCGCTTATCGTAAATTTGTCTGCGGAGGATGACAGGGGGGGCGATCTTGGCCTGGCTGGCGCGGCACGCGTTGATATTCATGACAGACTGCGGGGTGGGATCTCTTGCGTATTGCGATGCGACAAAGAACAATGAATCCCGCGGCCTCGAGGGGGCGGCGGGGGGGGCATGCATTCTTTTCGAAAGGGCGATCTACGCGGTACAATTTCTTTGTCGAACTTGAAGTTGCGAATTCCACTGCTCACGCAACCGTCCCACCCACCCACCCGCAACTTGGTTTGCAAAACCCGTGCGGGACCAAACACAGATATCGCTCCGGGGTCGTCTTGGAGCCTTCGGGGGCGTCTCAAGAGCGCTCCAAGAAGGCCGGAGAAGCAAGACGGCCGACGACGACGACGACGTCGACGACGACGACGGCGGCGACGACGACGATGCAGACGCCGACGACGACGAAGACGACGAATCCGTAGCCATTTTGGCTCAAGGCCATGGCGATCCCGACGACCGCAAGTCCTTCGGGCGCTGTCGAGCGCGAGGGACGCCGCGCCCTGGGCCAGCTTCTTGCTTCGTTTCTTCGATGCAGCGTGGCCAGGCGGATCGCGCGGGGCCAGCAGCCATGTCGGGCGACGGGACTGGAGCGCCGCGGCGCAGGGTGTACTGGGTCTGCCAGTGCAAGGAGTGGAACTGGTGCGACAGGCGGGCGACCTGCAAGTCGTGCGGGAAGGAGGCGCCAGCGTGGGCGAAGCGCCTGCGCGCGGCGCACCTGCCCCAGGCCGACGGTGAGGGCTTCGTCCAGCAGCCCAGAGGGCGCTCGCACCAGCGTGCAGCACGCCGAGCGGGTGACGCCTCCAGGACAGCCTCGGCCGCCAGCACCGTGCCGAGCAGCGCGCCCAACAGCAGGGGGCGGCCGCGGGGCGGTGCCAAGCCGCCGCCTTGGCGCGAGGAGCGCGGGGAGCAGCCAGAGGAGCCAGCGTCGAGTCTGGAGCGCAGGCTCGAGGAAGCCCAGGCTCGCGTCTCCAGCCTCCGCGAGGCGGTCTCCATGGAGGAGACCAGCGAGGCCTTCCAGCGAGAGGCCAGGGCGGCCCTCCTCGCGGCGGAGGCCTCGGCCGAGGGGGCAGAGGCCGAGCTCCGCGTTGCCCAGCGGCTCGGGAGGCCCCCCCACGCCGTCCTCCACGGCGGCGCCAACGCCATGCAGAAGGTCGAGAAGCAGATCGCTGCAACCAGAGCCAAGCGCGAGCAGACCGTGCAGCGGGCTGACTCCCTCAGAGGGAGGATTGCGGCGATACAGGAAGAGCTGGCCGAGACGGAGTCCGCGGTCGAGGACTTTGACAGCCTGCTCGTCAAGCTCGAGGAGTCGAAGGCTCAGACAGTCCAGCAGGCGCTCCAGCGGGCCATCGAGGTGTGCGGAGGCCAGCAGCCCCTGGAGACCGCGGTCGGGGGCCTCGTCACCCAGGTCAGCCAGCTGGGGGAGATGCTCGGCCGCAACGCGGACGGCGTCGCGCCCAGGCTCCTGGAAATCATGGGCATCATTGCCACGCAGAGTGCAGCCATCTCGGACATGCTCCACCCCGCTGCGCCTGCTGCCGCAGCCTCGCGCTGGGCCGACGGCCTCGGCGGGGACGGGCTCGCCGTCGACGACGAGGAAGGCCCCCCCGCCCCGGCCGCTGGAGCCTCCGCCCCCGCAGTGCAGCGGCCGCCAGCGGAGGCCGCGGGGCAGCAGGTGCGGCCAGGCCCGCCCACCCAGCGGGCGAGCCCAGCAGCGGGGCCCTACGGGCCAGCCGCCGCCCGCGGGCAGTCAGGCGCGGCGCTCGGCACCTGGCCCCAGCCTGGCAAGGCCGAGCGCAGGATCCTTGAGGATGCCAGGGACGAGCACGAGGACGGCCAGGCCTTGGCTACCCTGGCAGCTGCTGGGGGCTACGCTCCTATGGGCCCTCGTCGCTCCTAGCCGCTCGGCAGCGGCGACAGCCTGGGGACCCGCGCCGCCTCCGCCGCCGTCAGACTGGCCGACCTTGCACCTGACGCGAGGGGAGCCACGGCGGCAAGGCGGGTCCGCTCCTGGGCCGAGGTGCGGTCGGGACCGCCGAGGCGTCCCCCCGACGGCCTCGAGCGGGCAGACGGCGGGAGGATTCAGCCCTCCGACGTCGCAGCCGTCTGCCCCGCCCCATGGGAGTCGCGGAGCCGCCGCCGGGTTCGCGCCAGCCGCCCTCCTTGAGATGAGAGCGGGCAGGGCTGTGCCTGCCTGTGAGAAGGTGGCTGGGCCGCTCCGTGCAGGCTTCGACGTGCTGGACATCTACGGCAACACAAGTGACCGCGCCTTGGAGGTGCTCGAGGCCTGTAGCGCGCGGGAGGACGCGCACCTGATCGCCGAGGACCCGATCCACGAGGCTGGGCCTACGTCCAGTGTGGCATGGGGGCGGACGGTTACTGGAGAAGCTGACGGAGAGTTGCGCGGGGGGCGAGTCACCGCGTGCCCCTGCTTGGGGCGGCTCGCCCGCGGCGCCGCCTTCGGCCTCAGGCTGCGGCGCGGGGAGCCCCGCAGGGCCATCGACCTGGATCCGCCCGTGCTGATCACGGACTGCGCGCTCCATAGTCTTGCAGGATGGTTGCACTCGGGCGAGCTCCCCACGCCGATGCTCAGAGGGGCGCCCGAGGCTGCAGCGCCGCCGCAGGCGTCAGCAGCGCAGCCCTGGGCGCACCGCGACTTCCCCGTGGATGCAGCTGTCCTCACCCTGGGCAGCATCGGCTGGCACTTCAGGTCCGAGCAGTGCCTCATCACGGACGTGCGGGACATGACGCTGATGGGGCTTCGTGAGCTTGGCCCAGAGGCCAGCCTAGGGGCGAGGCGCGCCTCGGGTCGGCATGAGATGCGGAAGCTGGCCAGGGCCCCGTCTTTGTGTGGCTCCTCCTCTTGGGATGCCTGCAGGGAGCTCATCGGGCCAGGAGGCGAGCTCGGCGAGCGCCAGAGGAGCGGGCTGGTCCCCCACCTCACGAACGCGCACTGGCCGCAGGCGAGGCGCCACAGCAGGTTAGAGTGCCCCACGCCTGCGGCCCCGCGGAGGGACTCGGTCTCGCCAGCGCTGGCGTGGAGCGCCGTGCGGGTTCGCCCCCTCGGAGTGGCAGCAGGGGAGGACGTTGCTCGGCGCGGGTTGTCTGCGCCGCCGCCCCCACAAGGGCCTCGCACGGACGCCATGGGCAGCTGGAGGACATGCAGGCCGTCCGACGTCAAGGCCAATGGCAAGTTGAGCGTGGACGGCTCGTCGGTCGACCTGCAGTTCTACGCCTGGGGACACGCGGGCTGGGCTATTGCTCAATGCGACGACGACGGCAGCCTCGTCGCGGGCGCCCACGGGACCGTCAGGAGGGCCCCCCAGCCACAGCAGGCTGCCCGTGGCGGCGAGGACTTCGCGGTCTGGAGGTTTGTGATCTACGCGGGCCATTCCGTCGAGGAGGCCCTCATCGGCTTCCGCGGCACGGCGGAGAGCCAGCACAGGGAGCTGGCCGTTGCGACGGGCCCGACCAAGGCCAACGCCCACCCCTGGAGGTGCCCCGCCGCCCTCGGACCTGGTGGCTCCAGGGCGAACAAGGTGGCCGCCCACGGCAACAGGCAGGCGGTGCTCGACGGGCTACGCACGGAGGCGCAGTGGCGCGGCACCCTGCGCGCCCGCTGCTCCGCCGAGCTGGGAGCACGGCTGCGCGCCGAGGCGGCCGTCGTCTGGCGGGACATCGCGGAGAAGGACGGTGACTGCCTCCTCGGGTCCGACGAGAGGCAGTGGGTGAGGTTCGCCGACCAGGAGGAGCGGGCCGAGCAGGCCGCTGCAGGCAGGCCGACGGTGCAGCAGCCGCGCGTTGAGAGCGTCCGCTCGGTGGCCAGCGCGGTCGGCCTCTCCCTCGCCACGGCTGGCGCCGGCCACCTCGGCCACCCCCTGGCGTACGCGCTCTGCGACGCGGGCGAGGAGCCCCAGGAGCTGGTGGCGTGCAGCATGTGCGGCGCCTGCATGGTCCTCGGCAGCCGCGCTGGAGGCCGCCCTCAGCTCAAGGAGCCATGCATCGGGGCAGGGGCCATCGGGCAGCGCAGCCTGCGCCGCCTCTGGGCTCGAGGGCTTCATCCTAGTGGACGGCCGCGCGGAGGAGTCCAGCGGCGCATGAAGAAAGGTGCTGAGTTCCCCGCGCGGAGGCTGCAGGGGCCACTGCCCCCGTCGGCCCAGGAGGCCTTCCTGGCCTGGCTGGGCCTCGAGGTGGAAGAGGGCCCCCCGCCAGCATGTGGCAGTTCAGCGGCAGCGCCTGGGTGTGCAGGCGGCCGCGAGCAGGGGCCAACGACGCGGCCGTCGGCGGCGGTGCTGCAGGTGGTGGCGGGCATCGACCCGCGGTTCGCCATGCTGGCCGCGTGCGGCCAGATCGAGCAGTGCCTCGCCGAGCGGGCGCTGGCCGCCAGCTCCGCCGCGGAGGACCGCCGCGACCGCCCGCGGCGCGGCCGCGGCCTGAGCCCTGGCGGCGAGTGCTCGGGCGAGTAGCCCGCTCGCCTGGATTCGCCTTCATGGCCCCGCGAATCGAATCGACGACGAAGACGACGACGCCAACGCCGACGACGACGACGAAGACGACGACGACGACGTCGCCAACTCAGACGACGAGGGAAGAGGGAGGACGACGACGGCGACAACGACGACAACGACGACAACGAGGGAGGCGGAAGGACGGCGACGACGTGAACGACGAGGGAGGAGGAAGGACGGCGACGCCGACGACGACGACGACGAGGGAGGAGGGAAGACGACGACGAGACGACGACGACAACGACGACGACCACGGCGACGAAATGGGATGGACGACGAGACGCCGACGACGGACGACGACGACGACGAGGGAGGAGGAGGAAGGACGATCACGGCGACAACGACGACGGAAACGACCACGACGCCAAAAAGGACGACGACGACGAGCAGGAGGAAAGACACAGGACGACGTAGGCGACAACGACGACGACGACGACGCGGGAGGAGGGAAGACGGCGACGACGACGATGACGACGACGCCGCAAGAGCGCGCGCGCACGCTGTTGTTGAAAATCCGTTTTGCGAAACCTAGTGTTTTTGTAGGTTTTTTGGACGCGCGATTTTGAAATCCTTCCGAAACCGATCGGTGTTGAAGGACTTCGGCGTACGCGCGCGACGACGCGTGCGTCTGCATTTCGTCCAGTTTGCTGCAGAGGCGACTGCGCACGCGCAAGGGTGTTCGACAGATTTTGACATGCGCGCGCGACGCCCGTTCGGTAGCATGTTGTGAACATTTCGAAAAGCTGTCTTGGTTTTCTTAATCTATCGCAAAGGAGCTCGCGCGCAAGCTTGTTTAGCAAATCAGTGGTACGAAACCTTCTATGTTTGCATGCTTTTTGGAAACTCGATTGCGACATCTTTCCGGCGCCGAAGGTTTTTGAAGGATTTCGGCATGCGCGCGCGACGACGCGCGCGCGCACTTCGTCCCATTTGTTGCAAGGGATTCGCGAAACAAGTGCTACGTTAGTACAAACAAATGTCACCGCAGAGTGTTTTTTTACAAGGGAACCTCAGGGGGGGAACCTGGCTGGCCCGGGACATTGTGATTTCGTATTTAGGATGGACATGCGGTTCGAATCATATGTGCTTTGCATGCCCCAAAGGAGGGGCGACAACGCCAGGGAAGGGTCGAGTCTATTGTTTTTGTAGAAAGGAGAGTATACACTGCGCAATGTACGATGCGCAATGCATGTCATGCAGCCCACGAGGTTCAATCAATGAGGTGCAACCGGTGTGATGAAAGCCACGTGAAGGAACCTATTCGGCGCAACATACGGGGTGCAACGCAGAAGCTTGGGGCCGCCAACTCCGCTGCTCGCGCAAGGGCGTGCTTTCCATTAGTAGATCCAGGCCAGTTTACTTGCGCGGCGTTGCCCCCCCCCCCCCCCGCCCTTTTCAATCGAGCGCGGGCGCGCAAATTCCTTTCGACGCGTGCGATTTCCGCGCGCAAAGTTGACCCCGGCATGCTTCGGGCCCAGGCCCCCCCCCGCGCGCGCAGGTTAATTTGGCCGAATCAAACAGAAACGAAAAGACTCCAATCATTCCGCCCACCCATTCGCAACTTGGCTTGCAAATCCGCAAATCCGATGCGGCGGCGCTTGCGATTGTGATTGGCGTCGGTTGGTGATCTGCGCGGCCGCGCTGCCTCGCGAATGCATGCGCGCGCAGCGGCTGGCCTGTCTGGCGCGACGGGCGCGGCCGCGCTGGCGTTGGTCGCCCGGCGCTTCCCAGCGGGCACATCAGCGCGGGTCGGCGACTTAGGCGGGCGTAGTATCGCGGCGCCGTCGTCAACGGTAGACGCGAATATGCCAGCGGCGCCGCTGGCGGCGGCGAGGGCGCCGACGGCGGCAAGGCCAATGGCGGCGGGCCGCGCCGACGACGACGGCGGCGCCCTCGCGACGGCGACGCTCGCGGGCGGCCCGCCGGGCATGCCGCGGCGCGAGCCGCGCGCCCCAAGCGCGCGAGTGCTCTCGACTGATGTCGACGTTCGGCAAGGGAGTCACGTTCGCTCGAGCGCGATGAATACGTCAATGCGGCGCGCAGTTATCGTTGGAATGTGCGCGCTTTGGCATTGTTCTGTCCCTTGGAAACGGGCGCTGCAAAACCGCGTGCCCCAATATAGTTCGGAACGCAAGGTCTTCGCAATATTTCGGCTGGCCTCGCGCGCGCTGTGCGCCCAACCGTCGCAAACAACGATCATGTCGACAGATCGCGCGCAACGGCGCCGAAGGATTTCTTCGCGCGCGCACGGGGCGCGTTTGGTTTTTAGATGCATTTTCTCGGGTCCTCGATTTTGATATCCCTGTGGTACCTGTCGTTCCTGGGGGCCCCCCGCGCGCGCGACGACGCGCGCGCGTTCGCCCCGTTTAGCGAGAAGGATCGCATTCTTCCTCGGCGTTCATCCGCGATCAACGAGCGGGCGCGTAAAATGTCCCAGCAAGGGGTGAGCCGGGCCATCGAGCGGCCGCGCGGGGACGCCGTGCGCTCGCATTTCGGATGGGCGAGCGCTCAGAGAGACACATAGGCAGGAATTGCGAAAATGTGCCCGTTAGTTCGGGGGGGAGATCCGAGTCAATTTTTAGAGGGGAAGATCATCGGGGCGATTAGTGGCGTGCCACATCTGCAGTGCAATCTACGTTGTGCACCGACATTGCGCGATCTTTGCCGCTCATTCGACGTCGCGCAATCGATGCGGTGCAATCCATGCTGCGGCGCAATCATGCAGTGCAGCGTGCGTTCTGCAGCCTATAGTGCACTTCTATGCTGCGAAGTGCACGCGGCGCGCCCTGCGTAGCGCAGCCCCCCCTGCCGACGTCGAGCTCGCCAACTCCGCTGCTCGCGCAGCCGCCCCGCGCGACCGCCTGCTCTTTCGCGCGCAAAGCCACTGCTGCGGCGAGGGCGATGACGTCGCAGCGCTTGCCGGCGCATTGCCGCGGCCGCGCTCGCGCGCGCAGGCTCGCGCGCAGAGCGGCCGGCCAGTCTGGGGCGACGGGCGCGCGTTGACCGCCGGGGCCCCCGGCGCGTCTCGCACGCCGCGCGGGCGCGCGAACATTCCAGCGCGAGTCGGCGATTCGGGCGGGCACGGCCCCGCGGCGACGTCGCCGAAGGCAGGCGCGATTCTGAGAGCAGCGATGCTGGTGGCGACGGCGACGCCGGCGACGGTGGGTCTTTCGACGGCGCCGACGCTGGCGGCGCCGTTGAGGATGATGGCGCCCGCGCGTCAGCAGTCAGGGGGCCCCAGCCGCCAGGGCCGCCTGCCCGAGGACCGAAGGACTGGAGGGCCAGGGGCCCAGAGGACCATCTGCAGAGGACCGAAGGACAGGAAGGCTGGAGGACCAGAGGACCGCGGGACTGCAGAGGGCCAGGGGGCCACAGAGGACCGGAGGAACGGGGGGCTGGAGGACTGGACGGCCTGAGGACCAGAGGGCCAGAGGACCAGAGGACAGGAGGACCAGAGGACCAGAAGACCGGACAATGGGATGTATGTTGCGTGTGTGTATGTGCATGTTTCAGTGGGGATCGTAGTGTGCGGCGGTGGCGGCGTGTGTGCTCGCGGTGGTGGCGGTCGCGGTTGCGTTTCCAGTGACAGCGGGGGCAGGTGCGCGCGTGCGCCCCCGCGCTCAGAACTGCCCTGCTATCCAGGTTTTAGACGCCACAAGTGGACCCCCACAAGTCTGGACGGACAAATAGATGCAATCTCTGTGGTTTAACAATATGCTGGAAGATGTTTCACGTCATTTTGGGAAGGCTTTTTTTGTTTTCGGGGCACCTCTGATTCCTCTGCGCCATCTTTATCTCATGTCGATCGGAGCATTTGGAAGGGGACACTGACGTGGCGGGCACTCGCCCTGAGACCATATGTTGCACGCGCATTCGCCTGATGGGCCTCTTCTCGCGATTGAGAGCAGCTGAAGAGCTGCATTTTCCATGTGTAATGAATGAGCAGGCGCTTGCCTGTCCTAGCTTCACGTCTGCAGCTACACATAGTAGAACATTTGGAGGAACCAGCGTCGAGATCACTTTTGGCACGCCGTTGGTTTATGAGCTTCGCCCCAAGATTTAGATCAACTACGGAGCTATTTAGTCGCAGCGGTCGATTATGACGCCTCGGGAAGATTGGTTTGGGACCTCGACGATTCGAATATTGATTTCTGATTCGAGCTGTAACCGAAAAACGAATCACACACTGTACTAGATGTGGTTGGCGCGCGTTCGGTTTACGGACTTGATCTCGGATATTGAGCAGCCGCAGAGCTCTTAGTCACACATCGATCCAGCAACCCCTAGATCGCACCTAGAGCATCGACAGGCCGGAGATCGGTCTCCTACAACAGCTACTCGCGCTCTTTTTTTTCGCACGCGTTCGGTCCTTCGGACTTGCTCTCGAGACTTAGAGCAACCGCAGGGCTCTTAGCCCCAGCACTAGATTCAGCAACATCGACAGGACTGGCTCAGTTCCTTCCGAGTGTCCTGATATCGGCCCCCACTCGAGCAGTGGCTGCAACATATTCGCACCTTGCAGCATTTGTTTTGCACGCGTTCGGTTTACGGACCTAATCTCGGGATTTGGAACACCTACCAAGCTCTCCGTCGCGCGAGTCGATCCAGCAGCATCGACAGCGTGTGCCTAGAGCCTGGCGAGGCCCGAGATCAGTCTCTTACTCGAGCTATGTTCGAAATACTATTCGCCCTCGGTCGCTTTCGCCAGACAAGCCATCTCACTCTGCAACCCATTTTGCTAGATTGAGCGATGATTTGTAGAGTGTCTGCGTTCGCACAGAAGCACTGCGAGTTCCCTGGCGGCGTCGTGCCCTGCCGTTCCTTCGACTTTCTCTCCGCGCGGTGCGTCGCGCCAATTTTTTGTTTGGCGTTGGGTACTTGCCATTGTTTTGACTGCCTCGCGCTGTCATTCCGATTCGCAGCCCTTCAGTTCATCATGATCGCCTTACATATCAGAGTAGCACTATCTTTATCCGCCTGGAGTGGTGAAAACACTGCGCTGACCGCCTTGAGTGGTTCTCTGTAATTGGGGCATCCCGATGTCTCATTGCTCTTGGATGCGTCGCGTGGTCAATGAGATTTGCCGCCTCCCGGTTTTTTATCACGGTGCATGTCGGAATTGACGCGCGCCCCTGCGATGCTGCATTATTCTCCGCCTGGAGCGGGCCCGGCGCAGCCCGACGGAACCCGACTCCGCGCGACGGAGCACGACAGAGCGCGACGCAGCCCGGCGCAGCTCGACGCAGCATGTGCGTCTCAAAGGGCCGCCACCAATCATTGTTGTCTCAGGTGGTTGATTTGTTTTGCGGAATGTGATGTCTTTGACGAATGCTTGTTCATCGGGGCTTGCGGCGCGCGACGCATGAAGAAACATTGTCGTCGTCGCCCCTCGTCTGCTGACTTGCAGCCGGAAGACGCATCCGCGTCTCGAGGGCCGCCCTCGATTATTGTTGCCCCAGGTGGTGGATTCGGTTCTGAGAGCAGTTATGGTTTTGATGATGCGACGTCGCCTGGGCGAGATGCGAGGGCGTCTTTGATCGGCAAGACATTGTCTCCGTCGCTCTCCGCCCGTCGCCGTGGGGGATATTTTAGTTTTCTCGCGCGATATCCAGGCCTGATCGGAAAATGATCGGGGGCGTTGAATTTGTGATGTTTGTCGAACCGTGACCAGAGAACGAAGGGCGAAGGCCGGGGGGCCAAAGGACCGAAGGGCCGCAGGGCCAGAGGGGCCTGAGGGCCGAAGGGCCAGCGGACCAGGGGGCCAGAGGACCAGAGGGCCGAAGGACCGGAGGACCGAAGGACCGGCGGACAGGCGGATGCAAAACCCATGCGTTGGCGATTGCGGTGAGCTCTCGGCGTTGGCTGCTGCATCCTTGCGGCCGCGCCATCCCCCGCGCGCGCGCAGCGGCCGGCTAGTTTGGCGCGACCGACGCGGCCGCGGTGGCGCTGGCCGCCGGGCACATCCCAGCGGGCTCTTAAGTGCGAGTCGGCGTCTTGGGCGGGCGCAGTTTCAAAGCAACGTCGACAACGGTAGAAACGGCAATCATAGTAGCAATGTTGGCGACGATGTTGACAGCGACGAGGGCGCGGCCAGGGCGGGCGCTGATGCTGATCGCGCCGACGACGATGACGGCGTCCTCGCGTCGGCGATGACGGTTTCGAACAGAGTTCGACGCGCGCGCGGCCGACGCGCGAGAGTGGCCCGCATGGTAGCACACGGCGCAGTCCGTGCCCCCCCCCCAGCACGCGCGCAAGGGCGTGCGAATGATTCGGCATGCGGCGCCGTAGGCCCGTTTGGCAGAATCCCATCTCATTCTAAAGAAGTCGCAAGCGCAAGAACGCGAGCGCGCGCATCTTTGAAAACTGACGCTGCGAAACCATGTTTTTTGTGTGCGACGACGCGCGCGCCCTTCGTCTTCTCTTTTGCAACGGGTTTTCGTGATTGCACGCGCGCAAAAGCGTTCGAACGATTTCGACATAAGCCAGTTTGGTCGCATTTTCAGGAAAAGATGAAAACCATTGTTTTTTTCCCAGAATTTGCAAGAACGCGCGCAATCTGGTTTTGGAAATTTGGGTTGCGAAACCGTGTGTTGTTGGTTGTAAACACATATATATATACACATATATATATATGTATACATACATATGCCTCACCGCGACACCGAAAGTGTTTAAACGATTTCGGCACGCGCTCGTGACAACGCGCGTGTGCGCACTTCGCCCCGTTCTTAGTAAGGGTCCGTGAACATGGATGGTTTTTGATCAGCGAGTGCGCGCGCATTTTTCCAGAAGGTGGCAGGGGGCGATGCCGCCCCCCCCTCTGGGATGGAGTGAGGTCGTAATCGGGATGGACGATAGAAACAGTAGAGGTAAATTCGCTGCGAAAAACCGAATTGATAATTCGGGAGGGGGCGCGAATTTTTAAAGAAAGGAGAATGCGCGTTGTGCAATGTATGTTGTGCAAGTCACTTTGACTGTCTTGACTGGCCTGAAGCTGTCCTGTCCATTGCTCGTGCACACCCCACCCTCCCACCCAGAACTTGGTCGCAATACCTTTGAGGCCGTGACTGTAGGCACCCAGTGGCAGTTGGCAACGACGCCGACGACGACAGCGACAACGGCGACGACGACGACGACGACGAGTACGACGACACCGACGACGACACCGACGACGACTCCGACCACTTCGACGACGACAACGACGACGACGTCACAGACGACGGCGACGACGACGCCGACGACGACGACGCCGACGCCGACGCCGACGACGACGACGACGAATACGCCGACGCCGACGTCGACGATGACGCCGACGACGACGACGACGACGACGGCGCCAACGAAGGCGACGACAACGACGGGGGAGGGGAGAGGAAGACGACGACGACAACGACGACAACGACGAGGGATGAGGGAGGACGGCGCGACGCGAACGACGACAACGACGATGGAGGAGGGATGACGACGACGGCGACGACGACGACGACGACGACGACGACGGCGACGAAATAGGAGGGACGACGACGAGAAGCCGACGACGGACGACGACGACGACGACGACGACGACGACGACGACGAGGGAGGAGGAAGGACGACCACGGCGACAACGATGACGGAAATGACGACGACGCCAATGAGGACGACGACGACGACGACGAGGAAAGACAAAAGACGACGACGACGACGAAAGGGGAGGGAGGACAGCGACGACGACGATGCAACAGCGGTGCGCACGCTGCTGTTGAATTTCCGTGTGTGTTTTTGGGACACTCGATTTTGAAATCTTTCCGAAACCGAAGGTTTTTGAAGGATTTCGGCATGCGCGGGCGACGACGCACGCGCGCGCACTTCGTCTCATTTGTTGCAAAGGATTATTGGAAACCTATGATTTTTGATAAACGAGAGCGCGCATAGAATTTGTTGCAGAGGATGGCGGGGGGAACCGATACCAACTTGGTTTGGATAGTATGAGTTCAAAGGTAGGATGGACATTGGGTCAGAATCCTATGTGTTTTGCATCGGTTCCCGGGGGTCTTTCAGTCCAGGGGGGGAGGGTGGTAGAACTGATGTTTTTTGTTCTAGAAATGAGAGTCTATATGGCGCAAGATATGTTGTGCAATGAAAGAGCGTGTTCTACCGCTGCTGGCGGAAAACGGGGGGGGGTCACTACCGGTTCGAACCCTTCCCCCCCCCCCTCCGGAAAACCGAGGGGGTCATTTCCGGTTCGAACCCCTCCCCCCCCCAGTTCATCATAAAAAGGGGGGGGGTCTCTACCGGTCCGAACCCCCCCCCCCTCGAACTCGAAAACCGGGGGGTGTCACTACCGGTTCGAGACCCCCCCCCAGTTGACAAGGGGGGGGGTCACTACCGGTTCAAACCCCCCCCCCTCGATTTCGAAAACCGAGGGGGGTCACTACCGGTTCGAACCCCCCCCCTCTCGAAAACCGAGGGGGGATGCGAACAGTGGTGGGGACGGTGGTGGTGGGGACAGTGGTGAGGGGACAGCGGGACAGTGGTGGGGCAAGTGGGACAGTGGTGGGGACGGTAGTGGTGGGGACAGTGGTGAGGACAATGGCGGGAACAGTGGGGACAGTGGGACAGTGGTGGGGACGGTGGTGGTGGGGACAGTGGTGTTGGGACAGTGGGAATGTAGTGGAAACAGTAGGACAGTGGAGGGTACAGTGGTGGTGGGGACAGTGGTGAAGGCGGTGGCGAGGACGGCGGTGGGACAATGGGACAGAGGTACAGTGGGGACAGTGGTGGGGACAGTGGGGACAGTGGTGGGAACAGTGAGACAGCTCAATGGTTCGAACCGGTAGTGACCCCCCTCTCCGGTTTTCGAGGGGGGGGGGTCGAACCGGTAGTGACCCCCCCCAGTTTTCGAGTTCGAGGGGGGGGGGGTTAGGGGAGGGGGCGTTTTGCCGGGGGGGGGGGGGGGGGGAGGGGTTCCAGCAGGGGGGGGGGGGGGGTTTTGGGGGGGGGGGGGGACCCCCGGGTTCCGGAAGAAAAGGGCGGCAATTTTCCACAGTAAAGCGGCGGTGGATCACGCTCTCTCTGTGCAATCTGTGCGGTGCAAACGATGTTGTGCAATTCATGTCGGGGCGGCGACGGCTCCAGATCCGCACATGTGCCCAGACCACAGGCGGCGGGGAGGCGGCGACGGGGCGGCGACGGCGACTACATAGCCGCCAAAACGGCACACCGGCCCAGACTACGGGCGGCGACGAGGCGGCGACGGCGGCGACAGCCGCTGGATCGACACACCAGCCCAGTTTTTCAGAAGAGAAGTGAAAAACCCAACGTACAAATACCGTTTGGGGAACTATGAAAAACCTCCGTTTCGATTTTTTCGAGACCCCAGACGATGACGGGCATTATTGGCGAAGGGGCAGGGGACCTGTGATGTCACATTTCGCGCCGACGACGTCTGGGAATGATAACGGCCAAACACCTTTCGGAGGCCAGCACGCATCGTGACGATAGCTGGGATGGGTGGGGTTCGGCTGGGGCCCGTAACGGCGGCCACCGCGAAACATGATAAGGCGTTGTTCTGCTACACTGCCTGCAGGATTCCAAACTGGGCGAGGTCCGGGGAGCCGGGGAGCAGCGGGTCTCTCGGTGGTTGCCGGCTTCTCCCCGGAGAGGCGGCGGCGGCCCCGCCCGCGGGCTCTGGCGGCGGCCAGCCTGGAGAAGAGAAAGCGGCACAGACATTAACTTTCCCACTGGTCCGAGGCTGCGAAAAAAGTGGGTTCGGGGTTTTCGGGCGTTTTCGTTGGCTCTTGACGGTTTTCCAACCCTGGGGTGCGTTCCAGCGGCTGCGCCTCGCCGAGAGGCCTCTAGGGGTGCTCGAATTGTCCCCATCGGCGGCCGGAGTGACTCGAGTTTGTGATTCGGGAACCAGGTCCAGGCGCGACGGCCCAGGATCTCAGATTCTCCGAAAAAGTGTTGGAGCGGCCAGTTGTTTGCCGAGTTCGGCCTCCAGGGGTCCTCAGCGGGCCCCGGCTGTCGTCAAAAAGCGGCTCGGGACGAACCGCCGGCTTCGGGAAGTGGTCCAGATTTTCCAGGGTTGGAGCGTCGGCTGTTTGGGAGCATGGATTTGCAGAGTTCTGCACGGATTTTTTGGATTTGCGCTGAGGTCCACCCCCTGATTTCGGTCACGTCGCCGGAGTTCACCGCTCTCACTTGTGTGGACTTTCCGGCTCAGAACAATAGGGCGGATACGTCCGCAAAAGGATGGCAGAAACAGCGACGGCAAAGGGCGGCGGAACTCGGCAACAAAGGAGCTTGAAACGTAGGGCGGGGAGTTCTTCCATGTTTCCGAACTCGTCTGGACTACAGTGGATCTGGAGCCAGGGCCCGTCCTCTCGCCGCTCTGGCGCCGCTCCTGGCAGGCGCTGGGCGCCAGGGATGGCGGCCCCCCGAGCCCTCGACGTCACTGTTGGTCTTTGGAAGCGGTGTCGACCCCCAGGGGGCTCTTCCCATTCCGCAGGATCCGCTCTTACCCCGAGTCGTTTTTGGACTGTCCAGCTGGCCCGCCGCCGCCGAGGGCTCCCCGAGGCAGAGGGGAGCAGCTCACTCCCCCTCGTCATGGTGCTTTGCCAGGGGGCCTGGGTGCAGCGCCGACCCAGACATTCCGAGCGTAGTGCCGTTCGTTTCTGTTCAGGTCGCTTGTTTGGCCCTTCGCCAGAGGCCAGCACAGCCTGGCGCGCGGGCAGCGGCGGGCGCGGCTGAAGCTGCAGCATGCCTGGAAGGAAGAGCAGAAGGCCAAGCACAGCATGACGCCGTGGGAGGAGTGGCCCAAGAAGGAGTCGAAGAAGAAGCAACCCCAGAACTGCTCGCGTCGTGACATGATCCGAGCGTGCGTTTTGTCAGCGTTTTTGGCCTCGGGGCCCTCGCCAGGCCCGAGGGCCGTCAGAAGCTATTCAGGATGCAGAACCAGCCCTGCGGAAAGAGTCGGGACTTCCAGGGACACCGTACTAACATTGCCCCAGACGTACCCAACCACGACTCCACACGAGTCGACAAACTTTACGCAGGCTCCATGCAAAATCACATGTTGCAAGCACAATCTGCTGCGCTGGACCTCCGAGCAGCCCACCAAGGTGGCCACAGTTGCGCAGTTCGCTGCTCCCGAGGGAGCCGCGAGGTCTCGGCTGGATCTGCGTACAGTTCCAGTCCGCTGGACTTCCCGGGAGCCCACGACCAGGCGGCAGTTGCACAGTTCGCAGACTCCAGGGAGCCGCGGGGTCTCGGCTGGATCTGCATACCCTTCCACTCCGCTGGGCCTGCCAGGAGCCCACCAAGGAGGCCACGCTTGCGCAGTTCGCAGCCCCCCACGGAGCCGCTAGGCGCTAGGTCTCTACTGGATCTGCGTTCTCCCCAACTCCGTCGGGCCTCTCAGAGCCAACGAAAGTGGCAACGGGTACGCATTTTCGCAGCCACGAAGGGAGCCGCGAGGTCTTGGCTGGATCTGCGTGTACTCTCCCACTCCGCTGGGCCTCCCAGGAACCCAGTAGCCCATGAAGGTAGCGACAAGTGCGCAGTTCGCAGCCACCCCAGGGAGCCTTGAGGTCTCGGTTGGATCCGACATTCCGTTGTTTCGCTGGGCCTCCCAGGAGGCCACGAAAGTGTCGACAGGTGCGCAGTTCGCAGCCACCACAAGGAGCCGCGAGGTTTCGGCTGGATCTGCGCGTACTCCTCTACTCCGCCGTGCCTCCTTGCCACGAAAGTGTCGACAGGTGCGCAGTTCGCAGCCACCCCAAGGAGCCGCGAGGTCTCGGCTGGATCTGCGCGTACTCCTCTACTCCGCCGTGCCTCCCTGCCACGACAGTGGCGACAGATGCGTAGTTCGCAGCCCCCCAGGGAGCCGCGAGGTCTCGGCTGGATCTGCCTACTCCCCCATTCCGTTGGGCCTCCCAGGAACCCGTGAAAGTAGTGGGAACAGTTGCGCAGTACGCAGCCATAGGGGAGCCGCAACCCCCTTCATCTCACCAGGAAGACGCGAGGAGGAGGATGAGGAGGAGGAGGAGGAGGAACAGGGGGAGGAGGAGAGGAAGACGAGGAGGAGCAGGAGGAGTAGGAGGAGGAAGAGGAGGAGACGGAGGACGAAATGGAGGGGGAGGAGGAGGAGGAAGAGGAGGAGGACCAGTGTAAACTCAAGAGTCATCAACGATGTTGGGATACACCCTCCCTCCAAGCTTCCTCTCCCTAGGCCCCATACAACCTCTCATTTCCATGAAGGAACTGCCTCTTTGGAAGACAACCGATTGAAGACCCTGAGGCAGGTCAAAACATTCTTCTCGGGATTTCAATGCTACGGATCAACCTGGCTGTTGCGTCTTGACAATCCTGAACCGTGCCAGAACGACATTCCTAGGACTTCAACACAGCGAATCTACATAACTGTTGCACCCTGATAATCCTGAATCCGGGAAATTCGTTGATCATGGGAATGTGAAGCCCGCATTTCTGGCCTGTTGATCATGGGAATCCGTGAAACTCGTGTACACTGCAAAAACGAATGTGCGCCGCGCTAAAACGAGAACAACCTTTCGACAAGGAACCGCCCTCATTCCGTGAAGCTCTTGCACACATTTCATTAAAAAACGAATGTGCGCCGCGCTAAGGCGCCGCCCCCAATCCGTGAAACTCTTGGCGAATGTTTGAAACGAATGTGCACCGGGCTCAGGCGAGAGCTACATTTTGAAAACGACCCGCCCCCAATCCGTGAAACTCTTGTAATACTTTAGGACGAATGTGCGCCGCGCTGGGGAATGCTACATTTGAAAACGACCCGCCCTCAATCCGTGAAGCTTGTGTACCTTTGTAAAACGGATGCGCGCCGCGTTTCGGCCAGAGCCACATATTTAAAAGCCCGCCCTCCATCTGCGAAGCTGCTGTCAGTTTTTAGGCTTCAGAATCAGACATGGTGAGGAAATCTCAAACAAAACGCCCGGCCCGCCTTAAAAACTGGCCCTGGGGTGCGCCAGGGAAAAATTTACAAGGACAAGGAATTGAGGAAGAGGAGGAGGAGGATGGGTAATAACACAACAGGCGTCGTACCTACTGTTAGTCTAATGTAAATTAAAAAGGAGGAGGGAGGGGAAACAGGCGCAACTGACGTGGCCTTCGTGCCGACGTGGTGATCACGGCCGCGCGGCTTGATTTGGCCGTCGCCGACCCGATCATAGGGGCCACCTACGCCGACGTGGTGATCACAGGCGCGTCCATGGGCACGGGCGCAGCCGCCGGGCGCAGCCGCGCCACGCGCGACGGGGCCGCGGCGGCGGCGCCAGAGACTCGCCAGCACCGCCTCTGCCCGGGCTCAGCCCTGGTCGCCTCGACACACAGGGGCGAGCCGGGAAGGAGGCGCAGGCGCTCTTGCGGACCTGGGTGGCGGGCGACCCGGCGGCGTTGCCGGCGGTTCGCCAGAACCTGGCCGCCCGGCGCCGCGCTGCAGCGCGGCAGCCCGGAGGTCTACTGCACGGCCGCACTGCCCGACGTCGCGGCGCGCCGCCTGGCGGGCCCTGGCGGCCCAAACCCGCCCGAGCACCGCGCCAGGCAGACCTCGCCCGCGCGACCCTTGGATTTTGAGCGCCCCCGACTAGTCGCCGACGGCGCAATGCTGGCCAATTGCCGAATCGGCGCCACCGCGGCCGAGCTAGCGCGGGGCAAAGAGCTCCTAGGGGAGCAGTTGCGCAGTTCGCAGCCGCCCAGGAATCAGCAAGGTCTCGGTTGGATCCCGTCAGTCCGTTATTTTGTGGTGCCTCCCAGAAGGTTCCGAAAGTGGTGACAATTACACAGTTCGCAGCCACCCAGGGAGCAACTTGGTTTCGGCTGGGCCCGCGTACTCCGCTACTCCGCCCTGCCGCCCAGGAGCCCACGGAAGTGGCCGCAGTTGCGCAATTCGAAGACATCCAGGGAGCAGCGAGGTCTCGGCTGGATGCGACCACTCCGTTACTCCGCCGCGCTTCAAGGAACCCACGATTCAAAAAAAACGACAGTTGCGCAGGTCGCAGCCACCCGAGGAGCAACGATCGAGGTTTCAGCTGGATTCGCGTGCTCCGCAACCCCGCCGCGCTTCCCAGGAACCCGCGAGGGTGGCGACAGGTGCGCACTTGGCAGCCACCCAGGGAGCAACGACCGATGTCGTGGCTGGATGTGCGTGCTCCGCTACCCCGCCGTGCCTCCCAGGAACCGAGTCCGCTATTCAATCGTGCCTCTTGGGGGCCCACGAAATTGGCGACGACTGCTCAGTTCGCAGCCACTCAGGAAGCAGCGAGGTCTCGACTGGATGCGCGTACTCCGCTACCCCGCCGTGCCTCCCAGGACACTGCGAAAAAAAAAAAAAAAACATCAATTGCGCACTTCGCAGCCTCCCAGGGAGCAGCGAGGTCCCGGCTCGCATTCCAGTATTCCGCCGTGCCTCCCAGGAACCCGCGGAAGTGGCGCCAGTTGCGCAGTTAGCCCCGGGAGCAGCGCAGGAGGAGGTAGGAGGAGAGACGGACGATAACAGAAAAGTGTTCGGCCGCAGCGCTGCACCCAAAACGAAAGCCCAAACCATGGGAGCTTGGCAACAACACGTGCGCGCTCATTTTATGACTTGCAGGAGGCAGCCCCAGCGGACGTCATCCTCGAGCTGTCCGTCCCAAAGCCCGCGGCGAAGCACGTGTCCCAGGCGAAGGAGAAAGGCAGGGCTTCAATCTATCTGGCCGATCCGATTCATTGTCCGCTTGGCCGCCCCCCGATCCGATTTCGATATTCCGACGATCCGACGCAGGCCGATGTTGGCACGGTGTTGGTGGATTTCGTGGCGCAGCTGGTCTGTTTTGATTTCGGTTCCGTGCTGATGCGGCACGCATGTTCCGATCCGATTCGATTCCCAAAATTGGATACTTAATGATCGCGTGCTCTCTCCGTTGTTTTTCCGGCACGTCGTCAGCCGTAGCTCCAGACCCCCGGCGTCGTGATTTTCCCATGATGTGGACCGCCAGAAATTGTACCCCTCCCGCGCGACCGGCTTCTCATCTCGAGTTGTTTTTTGTTCGCGGCCCCAACGCACGGCATCCGAAGGCCTCCCAAATGCCGACCATAGCGAAAAAAAACGTTCGTCTTGTTTTGTTTGGCGACGCGAACCTGGACATATGGCGGTCTTATTTCGTATGCGTGGAGCCCCGGAGGTCTGGACAGGACCAATCCCCCATTTGTTTGTATGTTCCTGAGTTAAAACCTGGGCGTATCGTCCTCCCTTTTTTCCTCATCTTCCTTTTTTTCCTCCTCCTCCTACTCCTCCTCCTCTTCCTCCTCCTCCTCCTCCTCCTCCTCCTCCTCCTCCTCCTCCTCCTCCTCCTCCTGCTCCTCTTCCTACTCCTCTTCCTCCTCGTCCCCCTCCTGCCTCCTCCCACGCGGCTTCCAGAGAGGCTGCGAGCTGCGCAAGTTCCGCCACTTTCATAAGGGCCCTGGGAGGTCCACCAGCGGATTCGGAGGCCACGCGGACCCAGCCGAGACCTCATTGCTTTCGTGGGCACCTGGGAGGTCCGGCTGAGCCGCGCGCTCGGACCTGGACGGGACCTCGCTGCTCCCTGCGTTTTTGCGGACCTTGCTACGGTCGCCACTTTCGTGGGCTCCTGGAAGGTCCAGCGGAGTCGGGTGTCTCGCTGACCTGGCCGGGACCTCGCTGGTCCCTTGGTGGCTGCGCAATTGTTACAACTTTCGTAGGGGTCTTGGGGGTCCAGCGTTGTTGGGTGTCACGCGGTCCCAGCCGAGACCTCGCGGCTCCCTGGGTGTCTGCGAAGTGCGCAACCGTCGCCCTTCTCATGGGTTCCTGGGAGGTTCAGCGGAGTCTGGGGCCACGCGGACCCAGACGAGACTTCGTTGCTCCTTGGGAGGCTACGCAGGGCGCTACTGTCGGCACTTTCGTAGGCACGGCGGAGATTAGGGCAGCGCAGATCGTGCATATCGGGCGATGTGTTCTGTTGTATGGAGCCTTTGAGAAGTGGTTGGGTACGTCTTGGGCCACTCTTTGACAGTCCCGGGCCCCGAGAACGGTCAAACACAGGCCGCTCCAATTTGTTTGCAGCCTCGGATCTTTGGGAGGAGCTCCCATCCGATGTTCCGATTCGACGTTGGCTGATTCCGCAGAGGCGGCGCGCCTGGGAGGCCCACGGCCTTCCGAGCCGTACAGTAGGGGTCTTGAAGAAGGAACCCTTCTCGTTGGGGAGCGGCTCCGTGTTCCTTGATTGTTTCACAGCTTGCCTCATGTTCTCCCAAGGTTTTCGATAGGGAGTCGAAGTTTAACCCATGGGAAAGGAGGGGCCTCGTTCCTTATTTAGGGTTCCTTAGGTCAACGCCCCGACTGTACGAGTAGGCCCGCCCCTCCTCACTCTCCCCCGGGCTCGTCGCCGAGGCTCGGCGGTGCGATACATCGCCGATGGATCGCTGATGCGCCCCGGGTTCGATCCATGCCCCCTGACTCGATCCCCCCTTCACGTTGCCCCCGGATTTCTGGCTCGGGCCTCCGGCGCTCCTTCGGGGCGATCCAGGCACCCCCAGAACGCCCTCGGCGAGGCGTCGCTGGGCTCGCCGCCGAGACTGATCCCGCAGAGGCGGCGCGGTCATCCTGTGGCACTGCCGGGGGCCCTGCGAGAGCAGCGCGGACGCCTCGCAGCTGCAGGCGAGGCGGCGCCGCCTCACGGACGCGATGCTGCGCGACGTGGCCTCCCGCACGGGCGAGAAGGTGCAGGTGGTCCAGTGGTGGTTCCTCGAGAAGGAGGGGGTAAAGGTCGGAGCCGTCTGGAGGTCTGAGGTGGCCCAGCACTGGCCCCGGCGAGCGGAAGGGCGGGCAGGTTCGAGGTCCTCGGTTCGGGATGGTTGTGTTACATGTTTCGGCCTCTGGGGGGGCGTTTTCGGGATGTGGGACGGTCGAAAAAGGATCCGGGGTGAAAAACTGCACCAGAGGGTCCCCGCAGGAGGAGTCTGGGGACAGATTATGAGCAGATCTGGCCTCATTCCCCATTCCTTGCCGATTTCCTCGTGTTCCAACCAGGTCAAGTCTCCCCTGGCACGAAATCGAAAAAGGCACAGGGAAGGGACGTCCGAGCGATGGCGAGTGTCCGGAACCAACGCTGGCGTCGACACGACACGAGCCTGCCGTAGAGCTGCTGATGATGCTACCCGTCTTTCGCTTTCGCTTCTTTGGGCCTCCTGCCCTCCTCGCCACGGCTGGGTTGGGGTCAGAATCCTGGTCAGAACGCACCCTGGGAGAGGTCAGGAGAGGCGCCGTGAATCAGTCAGATCTCCGACGATCTGATTTGTTCAGCTGGCATTTTTGTTCCGATGCTGGTGCTTTGTGTCGGGCCCCAGGGCTATGGGACGTACCGATCTGGAGCGAAACGCAGCCCTCGGGGAAGCGGTCGGGGCCTCTGGGGCCGCGGTCTGGTGGCGGCCCTCGAGGAAGAAACCCCATGGTCGGGGCTTTTTGCAACCTTTTCACACAGAGCGTTTCCGTCTGGTTTCGAGCCCTCGGGGGGGTCACCACAGATCGCTCCAGCTCACCGATGCCGCTATACCCCTCCTTCGTTTTCTTTTTGTTGGGGGGGCCTCTTGGGAGGCCCTCGCCACCACGGCCGGCTGCATTCGCTTCGAAGTCCTGGTCAGAACGCACCCCGGGAGAGGTCCGGGGCGGCGCCGTGAGCCCAGGGAAACACTGCAGCGCAGGCATTCATGTTCGGAGGTCCGCCCGGCTTTTCTGGAGCGGCGCCGGGCCTCCATCCCTGCCGCGCGGACAGCGGTCAGGGGCGGCGCTGGAGATGCCGCCAGGGTGGCCTAGACGCCTACTCGAGAAATCCTCGCGGAGCTCCGAAAGTTTGTGTGTTTGAACTGGTCTCGGGAAGCGGCGAGGTAGCCGGTATCGGTGACCCTGACGTCCGACCTCGCTAACAAAAGTGCAGCATCGCCAAGCATCGCGACGGGAGCCCTATGGAACCCACGTTTTTGCTGCATGTTTCGGGCCAGATCGATCCGTCGGGCGAACACGCCCAGTGTATAATACAAGCTGCAGGATCGCAGCACAGTCGGTACCTCGACATCGGGCGCTTCATTTTGTCCGATGCGTGGACCCCCGAGGTCTGGACCACTTCCCCAGAGGCCGGCTTTTCGTCCTGAACCGTTTTTTCTGACGGCAGGCGGGACCTGGGACCCGTTGAAAGCCCCAGGATGCCGAACATTGCCAACACCGGCCGCTCCAATTTGTCCGGAGCTTCGCATGCGACATCTGGACTTTTGTTCAATAGGTGGTCCCTGGAAGTCCGACCTTTTCCCTGGGGCCGGCTTTCCATCCTGATCGTTTTGACGGTCCCGTGGCCTGGCGAGGGCCTCGAGAGTAACCGGAGAAAATCTTCCAGTCCTGATGTTTCACCACGCGAGCATGTCTGGGTATTTTCGTTTCTCTCCCTTCGAGGTTCCGCATCTTCGAGTTCTACTGCGCCCGGCCCGCCGACCGGTGGCCCAGCCTGGCGGACCTGCCGGTGCAGGAGTCTGGGCCGGAGAGCGCATCCGACAGACTCCAGAGGCGACGCAGGAGCTCAGAGAAACAAGAAGTCATGATAACCGCCTACGGGCGATGATAAATCATACCCCCCCATTTCACTCTCTCTATTTTGTTTATCCCCGTTCAATCGGATTTAATTGTGGTGAGGGGCGCGGAGGCCAAACTTGATAATCCACGCGGGAAGTTAAGAATCGAAATCGCTATCATCTCATGTTGAGTAGCAGCGGCACCAAAAACGCTGAGCATGGCCATGGTGGTCTCACCATCTCAGCTTCCCCAATCACGAGCATGTGGTAGGGCTGTGGGATTCTCACCACTTCAGTTTGCCCATGCCGTGAACGTGCGGCAGGGCCATGGGATTCTCATTTTGTCAGCCGTTCCCGAGTCAGGAACGTGCGGCAGGGCCATGGGGACCGATTGGAGTTTGCTTTTACATGCGTTTTCCGAGGAGGCAAAGCATTGGATTTTTACTTGTTTAGTGCATCCCTCGCAAGGTTCGTTGCCCTTCCTCCTCCTCCTCCTCTTCCTCCTCCACCCCCGCAGCTGCCCAGGCCCGAGCCTCCCCGTATGTCCGAGACTCCGAGCTTTCGAGCTTCTTCGAGGCGCCGAGCCTTTTTCGTTTCAGGGGCATCGATTGGGGGGACAGGCAGAAGGGGACACATCGATCCCCAATCGCCTGCGATCGCAGAGCGGCCCCGAACCTGCCCAGGAACGTGCGGATTCACGACGAAGCGCGCAGCGCCGATGCCTCGGCGATGTATCGCCGATTACAGGTCGATGTTTCCCCCTCCCCAAAGCCTATCCCGCCCCAGATCGTTGTCCCTGAGTGCGTCGCGGGCCTAAGCCATGTCCCAGGCTGCCGAGCGCGCCCAGGCGGCGACCCAGCCTGTCGCTGCTCTGCAAGGAGTCGCGAGCCCGAACTTGAATAATAACCTCGAGCGCACGGCCAAGCAGAACGAGAAGATCCTCGACAAGCTGTCCTTCGTCGCGGACAAGGTCGCTATTGTCGAGATGCGCCAATGCCAATCGAGCGCGCAAGGCACTGACGCAGCAAGAATGACGGCCTGCTTTTCTCAAGGCGGAAAGCGCCTCGTGGTCAAGCGGCGCCGAGATGGTTCACAAGCGGCGGTTCCTTCGAGAGCATCAAGTGCGGGCGCGTCTTCAACGAGAAGGACCAGAGGCGCATCGAGCTGGCGGCGGTGTTGTTCTACAAAGCTACTGCGAGAATGACGACCGCCTCTACGATATCTTCGAGAATCATGGACAGTTGCCCGGGAACCCGCGCTGGTTCATGCCGAGCTTCCAGGCGAATATGCAGGAGGTTGCCAAGAAAATGGACATCGAGCTCGGCGCCGAGAACGTCCAGCGCCTCACCTTCGGTTCCCACTCCGAGCGCGCCGGCCCCCCGACGTCCTCTCCGAGCTCCTCCACCTCCACGACCGCACGCTGCCGTTCAGCAAGAAATTCGAGCCCGCCGAGCAATTCTCCGCGTTGCCCCCCTCCCGAGGCCAAGCAGTTCGCCACATGGCGCCGCCGGGGCGGCGTCGTTTCGGGCCCTGGCCGCGCGCGAGCCACCGCGCAAGCGGTTGTCAAGTGGCGTCGGAGCCCCGAGCGCACTGTCGACGTGGCCTACGAGCTCCAGGAGCGGAGCTACCAGCACGAGCGCCCCAAGCTTGACTACGCAAGCACTGACGAGCAGCGCGCCGTCGAGGCAACGCCGCTCAACCAGCGCATCGAGTTGGTTTTCGAAGCGCTCGCCAACGCCCACGCCGACTACGACAGGATTACCAGCCAGCTCGAGCCCGAGATAAGCCAGGCCGACGCGAAGGCCGAGCCAGAGGCCGACGAGTTCACGCTCGTGGACTCCTGGGGGCCGAGCGGCGGCGAGCGGCGAGCGCCTGGCGCACGAGCGCCCCGAGCCAAGCGCCCCCGTGCTTTTTGCTGCGAGGGCGCCGCGCGAGCGTCTCGAGGCGCGCGCTCGAGCCCCATCTGCTCTTCGAGCTCCGAGCGAGCGTTCGCGCGCGCGCGAGTGGCGCTCCGAGCTACGGGGCGCCGCCCCCCCCCCCCCTCTCGCCGAGTGATCCTCGATCAGGCATCGTTCAATCAAGCGGGCTCGACCCCCCGTCCTTGGATCGAGGGCCCGAGATCTTGAGCCCGAGCATATTCGGGCACCTTTGGCCCCAGATCCGAGGATCGCCAGGCTTGGACTCGAAGATCTCGGGTTCGCGATCCGACGATCGAGGGTCGAGCCTCGGCGATCGTCGATCTTCGCCGTCGCCGTCGCCAGGCCCAGGCCGCCATCGAGGAGGCTCGATCCTCGGACCGTGGATCCGCGATCTTGATTCCGATCAGCTTTGAGCGCCTTGGATCCCAGATCCGAGGCTCGCCGCGCTTGGATTCGAAGATCCCGGATTCGCGACCCGAGGATCGAGGATGAACCTCGGCGATCGTCGATCGCCCTCGTCGCCGCCCTCGGGCCCAGACCGCCGTCGAGCAGGCTCGGATCGAGAATCGAGGGTCCGAGATCTTTGTTCTGGGCATCCTCGAGCGCCTTGGATCCTAGATCCGAGGATCGCCGCGCTTGGACTCGGAGATCTCGGGTTCGCGATCCGAGGATCGAGAGTCGAGCCCCGGCGGAAGCGGATCGCCCCCCTCGCCGCCCTCGGGCGCTCCGGCCGCCATCGAGGAGGCTCGATCGTCGAGCCTCGGATCGAGGATCCGTGATCTTGATTCCAAGCATCTGAGCGCCTTGGATCCTAGATCCGAGGATCGCAACGCTTGGACTCGCAGATCTCGGGTTCGACATCCGAGGCTCGAGGATCGATGCTCGGCGATTGTCGATCTCCCTCGTCGCCGTCGTCGGGCCCAGACTGCCATCAAGCAGGCTCGACCCTCCATGCTCGGATCGAGGATCCGAGATCTTGGTCTTGAGCATTTGCGAGCACCTCGGATCCTAGATCCGAGGCCCGCCGAGCTTGGACCCAGGATCCTTGGCCCTCGATCTTAGGATCGGGGATCGAGCCTCGACGCCTGGCGGCCACGCGCGCACGCGCAAACGCACGCACGCAAACGCACTAACGCACGCACACGCACACGCACACTCGCGCACTCGGACACTCACACACCTCACACACTCACGCGCACGTGCTCACACATTCACACACAACAGCAAAATCACAAACAACAGCAGCCACAACAGCAGCAGCACCCAGCAAAACAACGGCAACAGCAGGCCACAACAGCAGCCATACCAACAACAATAGCACAGAACAGCTGCCACGACAGCACAGGCCAAGCCCGCCGCGTCGCCGATGCATCGCCGAGGCCCGCCGATGCGTCGCCGAGGCGGTGCAGGCAATGTGGTGACATGGGCGCTGGCTCTGCAGTGCAAGCACTGTTCGGGTCAAGCCCGCTGCGGGCGCTGCACCTTCCGCGGCCCATTCAGGCTCGAGCATTCCAAGCCAGCTGAGGACGCAACAGTTTCCATGGCCTGGTCGGACAGCGACGATCGCCGGCCCTTCGCCGAGCGGTCGGACGGCGAGAGCGCCGTCTCACTGATGTTTCTCGCCGAGCAGACGCAGGGCGGCGAGCGGGCGGCAGAGCGCGCGCAGACCGAGAACTTCGAGGAGGGGAGGACCGCGGACTGCTGCGAGCAGCACGAGGAGACGCAACCCACTATGGAGGAGGGCGTCGCCCCCCCCCCCCCCCCCGCGCCGTCATGCCGAAATGGCCGTTGTCTGGCCCGCGCCTCGGGGCCAGACGAACGGGCGCCCGAGGGCGAAGGCGACGGGGGGGGGGGGGAGGGGAAACAAGGAAGATGACGATCGGAGGAGAGAAGATGAAGGAGTACGACAGAAAGAGATGCGACAGCACTGTTTCTTATATTGTGGGAGGGCGAGTAGGACTGGGGCCAGGGCCCCCTGACTCGCTCGAAGTGGCTAGCTTGATCAGTCCTCATAGTCCTCCTCCTCCCCCCTCCTCCTCTCCTCTCTCCTCTCCTCCTCCTCCTGAACCAACTCCTCGTATTCGCTTACCCCTTGCCAGTGCGGAAAATGCATGACGCTGGCCTCTTCGGGCCTTTCTCGAAGTTCTCTCGGGCCGTCTTGGCGGCATCGCGGCAGCTTTTCTGTCGGGGCCGTCTTCGGGGATTTGGGCCCATCTTGGGCCCCAGACGCCGCCGTCGCGGCTCAAGTTCTTGCCATCAACATTCTGGCCATTGTAGCATCAGCCGAACCAACCATTCACCCATTGGCCGTTGGCAGATGGGCGCCAGCAAAAACAAGCAGCCTGCGCAATCTTCGGAATACTGTTCTGAGGGGAAGATAGCAACGCCCGTCAAAATCAGATTGAAGGAGCTCCCAGCGACCTACCGCAAGAAGGCAATCGTCTGGGTCCCGATTGAGATCGACGTGGCTGGCAGGCGCGCCGACTCCTCGGCGGAGGATCAGCGCCGCCTCTTGGCGGCTGTGCAAGCAGCTTCAGATGGTGCTGCTGATGATGGCGATGCACCGCGCGCTTGCCCGCTGGGATTTGCTCCGGGGGTTGCGACGCACAGCGTGCCGACAGCGCCCGCGCCCGTCATCGCCCCCGACTTTGATCAGACCGACGGCGAGCACGTGCAGCATCTCGGTCGCCAGCCCGACTCGGTGTTCGAGCCGCCAGCGACAGCGGGTTGCGCCGGCGCTGGCTCGGCAAGCGGCACGGCGCCGCCGTCGCCAGCGAAGACGCAGTTTTCTTTGCTCACGCCCGACGCGAACATCAGCCTCAGCCAGGGCGCATTGTCGACCAGGGCGCAGTGGAGCTCGGCCGTGGAGAAGCAGGCTTTCGAGCGGCGCGCCGCCGAAAGGGCTGCCGCCGCGGCCGAAGCCGCCGCCGAGAGGGCTTCCGATGAGAGCAAAGTCCTGGCGCGGCGCTCTAGCGTTCAGAACAGCAGCCACGACGCCTCGCAGCCGCAGGATCGCACCGCGATTCCGCGAAGGATCAGAACATTGACCAGGGCGGCGCGAAGCAGCGGGACATCGACAAGGCCCACCCCGAGCGCGTCGAGCGCCAGCTCGAGGCGACCATCGACAAGGCCACCATCGACGAGGCCACCGTCAACAAGAAGGCCCGCACGCAGCAACAGGACTGGCAGGAGGAGCTGGCGACGCTAGGGTACAGGGCGTTTGCGCAGCTGGAGGCGAAGCAGCTCGTCGGCGCGCAGCCGCACATCCAGGTCATCCAGGCGCCCCCCACGGGCGACAACAACATCATCGACAAGGGCGGCGAGACGCAGCAGTGGTAGGATGACTCGGTATGAGGGGCAGCATGATGGCTCTTGCGATTCGCGAGTCCAATCACGCCGAGCTCGCTCCAGGCTCGTCATCGTCGCCGTCGTTGTCGTTGTCGTCGCCGTCCATAAGATGGCCCCGAGAGGGCCCTAAGAGGGCCCCAAGAGAGCCCCAAGAGGGCTCCGAGAGGGCCCCGAGAGGGCCCCAGGAGTTGTGCAACAACCCAGCGGCCGCTGGTACATAACTCCCGGGCCCTCTTGGGGCCCACGTAAGGGGCGGATGAGGGAGAGGGGGGCGGGGGACTTGGGGGGCCGGAGAGGCGGGAAGCGCGAGGTGGGAAGGGGCGAGGGGGATGGGGCGGAGAAGAGATGCGCAAGGAGCCGGGGGCCAGGGCCGGGGTCGGGGGCCGGGCCCCCCCCTCCTCCTTAATCGATCCAGGGGCCATGGGGGGGATCCAGGACATAAATCTTGCGACCTCCCCGACGTCAAAACCCTTTCTCCACGGAGTCTCCACCTCGTCCTCCTCTCCACTCCCTCCTCCCTCCTCGTCTCCTCGTCCTCCCCCCTACTCCCTCCTCCCTCCCCCCTTGAGGGCCCATGGCCCAATTTCACCAGTGAGCCAGTGGGCCTAGGGCCCTTCTCAACACCCTGCGCACAGGAGTGCTTCGACCAGTGCCAGAGAGGCGCCGCGGACCAACATCGCCGCGTTGATCGCGCCGTGCTCGACGGGATCGTGGGGTTGCAGTTGCGGGACTTCGGGAACAGGAGAGACACTGACTTGCACGCCTACCACGATGCGTTCATCGAGCTCCAAGAGCACGCCTTTGCAGGGGCGGTCGGCCGCAAGGCCGAGGAGGGGCACGCGCGCGTCAAGCCGGCAGGCCACCGCGGTGACATCAAATGGGCCAATCCCGCCAGCACGTGCGCCAAACGCAGGGCTGGCCGAACCTTCGAGCTACTGCAAGACCCGCGACATTATGATTTCGTCATCAACCATTGGAGAACGCGCGGGCACCACGCGGAGCTCTTGAGCCACCGTCTCTCCGCCGCCGAGGTGAATGTCATGGCGATGGCGTCCAAGCACGCGCGGGTCTACCAGCACCACCGCGGCGTCACGTTCCAAGACGTCTCCGAACAGGTCGTGCAGTTCAAGAGGTGGACGGCGGCTCACGACCGCGCTCGGAAGCAGGCGCAGGTGGTGGTCACGCCGCTCTCCCAGATCATAGTGGAACATCTCAAAACAGGCTTCTCCGAAGTTGCGTGTGCTCTCTTCCGCGAGATCTCTTGGTCCAAGAGCCTTTGGAGGAGTCTGCCGAACCGCTTGCAGCTGACGAGATTTTGAACATTTTCAAGAGGATTATGCCGCACCCGCCCCCGCTCGATACCATCGCTGGCTTGGCATTCTTTTGGCCCTTGGACTTGAGACCCGCGCACAAAACCGCTATGCGGGCGGGCTATGTGGCGTCTCACCGCACGTTTATTTCAGTTGCGAGTTGCACTGCAGTTGCGTTCCACGGCGGCAAGGTGCGTTTGACAATGCAAGCTGGCGACGCGATGGGCGTCGACTGGCATTGCTGGCGCAGCCGAGATTCTTTCAGAAGGATTGCAGATATCTTGCTCGTGTGGGAGGTCGAGGACCAATCGTTGGACTTCCATTTCGCCCCGCCCCCCAGGTTTCTTGCTATCGGCACCGTCCCAGCCCTGGCCCCCTTGCTCGGGGAAGACGGGCCAGACGGGCAGGGCGGGCCCGTCACGCCCTGGAGGCCGCCGAACCACGGCGCGCTATCGGACATGGCTGTAGTATATGCGAGGCAGCTACTTGGCAGGAAGGCTTTCGTCGAAGACGACCAGTGGGCGGGCGCGACCGAGTTCGGCGACGATTGCGAGGGGCCCATGTCAGAGCTAATCCAGCACGGCGTCGTGGTTGCGAACGCCGACCCTGGCGAGGGGGCCCCGCCGTGTTGGGCTCTTGTTGCCAGCTCTGTGACCGCCAGGCCAGCGACGGTTTGGACTGGCCCGCAGCGCGTCTTGGGGCGCCCCCGCCGCCCCGTCAACATGCGCCAGCTCAGCAAGCTGGAAATCCTTGCCCGCTTGGCGCTCATGGGATGGTCGCCAGGCGCTGCACGTGATGAGTTCCTTTTGCGGGGCGCCCTCATGTGGTCTCGCAAGTTCGTGGTAGGCAACCTGTTGAATGCCTCGCAAGCTTATTGGGTGGCGATGGCCGCCTCTGAGCTCATCTTCGCCAAGCCAGGGGGCTTGCGATTCATCCGCCACGGTGGCGTGGAGGCGTGCTATTTGGCGCTGCTGAGGCGGGAGAACTTCGTTTCCTTCGCTGTCATGGAGCAGGGCGTGGCCAAGCTCAACACCGCGGTCGTGAAGGCTGGGCACGAAAAAAGCAACACAAAACACACACACACACACGCACGCACGCACGCACGCACGCACGCACACACACACACACACACACCCACACGCACACGCACACGCACACGCACACGCACACGCACACGCACACGCACACGCACACGCACACACGCACACGCACACGCACACGCACACGCACACACACACACCACACACACACACACACACACACACACACACACACACACACACACACACACACACACACACACACACACACACACACACACACACACACACACACACACACACACAAACACACACACACACACACACACACACACACACACACACACACACACACACACACACACACACACACACACACACACACACACACACACACACACACACACACCTCAGCATTCCTCCCTTCCTTCCGCCCTCCCCGCACCCCACGGCCCCACATCCCCGCCCCTCTTTTCTTCTTCCTCCCTCCCTCCTCACTCCTTCCTCTTCCTGCCTCCCTCCCTCCTCCTCCTCCTCCTCACCCCCCTCCTCCTCATCATCGCCCCCCCCCCCCTCCCCCCTCGTCCTCCTCCTCCTCCTCCGTCTCCTCCTCCTCCTTCCTCCTTCTCCTCCTCGCTTCCCCCCCCCCGCTTCGCGGCCGAGGCCATGCCCGACGCGCAGGGCGAGCCAGCAGACGTCGGCATCTTCGGGGAGGCAGAGGCGCTCGGCGGCGGCGAAGAGGGGGCCGACGAGGGTGCGATCTTGGATGGCGCGCTGGGGGCCGCGCCGATGATGCCCCCGATGCCCCCTGCGCCCCCGGTCGAGTTCAAAGCTCCTGGATTCGAAGACATCGTGGTCTATTGGCACAACTGCAGCCACAGTCGCGGCCAGCAGCGCGCGCTCGTGCACTGCAAGATACACAGGAACTGCAGCGAGGACCACTTCCCCCACTATTTCGGGTCCAGGGGCGAGTGCGCGATCCGCCTCATCGCCTGGGCATTGATGGGGAACGAGAGGCCAGCCCCAGACCAGGGCCCTTGGCGCAAGCGTGCGGCGCCCACAGCTGAGATGGGGCAATTCGTGAAGGACGCCCTTGGACTCTAAGGGGGCCACGTGAAACTTTCTGTGAAACGTCGGGGCCGAGGGCAAGCGGCTTGTGCCAGCGGGCGATTTGGCCGCGGGCGCTCCCGCCGCGTCGCGCGCCTCGGCAACCGAGCAGCCGCGCTTTTGTTGACTGCGCAAACTTCGGATGACGTGGGGGGAGGGGGAGGGGCGAGGAAGGATGGGGGAGTCGGAGGGGGGGGGGGGGGGGCGCGGAGTGAGGGAGGAGGAAGGAGTGAGGAGTGGGGAAGGATGGGCTCGGAACTCTTAACTCGGCAGCCTGTGCCCCCTCTTGGCCCCTCCTCCCTCATCCCTCCTGAAGGAGGGGGGGGGGGGGGATGTGCAAACTTCAGGAGGGAGGAGGGGGCCCGGGGCCGAGCTCTGAGCCCCCCATCCCTCCAGAAATATGTGCATCCCTCCTGGGGCCTCCAAGTGCCGCGTGCGAACCCTGTCGCTGGGCCCTCCGGTGGAATCCCCCACGGGGCCACGAAACGTGCGAGGGGTGGCCGCATGGAGCAGCGCATGCGAGGAATGGGAAGAGGGAGAGGACGAAGACATGCACTAATCAATAAGCAACATGCTGGATACGGAACACACTGGGGGGGGGCTGCAACCCTGGAAGAACGGCGGTTCGGGCCGCCGAGCAGAGGGGCTGCGCGCCGACCAGCGGGCGAGCCGCGCCGCCTCCAGCCTCCACCGCCGCCGGGCGAGCGAGTCCTTGTCTTCGGAATCGCAGCGGAAAGCTGTGGAACGAAGGAAAACGCTGTGCGGGGCCTCCTCCCCCCTCCCACTCTTCGTCGCCCACCCCCTTCCCCGCTCCCGCTCCTCTTCTCCTCCGCCCTTCCCCTCCTCCCTGGCCCCAACTCCCCCCGCGCCCCCCCCCCCCCCCTTCCCCCCCCTCGCTCTTCATCTTCGCCGCCCTTGGTCCTTCAGGCGAGCACCGCGGGACTTCGGGGCCCTGGAACCCTGGGCGCCCCCCCCCCGCCCGCCCGCGCACAACAGCTGAGGCAATTCGATGCGCGTTCGGGGCGGGTCGGGACGCGTGCGAGGCGCTGGCGGGGCAGCGCTGGGCGCCGCGGGCCGCGGGCGGGGCAGCGCGGGGCGGGGCGGTGCACTGCTGGTAACACGAACCGCGGGCGGGACAGCATTGCCCAGGGCGGGGCGCGGGCGCGGCGCGGGCGGGACAGGGCGGGGCGCGGGCGGGGCGCGGGCGGGGCAGAGCGGGGCGCGGGCGGGGCAGGGCGGGGCGTGGGCGGGACAGGGCGGGGCGCGGGCGGGACGCGGGCGGGACAGCGCGGGACGCGGGCGGGACAGGGCGGGGCGCGGGCGGGGCGCGGGCGGGGCGCGGGCGGGACAGGGCGGGGCGCGTGCGGGACAGGGCGGGGCGCGGGCGGGGCACGGGCGGGGCGCGGGCGGGACAGGGCGGGGCGCGGGCGGGACGCGGGCGGGACAGGGCGGGACGCGGGCGGGACAGGGCGGGACGCGGGCGGGACAGGGCGGGACGCGGGCGGGACAGTGTGGGACAGGGCGGGGCGCGGGCGGGACATGGCAAGGTCCCATGGTGCCTCAGGGGGCTCCAGGGGGCACCAGACCCCAGGACGCCCTATGAGTTGAGCCCCAGGAGTGTCCAGGATGCCCCAGGATGCCCCAGTAGACCCCATAATGCCCCATGAGAACCCAGGACGTTCCAGGATGCCCCATGGTAATACCCAGTGCGCCCCAGGGGAGCCCATGATGCTCCATGAAGCGCAATGGAGGCCCCATGATGCCCCAGGAGGCGCACCAGGAAGCCCCATGAGGCCCCATGGATCCCATGATCGTCCATGATGCCCCATGAGGTCCCAGGAAGTTCCATGAGGCCCAATGATGCCGTCGTGAAGCTTTCTCGGGCCGTCTTGGAGTCCTCTTTGAGGCCGGGGGCTTGCGCGCTTCTCAACGGCCCTAAACATCATGGCTGTATGGGCATTGTCCGCTCATGGGCATGTGTCGTTTCGGTGGAGATGGTTAGGGTCTCTGTTGCTGTGGTTAACACCACCTAGCCCCCTCCCCCTTCCCCCAAGGCAACCATGCCCGCGGGGAAACGGGGTCTTCTCCATGTGAGCCCTTTGGACCAAAGTTGGCTGACTTACGGTCCGCCGCAACGCCCCGCTCGTGTCTTCAACGGAGCGGCGGTGATGGCCCACTCTTGGGCGCCCGTTCTCGCGCCTGACATAGGGTCGCCTGAGAGCGGGGCCTCCGCCGGGGCCCCCACCGAGGCCCGCGGCGGGGGCGCTGGCGCAGCATCGGCCGCGTCATCGGCCTCCGCGTCACCTTCCATTGCTCGCAGCGACGAGGGGGAGGCTAGAGACTTAGCGTCGCTTGAGAGGGATATCGCCGAGCTTCGAGAAGGGCTCAAGGTCTCTCCTCCGCAACGCGCTGGCTTCGAGAAGCTCAAGTACGGCATCAAGACCGCGATGGCGACCATCGGACAGTTCCCCCGTCAATTTTCGATCTCGGAGCCGCGCATCGGCATGGGCCCTCTGCGCGAGCTGTTCAAGGACAGCCATCGCAATGCCGTTACAGCTTGCGGCCTCCCCCTGAGGGTGGAGGCTGCGCGCTGCCATTGCATTGCGATGGCCCCGCCAAGGACGTGCCTGGCGTGCTCGGCGACCCCGTCAACGTTGCTGATGTCGAGTCGCGCTACTGGTGCTACTATACGCACTGCTACGGCCATGCTACGGCCTCAACGTTCAGGCCGGGAGGCAAGGATGGCAACGTCGTCGACCTCCCCCTTGAAGACTTGACCCCCAGCGACGGCTTGAACAGCGGCTCTCCGTGCACACCATGGGCGGCGAATGGGGGGCTGCAAGGTGTGAAGTCACCAGAGGCCCAGGTGTTCTTTGCCGTGGTGATGCAGATCATCTACCTGGCGCAGATGGGGCACTTCTTGCGGTTCACGCTGGAGAACGCCCCCAACTTGGCGAAGGTCGTGCGCGGCCAACCTCCTTCTCTGTTGCTCCTGTACTCGACGTTTCACGAGTGCATCCCGCACTTCGTCATCAGCCACGAGTTCGTCAAAAGCGACATGATGCCCGCCAAGCGGGAGAGGTTGCGGGTTAAAGGCTCGGGGCGTTGGCCAACAAAACACCCTCCTCTCCTCCTCTTTTTTCTCCTCCTAATTCCCCCCCTCCTCTTCCTATTCCCCTCTCCTCGTCCTCCTGCTCCGCCTCCTCCTTCGCTATCGTCCACGCCAGTCTTTCTCAGTCCGTCGTCCAACTTCGCCCTGTCCCTCCTCCATCTTCAGGTCTTGCCCCCTCCTTCCCCAGCCTCTTTCTGCCTTCAACCTTATATCGTTCCTGCACTGATTCCCTCCTCCCCCTCCTCAGTTTTGATTCCTCCTTCCTCATCCTCCTCGTCCTTCATCCTTCTCCGCGTCGCCTGCCCCCTCGTCATCCTCCTCCTCCTTGTTCTTTTTTTCTACTTCTAGTTCCCCCCCCCTCCGCCTCCTCCTTCTCCTCCTCATGTTGCGTTTGCGTCTGCCCAGGGATGCGCCGCGGCGCGTTTGAGAACAGCAAGACGATCCTCGAGTCGCCCAGGGCAGCCGATGGGTTCTGCGCGCCAATCACACTTGAGGAGATCTTGATGAGGGGCGAGCGCAATATTCACATCACGACGGGGAGCTTGGCCGAAAAACAGGGGGACAACCTCGCGTACCACACTGACATGGCAGCAGCTGATCATGCAGCTGGGAAAGCTGGCCGCATCATGCGCGTGGAGATCGACAGGCCGCCAGGGTCCAATATGGGGGCGGTTCATGCGTGCGACGAGGTCTCGTCGATGAGGTGCCAGGGCCCGCTCCATTTCGTGTTCTCCACGTGGGGCATGGACAAGCCCGAGAATGAGAAGACCTTGTGGAGGGCGCTGCTACTCCCCGAGAGGTTCATGCTTCAAGGCTGGGTCGCCGAAACCCACGCTGACATTCAATGCCGCTGAGACGCGCCTCGGGATGGCCCCGCGAGGCGCAGCGCAGTGGCATTTCATGGCAGCGTGGGTTGCGGTTACCTGAAGGGTACGACGTCGTTTGCGCGGATGGCTTCGTAAACATTGGCCTCAAGGCAACAGGGAACGCGCATCAGGTGCGCGCGCTGTGACAGGGCATGCTCCCGATGTTGAAGCAACTGAAGAAATCGAAGCTCGTCCAGCCCAACCGCTTCGCACGCGCGCGCTCGGCCCTCGAGCTCAAGGCGCTTGCTATGCCGAGGGGGATCCTGCAGGAGGAGATGAACAGGTGCTGCATGGCTGGCAGCGTTCCCGAGTTCGGATCGCACGTGCACCTCGTCTACGGCAAGCCCGAGGGAGACATCGCGAAGCTGGCCAGCAACGAGCACAAGGGCCCCGCGCAGAAGAATCACAAGTTGTTCGTGGGGATTGTCGCGCCCACGGAAATGCTGACTTTTCGCGATGATGACATCGCAGTGCCGCCCAGGTCGCTGGGCAGCTCGTCATCGGCATCGGCGGCGGCGGCGGTGGTTCCCGCCAGTGAGACCCCCATGGGCAAGGCGCGCAAGCACATGCGGGATCTCTACGACGACATCGACAACGCATCGACCGGCTGGCGCGAGGACTGGGCGTGAACAAAATGGCAACGCCAACGCCCTCCGCCCTCCGCCTCCGCTCCTTTCGTCCCTCCCCCACTCCTTTCTCCGCTGCTTCATGGTCCCGTGCCCACTGCCCCCCCCCCCTCCCCTTTCCTGCCCCCCCCCCCCCCCCCCCTCCTCTGCTCCTCGCCCCCCGCCCCAGCGCCGCGCACCGCCGCGCCCCCCCCCCCCCCCCCCCCCCCTTCCCCACACCCCCTTCCCCCTGGAACTGGGGCCTTGAGCCCTGGGCAGTGTGCGCCCTGGGCCTAGACCTGGGCCTGACCCCGTCGGGACCGAGGCCCTCGCCCCTCGCCCCCCCCCCAGGAATGAGCAGGGAGGAGGAGGAGGGAGGAGGAGGGGAGATGGGCAGGAGGAGGAGGGGGGGGGAGGAGGGAGGAGGGGGAGGAGGAGGAGGAGATGGAGGATGAGGAGGCGGAGGAGGAGAAGGCTCGGAGCAGGGGGCGGAGGTGGAGGATGGACAATGCGGGAGGTGGCGGGGGCGCAAGGAGGGGCAGGATGACGACGACGATACGCGGAGGAGGAGGAGGAGGTGGAGGAGGAGGGGGAGGAGGAGGAGGGGAAGGAAAGGAGGAGGAGGAGGCGGAGGAGGAGGATGAGGATCAGGGGACGGGGGATGAGGCGAGGCGGAGGGGGAGGTGGGTGCGGTGGAGGGCAGGAGGGATGAGGTGGGGGGGAGAATCGAGCAATATGAACATGTGCTGAGGGCCGAGAGGGGGGTGCATATTATGACGGGTCCTTCCCTCCTTACCGCGGGGGAGGTCAAGATTTCGCTGGCGAAAGACAGCGAGGGCCCCGACTCCAAGCGCTTCCCCTACAAGCAGACCCGCACTGCGTTTGACTTCGCCAATCCCATGGAGTCGCAGATGACCAAGAAGATTGCCTACGTCGCGACGGTGGATCAGGTGGACTAAGTGATCGCCGACGGGGCCGGGGGCCCGTGGCTGCGTTGAGAGGGGCATGAGGGGCGATAAAGAAGAAATGAGGGATGGGGGAGGGGGGGGGGGGGGGGGGGGGGGGGGGGGGGCGGAGGAGAGGGGGGGATATGAGTGAGGAACGGATGTGGATGCGGGGAGAAGGGGCGAGGAAAGAGGGGGGGGGGGAGGAGGGCGAGGGAGGGATCGGATGAGAGGGGAGGGGGGAGGGCGGATGCGGGGGGGAAGACGAGGAAAAGGAAGGAGGAGGACGAGGAAGAGTAGGATGAGGGGCAGGGGAGGAGGAGGGAAAATGAGGAGGATGAGGAGGGGGGGAGGAGGAGGATGGGGAAAGGAGGAGGAGGGGGAGGAGGGGGGGGAGGGGGGGAACGAGGGGGGAAGAATAAGGAGGATTAAAGTAATGGGAGGATGAGGAGGATGAAGGGGGGGGGGGGGAAGGGGAGGTGAAGGTGGAGGGGTGGTGGGGTGGGGGGGGGGGAGGGGGGGGGGGGAGAGGAAGGGGAGGGATCGGTGGAAAGGGGGGGGGGGAGGAACGAGGGGGGGGGTGAGGCGGGGGGGGGGGGGGGGGGGGGGGCAGGAGGGAGGAGGGGGGGAAGGGGGGGGGGTCGAGGGGAAATTGCGGGGGGCAGAGGAGGAGGGGGGGGAGGAGGAGAGGGAAGGCGGAGGAGGAGAGGAGGGGGGGAGGAGGAGGAAGAGGATGATCGTAGGAGGAGGAGGGGGGGGGGAGCAGGAAAACGATGGGGGAGGGCGGGGGGGGTGGGGGGGGGGCGCGGGCCGCCGTCGCGTGACCCAACAAACCTTAGGCCGCGGGGTTGAGGGAGGCGGCGAGGGAGAGGGGAGGGGAAGGTCGAGTGTTGGGGGTCGGGTCTGGGGTCTAAAAGTCTCGGGGGGGGGGGGGGGGGGGGGGGGGGGGGGGGGGGGGGGGGGGCCATGGATAAGGAATCGGGATGTCCCTCTGAGGGGCCAGGCCCTAGCGCATTCCTGGTTACGTTGCGAGGCGGGTGGGCGGTGGGCCGCGGGTGGCTGGCCATCTGTCGCGAGACCCTGGGCCCTTGGATTCCTTATCCAAGGGTTCCTTATCCAATGCCTCCGCCGTTCATTTTGGCTCAAGCGTTCGCAAGCCTGGCGCTCGGCCCGTCGCTCCCGCGATGGCTGCTGCGCGCGCGGCTAGAGGTGCTTTGGATTCCGCGTCGGCGGCCCTCCTCGTCGAGGCGGCCGTGCGCGGGGCGAAAGGGCTGCCGAGGCGCACGGTCGCGGCGGTGGCAAGGTCGGCAGCGTCGGCGGCGGCGTTCGCCGTCACGGCGCCGCCCCCGCCCGCCGCGGCGGCTGGCGCCGAGGAGCAACAAGGTGAACGTCCTGCCGGTGGCGCGGACCCTGCGGCGCGGGTGGAGCGGCGGCGCCGCCGCCGCCAGCGTCGTGCGGCGCGGCGTGCAGCCGCCAAGATGGACACCGACACGGAGGAGGCGGAGGCCGCTGGGGCGGCTGCTGGTGCTGCGCCTGCGGGCCCTGGGCTCGCGCTGGTGGCTGTGGCGGCCGCCGAGGCCGCCGACGCCTCCGACGACCCGATCGTCGACGACAGCTGGGCCGATGGCCTCGTGCGCGGCGTCGGCGGAGGGGCGCAGGGGGCGGTGGCGGCTGCTGGGCCGCCTGCCCCCGCCGAGGGCGACGAGCGCGCTGCCCTCGTCGCGACGCTCGCCGAGGTCCCCGAGGGGTGCGGAGAGCTCGCGGCCCTCCACGCGCAGCTCGTCGAGGCGGGCGTGGACCCGGAGGACCCGCAGGTGATGGGCCTCGTGGAGCACGGCGACGTCGCGACGATCCGCCTGTTCGTAGCGGGGGCTCGCGCCTTGGCCGCGGGCGCCTCCGGTGCGGGGAGGGGCCGCAGGCAGGGGGCGCGTCCCTGAGCTCGGCGGCCCCGCGGCAGGTGCAAGTCCGCGGGCAGGCGCGTCGTTGCTGGAATTTGTCTGCGCATGAGAAGCCCCAGGGTGATAGGATTAAAAAAATGCCTCCGCCGTTTCTGGCTGTCGACGCGTCCACGACAGCGCGCTGATGCGCGTCGAGGGCCGCTGGTCGCTGCGCGCATCACGCTGCTCGCCAGTCGCCGCCAGGGGCGAAGCGCGAGGCACTGGGGCACGGGCGCCCCTGCCATAGTTCTGAGGCGACTTCAACCGATTGCTCCTGGGGTCGGTCGGGGCTCCCCGAAGAAACCTCCTCGCGCCCCTCCTTCGCCGAGGAGGGGGGCGAGGAGGAGGAATGAGGGCGATGATGATGAGGAGTGAGGAGTGCGCGGGGGGGGGGGCGGGCAGGAGGCGGGGGGGGCGGTGGCCAGGGGCCGGGGAACCCCTGGCGGCTGGCGGCCCCCTCCTCGGCGCCCCTCGGGAAGGGGTCGTCGTCGTTGTCGTTGTTCCGTCTTCGTCCTCGTAGTCGCCGTCGTCGTCGTCGTCGTCATCGTCGTCGTCGTCCTCCTCCTCGTCGTCGTCGTCGTCGTCGTCGTCGCCGTGGTCATCGTCGTCGTCGTGGTCGTCGTTGTCTCCGTCTCCGTCGTTGTCGTCGCCGCTTTCGTCGTCGTTGTCGTCTCGTTCTCGCCCTCGTTGCCGTCGTCGCCGCCGTCGTCGTCGTTGCCGTCGTCGTCGTCGTCGTCGTCGTCCTCCTCGTCGTCGTTGTTGTCGCCGTCGTCGCCATCGTCGTCGTCGTCGTCGTCGTGGTCGTCGGTGTCTCGGTTTTCGTCGACGCCGTCGTCGTCGACGTCGGCGTCGGGTGTCGGAGGCGTTGGGCCCCCCCCTCCCCCCCCCCCCCCCCCCAACCCCCCCCCCCTCCCCCCCCCCCCCCCTCCTCCGCCCCCTGGAAGGAACAGCTCGCCGACCCGAACAACAAGGTGATGGAAGTCAGGGGCCAGAAGCTGCTCTGCAGGTTTGAGGGGGTGAAAGTTGACGAGCTCAACCGCGAGGCCACGACCAAGGACACGAAGCAGTCGACGTACGTCGGCTCCAGGGAGGACATGGAGGCTTTCGAAGAAGTGGCGGACGCGGTGTTGGCCAAGAGGCAGCGGCTTGCCCCCGCAACCCTCCGGGCGCCTCATGGTTCCGTCGTGCCGAACTCCGAAGGCGAGCACGACGTGCACCGCGGCGAAGTCGGGAATCTCGCCACCCACGGGTTGCGCATGGGCGGCAGCGGCAACGTCATCCACGGCACTCTCTTGAGGGAGCTCGAGAAAAAGCAGACTGCCAAGGAGGAGGAAGGCCGCCTCCAGCAGTTGGCCGCGGAGACATCAGCGAAGGCCAATGCGAAGCACGAGGCTCAGAAGACCGACAAGGCCTCCGCGGCGGTGAACGCGGGCGCGCTCAAGATGGCCCTTGGCAGCAAGCTCAGCGCCATGTCCTCGAGCCTGTCGCAGCGCGAGTCGACCTGCGCGCGCGCGAGGCCGTCGCGAAGGAGAGGGGCAGGGGGGGGGGAATGAGGAAGGATGGGGGAGGCGGGGGGGGGGAGGAGGAGAAGGAGGAGGAGATGGAGGAGGAGGATGGAGAGGAGGATGATGAGGAGGAGGCAGATAATGATGAGGATGAGGGAGGGAGAGGGATGCGATGGAGGACGAGGGGGAGGCTCCTCGGAGGAGGAGGGATGAGGAGTCAATGAGGAGGATAGATGAGGAGGGAGGAGGAAGAGGAAGGAGGAGGAGGATTGGAGAGCAGGGGCAGGGGGGGGGGGCCAGGGGAGGGGGGGGGAAGGAGGGGGGATGGATGAGGAAAAGGAGGGGGGGGGGGAGGAGGAGGAGGAGGAGGCGGAGGCGGAGGCGGAGGAGGCGGAGGGCGGGGGGGGGGGGGAGGAGGAGGAGGAGGAGGAGGAGGAGGAGGAGGGGAGGAGATGGAGGAGGATGAAGAGGAGGAGGATGAGGAGAATAAAGATAATGATGAGGATGAGGGAGGGAGAGGGGGAGGAGGAGTAGGAGGACGAGGACGAGGAAGCGGAGGGCGGGGGGTAGGGAGAAAGGAGGGATGAGGTCGGACGAGGAGGGGGAGGGGCATGAGGAGGAGGATCGCAAGGAGGAGGGCGAGGAGGAGGAGGAGGATCAGGAGGAGGAGGAGGAGGGGGAGGAGGAGGGAGGACGTGGGCCGGCAGGGGGAGGAGTGGAGGCGGAGTAAGATGGGAATGATGATGGGGAGGAGGAGGAGGGAGGAGGAGGAGGAGGAGGAGGGGGGGGGGAGGAGGGAGGAGAGGAGGAGGAGGGAGGAGGAGGAGGAGGAGGAGGAGGAGGATGGGGGGGGGGGGGGATGAGGGAAAGGGGGCGGGGGGGGGGGGGGGGGGGCGCCGTGGGGGGCCCCCGCGCCGCCCCTGCCGGCGGGGTTTCCTGTCCCCCGTCGCGACCTGCCAGGCGGCCAAGGCAGGGGCCCAGAACATCTTCGACGATGCCCACGCGTCGGAGGACGAGAAGCAGCACGCAGAGAAGTGGGCGGCTGCCATCGTTGAGTACAGGAAGGCCGCCGACGCTTCCCAGACCACGTGGGCGGGCAAGATCAAAGAGGCTTCTGAGGGGCCAAACGCGTCGACCTGCGCCACCAAGCTGAAGGCATGCGTGGCCGAAATGGGCGAGGCCATGAAGCAGCTCAAGCAGTCGGACGTGTACAAGACCCTGAGGACCTTCGGGGCCGACTTCCCCAAGTTCGCGACCAATCTGAAGAAGGTCTTCGCCGAGAGGGATCAGGGGGCGGCGAAGAGCGCGGCGAAACGCGGTGACAGCGCTGCAGGGTACGCGGCCACCAGGCTGGGGAACGGCATGTCCACCGCGCACAGCTCCGTGTTCCAGAAATCTTCCCAGCCGCACCACAGCGTGGGCTGGGTGTTCAAGAATGGCCTTGCCGAGGCTGACCTTCGAAGCCAGCCCTGATCCCCGCGGGGCGCATGGCCAACACCGTCTCCGCCATCACGAGCAACGGCTACTACTCCGACCGTAAAGCTTGGGTCGGTGCAGCGACGCAGAAGAGCAACCTTCGCGCGGCGGCGGCCCAGATCGCGAAGAAGACCGTGCTTCGCAACATTTGCGCGACCCTGGACGAGAAGATCCCCGAGAGGAGCATGAGGCCCACCGTCGCGGGGTCCCCGCCAGTTTGGGCCGAGGAGCTCCTTCAGCCGCAGTTCTTCAAGCGCGCCCAGGGCCTCCAGCAGTTGTCGATGTCGACGGACCGTTGTCCAGGGCCAGGGCCAATCCCATTGCCCGGTGCCCAGGGCCACTCCCATGGCCCGTTGCCCAGGGCCAATCCCATGGCCCGCCCCGACCCCGACCCCGACCCTCGACCCTCACTTCCTTGCCCCCCCCCCCTCTCCCCAAGGAGGCGGCGGGGTGGGGGGCTGGGACAAGGGGCCAGGAGGAGGGAGGGGCGACGGAGGGGGGAGGGCGGGGGGTGAACTGAGGAGCGACGGGCGAGGGTGAGGGGTTGAGGGAGGAGGGGGGAGGAGGGAAGAATACGCTTTTTTTTGAAGCCGTGAAGGACATGCACTTGCCAGAGTGCCGCATGACGTTGGAAGGCAGCGAGATGATCTTCGGCGCGCCCGCGACTGTGATCCCTGGGGCCACTTTCGCGAGAAGTACGAGACCTTGCAGAACATGGAGGTCGTGCCGTACATGGACTTAGTGCGCCAGTACGGCTTCTACAAGAGCGACGTCGGCGCTGTGATTGGCATCCCGCCGCGGTTCGCGCTCCTCGCGGTGGCGTCGGCGGAGGCCCATGGTTTGCGCTGGCGGCTGTTCGGTAACATGGCGATGGTTAACGAGTCCATCACGAGCCTCTCCTTCCGCGCCGACGACTCGAGCACGCCCGCCGACGAGGGCGTCGATCGGCTGCTGGCCCACCTGAAGAAGACGGCCGAGGGCGAGAGCGGCGACGCCGAGGGCGCGTCGGCGTAGAGCTGGCAGGAGACGTTCCACGTCTTTTTGAGGCGCGCGTGATTGCAGCCGCGCGGGCTGCTGGAGCCAGCTCGTCGGGTGGCGGCGCAGTGACCGAGCGCGTTCGAGGCTCGAGGGCCTTCGAGCTGCGGGCCAAGTGCCAGGGGGAAATGGGTAAATGAGGGGGGGGGGGGGGGGGGGGGGGGGAGGGCGGGAGGGAGGTTGGGAATAAGGGCAAATGGTGATGGGAGGGGCGGGGCCAGGGGAATGATAATGGGAAAAACGTGGGAGGGGGCTGAATGAGAGCTGGGGGGGGGGGGGGGGGGGGGGGTAGGGGGGGAGGGGGGGGGGGGGGGGGGGCGAGCGGATAGGGGGGTGGAGGGATGGAAAGATCGGTTGGGGACAGGGCGCGAGAGACTAGATAGAGACTACGCGCGCAATCGCATGAAGGAGCAGGATGAGTGGGATGTTGGAGGGGTCGGAGTAGGAGCATGCGTACGAGTGCGGAGTTGGAGGTGCGAGGAGGAGGAGGAGGAGGAGGAGGGGGAGGGGGGTGAGGAGGAGGAGGAGGCGGAGGAAGAGGAGGAGTAGGAGTAGGAGTTGGAGAAGAAGATAGTTCAGGAGTGCGAGTATGATCAGGAGAAGGAGTAGGAGGTACGGAGTATAAGTATAGGTTGGAAGCGGGGGGGCTGGCGGCTGGCCTCCGCGGCTTCCGCGGAATGGTCGCGGCCGCGGCCGCGGGCGCGGGCCGGGCGTCGCGCCGCCGTGCCCCCGCGGGGCCGAGGGCCAGGGGGGGGGGGGGGCAAGGCGCAGGGCGGCGGCATGAGTTGATGGCGGGTGAGGGGTCTGGGGGTCTGTGAGCTGGGATTTGGGGGTCTGGGTCTTGGGGTTGCGGGGTCTGAGGTCCGGGGTCTGGGGTCTGAGGTTGGGATTTGGGGGCTCGGGTCCTGGGCGGGGGCGGGGGCTCTGATTTCGGGGGCGTGGGCGAGGGCTTAGAGCCAGGAGTGGGAATGAATGATGAGGGGGGTGGATGGTCGAGGTAGGGGCACCCGGGGGCCCCGAGGCCCGAGGATGAGAGGGGGGAGGCGGCGCAGGGCGGACAGGGGCGAGGGGCGATGACGAGGAGGAGGCGAAGGGCGGCAACATGAGGAATGACATGAGGGAGGAGGGAGGGGGGGGGGGGGAGATGACTAGGAAGGAGAGGAGACGAGGACGGAGGAAAGATTATGATGAGGGATGGAGGAGGGTGGGGGATGAGGGGCAAGGCGCAGGATGAGTGGGGCGAGGTTGTGGCTGACGGATGAGGAGTAGGGCGTCTGGCGAATCAGATGGCAGAAGACGACGGAGATTGACGATGAGGACGATGATCATGACATAGAGGCATATGATGAGAAGGACTACGACGAGGAGAGGAAAGAAGTGCGAAGAGGATTATCCCAGTGCGACCCTACCTAGGAGTTGGAGCCCCTTGGAAAGCAGCATTAACAGTAACAGTACAACTAAACCAGCTAAAGCTAAGCTAAAGCTAAGCTGAAGCTAAGCTAAAGCTAAGCTGAAGCTCAGCTAAGGCTAAGCTAACACTAAGCTGAAGCTAAGCTAAAGCTGAGCGAAAGCTAAGCTGAAGCTAAGTTAAAGGTAAGCTAAAGCTAAGCTAAAGCTAAACTCAAGCGAAGCTGAAACTAAGCTACATAAAGCTAAAGCTAAGCTAAAGCTAAGCTAAAGCTAAGCTAAAGCTAGAGCTAAACATAAGCTAAAGCCAAGCTAAAGCTGAGCTAAAGCTAAGCTAGATAAAGCTAAGCTACGGCTAAGCTGAAGCTAAGCGAAATCTAAGCTAAAGCTAAGCTAAGGCTAGGCTAAAGCTAAGCTAAGCTGAAGCTAAGCTACAGCTAAAGCTAAAGCTAAGCTAAAGCTAAGCTAAAGCTAAGCTGAAATAAGCTACAAACTAAGCTAAAGCTAAGCTAATGCTAAGCTGAAGCTAAGCTAAAGCGAAGCTAAAGCTGAGCTGGGGCTAAGCTAAAGCTCAGCTAACACTAAGCTAAAGCTAAGCTAACACTAAGCTGAAGCTAAGCTGAAGCTAAGCTACAGCTAAGCTAACACTAAGCTGAAGCTATGCTGAAGCTAAGCTGAAGCTGAGCTAAAGCTAAGCTAAAGCTAAGCTAAAGCTAAGCTAAAGCTAAGCTGCGGCCAAGCTAACACCAAGCTAAAGCTAAGCTAAAGCTAAGCTACAGCTAAGCTAAAACTAAGCTAATGCTATGCTAACACAAAGATGAAGCTAAGCTAAAGCTATGCTGAAGCTAAGCTAAAGCTAAGCTAGCACTCAGCTAAAGCTAAGCTAAAGCTAAGCTAAAGCTAAGCTAAAGCTAAGCTAAAGCTAAAGCTAAAGCTAAAGCTAAGCTAAAAGCTAAGGCTAAAGCTCCCAGGGGACTGGGGGAACCGCGGGGCGGGGGCTGGGGGGGCCGCCCGGGGCGGTTTCCATTGCAGAGTAAGAGCCCTTCTAGGCAGAGCCTAGGTAGGGAAAAAAGGAAGGCAGGATGAGGAGGGGGCAGGGGGCGAGAAGGGAAGGATGAGGAGGGAGGAATGACGATGTGGAAGAGCAGGCGGGAGGGGCCCTGCCCTCTCCCTCATCGTCTCCTTGCGCACCCATACATCGCGATGCCGCGTCTCACCCTCCCCCCGTTCAGCACATCGTGTCATCGTGTCGCCGACCTCTGTGCCGCTTGGGAAATAAGCAACTTGCGTTGTGGGAGACGTACAAACAACACGAAAGTGCCGATTCCTCTCTGTCCAATTCGCCCATTCGTCGACGTTGTTCTCGTCGTCGTCGGCTCCTTCGCCCCTTCTGCCGTCTTGGCCCAACTATCCCTCATCTTCCTCCTCCCGCGCCCCCTTTTCTCATTTCTTTCCTCCGCCCTCCTCCTCCTCCTCGTCCTTGCGCTCATCCCCGCCCCTCGCCCCCCCCCCGGCCCCCCTCCTCCTCGACTCTTCTCGCCCCCGTCCTCCTGCCTTCGCCCGGGGGGCCCTCGTCGACGCGCGCGTCGATCTCGGATCCGCGCAGGGCCCCTGGGAGCTCTCGCAGAAGATCCTTTTTTTATTACCAGTTAAACCATATTTTATTTATTTATATATACATATAAACGCCGATCGGTTTTCAAGATCGCGCCCGACATTGACATCCCGACGATGATTTTGAAAAGCCGCCTCGAACTGTCCAAACCAGCCTATTTCGAGCCCAGCGGGCGAGCAGCGAGGTGTTCGGGGCGAGGCCCCGCGGGGGGGGGTGGACAACCTTCGCTCCCGTGCAACCCACTGCGCTAGAGGAGGCCCGAGGACGAGCCTCGACGACAAAATGCTCGGGGACAAGAAGGTCAAGCTAGGGGTCAAGCTGGAGGGCAAGAAGGTCAATCTGGAGGTCAAGCTGGAGGAAAGGAAGGCCCGCTGGAGGGCAAGGAGGGCCCCTGCAAGCTCGAGGACAAGAAGCGCCAGAACAAGGGCAGGGCTCGGGGACAACGCGCGCGTCGAGTAAAAGCTCTCGGACAAGAAGCTCAAGCTGGACTCCTGCAAGGTCGGGGCCGGGGGGAAGCGCGGGCGCCTCTGCAAGCCCGTAACGACGAGGCAGCGCGATGCCTTGCATTCGGTGCCAAGCCCAGCCTCGCCTCCAGCCGCTGCCCCGAGTCCTGGCTCGCCCTTGAGGCGCCTCGCGAGCCGCTGGGGGCTCTGAACGAGGTGCTTTCGGGCAGAGTGAGGGCGAGGTGCGGGGGGGCTCTCAGCGAGGCGGCCGCCGGCGTCGGGGGCGCCAGACAAAAGAAAGGACATCAACAACCATAGAGAGAGAGAGAGAGAGAGAGAGAGAGAAACAAAAAAGAGAGAGAGAGAGAGAGAGAGAGAGAGAGAGAGAGAGAGAGAGAGAGAGAGAGAGAGAGAGAAACAGGGAAAGAGAAAGAGGAAGGGAAATATATGTATGAAGAGAAAGACAAGATAAACATATAAACACTAGTGAGAGGGAGAGGGAGAAAGAGAGAGAGAGAGAGAGAGAGAGAGAGAGAGAGAGGGAGAGAGGAGAGAGAGAGAGAGAAAGAGAGAGAGAGATAGTGTGAGAGAGAGGGGGCGAGAGGCCAGAGCAACATAACCGACGGCGGCAATCTCAGAAACACGCGCAAGCAGCTCAACGCTCGCAAACAGCAGCAGACACCACGCAAACAACAGCAACAACAACCAGCAACACAACAGCACCACCAACTACAGCAGGATCAACAGCAAGCACGTCAGCAACGCCAGCCACAGGCGCAACAGCATGCCACAACAGCAACAAAACAAGCAACACCAACAAGCAAACAACAAAAAGCTTCAACGACAAGGTAACCGCGGAACGCTGCTAACAAGAAGGCAACAACAAGCGGCGAACAAGGGCCCGCCAACAACAGCCAGAAGCCCGCAATTTCCGCATCCACGTTGTCTCGAGGATTTGTGCTTCGAGCCGCTGCAGCTTTGCAGCGAGACTCCGATGGCCGCGCCGACGAAGGAGACGAGCTCGCCGAGTCTCCGGGGCCTGGCGAGATCGCCTGCCGCGGCCCCGAGCTCGCGCGAGAAGCTGAGAACTTCGCCCTGCGAGGGCGCCGAGTCTGCTGCGAACTTCCATTGGGAACTCGAAGCCAAGAGGATCCAGGCTGAGGATCGAGGCTGAGGAAACAGAGGGGTGTCCCTTTGTCTTCTTCCTCCTCCTCTCCTCCTCCTCATCCTCCTCTTCCTCTTCCTCCTCCTCCTCTTCCTTCTCGCCCCCCCCCCCCCCCGGGGCCCGAAGATGTTCGCCCCCGGGTTTCCCCCGTCCCCCGCCGGGCCCCGCCGTGGGCGCCTGCGTGCGAGATCGAAAATTATGTTTTACAAGAGAAAACACAGCTTGCACGTGAAATGCCTAGGGCCCCGCATCCAACAATTGCTAGAAAATCGCTCCTGGGGCCATCCTCTGCCCCCTTCCTTCTCCCGCCCTTCTTCTTCCTTCCGTCCTGCTCGTGCTCCTACTCATTGCTGCTACTGCAGTCGACCCGCGCAGTGGGGCTGGGGAATCTTTTCGAGGTTAGTTAGTCCCGTCTGCGCCCTTGCCCCTTCGGCCCATCTCTGGGCCCTCCAAGGGCCTTGCATATTCGCCGCGCATCCTCATTGCGCGGGTCGGCTGCGCTATCCCTAGCACCCCCCCCCCCGCTTCAGGGGCGAGTCGCAGCCGCGGCCGCGCGCCGAGAGCTCGCGAGCGCCGAGGGCAGTGAAGGCCCTCGCCCCGGGCGATCTCGGCCGAGGCGCGAAGCGAGGTTTCGGCAAGGGCCGCGCGCCCCAGGGCGCGATGGTGGGGCGCGAGGGGCCGCGCGAGCCCCGAGCTGCGCCCGCGCTGCGACGAGGCCCGCCAGCGCGGTCCAAGCTCCAGACCCCCTTCGACTGGAGCAGGCGCGCGGACGAGCACGGCGCGCGGAACTTCGCCCGCCTGCCCCTCGCCGCGAAGGCCAAGCCGCAGAGCAAGTGGTATTGGAACCGCGAGACGGTCGCCCGATGGCACGGCCTTCGGGCTGCTCTCGAGAAGAAGGTTGCCACAGGGGGGGCTCGGCGAGATAGGCCCCCGAGCCCGCGGGCGCGCCCGCCCGGGCCGCCGCGGGCTCAAGAGGAGCCAGGGTGCCAGGCTGCCCCGCAGAGGGCGCCGCGCGCCGCCTGGAGCGCCGGTTCACGCGGGGGCGCGATCGCGGCCGCCAGGCCAGGGAGAAGACCATCCTGACGCGGCTGCGCTTCGAGATGGCCCTCGAGCACGACGAGCAGCTCCGCCTGCAGAATGTCGGCCACAAGAGTTGCAGCGTCGGGGTCCTCAGGAGGGTGACCAAGCGCCCGAGTGCCATCCAGATCAAGAAGACGCCCGGGGAGGACATGCAGTGGGTGGGCGAGTTCGCCCTCGCGAGGCTGAACGCGAGCGGGCACAAGGGCCGGCGCCTCCCCGACCAATGGAAGCTGGCGCTCAGCATGGACAAGGCAAAGCTGGCCTGGGCCACGGCCGGCAGGCTCTAGTAGTAGTAGTAGTAGTAGTCGTAGTAGTAGTAGTTGTTTGTAGTCGGACTACGACGACTACCACTATTAGTACTGCTACTACTGCTACTATTACTACCACTACTAACGAGTAGCTACTACTAGTACTACCACTACTCCTACTACTACTACTACTACTACTACTACTACTACGAGTACAAGCGCTAGTACTACGAAGAACTACTACGAGTACTACTAGCAACTGCTACCACTACTACTACTACGATAGTTGCTAAACGTATTAGTCTATATACCACTGGTACTACCAGTACTAGTACGAGTCACTAGCTACTCGTAGTACTAGTCACTACTACCAGTATTATTCGTACATGCTACTACGAATATATGTTACTGTAAGTAGTAGTACTATCACTACTAACTACAAGTACGAGTAAATACAACTAGTATTACCTACTACTACCACTAGTAGCTACTACCATTACTACCACTAGTAACTACTACTGCTACGAGAAACTGCAAACTACGACTACGAGTAGCTGCTACTACTACTACTACTACTACTACTACTACTCGAAGAAGTAGTATTACGAACTGCCAGTTATTACGACTAGTAACTAGCATTAGAAGTAGTATTACCACTACCACTACTACTAGTAACTACTACCACTACTACTACCATTAGTTCGTTCACCTGGTGGCGAGGGGCGGCTTCGTGGACCTCGGCCTCTTCGCTCGGGGCCCCGGGACCTCCGCCCGGCGGGGGGCCAGCCCGAGCGCGGTCGTCGTCGACGCCGCCGCGCTTTGGCTCGAGCTCCGGGCCGAGGAGACCGCGCGCGTCCGCGAACTTGGGAGAGCACGCCGACCACAAGGGGCAAGCGCAGCAGGCCTACTTGAGCGCAGGGGGCAAGCGCAGGATCACCCTCATCAGCACCCCTGCAGTCGACGGGCTCGTTCGACCCGAGCAGGGGGGCCAAGTCCGCCAAGAAGCGCAGCGTGCTCTTTGTCCCCCTTCCGCAGGGCACTGCCGAGTGAGCGACGTGAACCTCGAGGTGGGCGCCCGGTGGCGCGGCGCCACCTACGGGCGGGGCGATGGCGAGACGGAGCGCTTCCGAGCAGGCGAGTCCAGAGGAGCATTGCTAGGGCTGGCGCAACGCTCTGATCGCGTTCTCCGAGGGGGAGCGCGCGAGGGTCTTCGAGGCCATCGACGCGCGGGGGCAGCCCAGGGCCTGGGCGGGCGAGCTCGTCGCTTCCTGGATCATCGATTTCATCAGGCAGCAACGCGGCCAGAGCCTCGCGTTCGCAGACTGCCCCTCGAGCCAGTGGGCCGAGGCAGTGGCGCTCCGAGCGTGGCTCCAGAATGTGATTCACGCGCCTGTGGCCCCCGGCGTCACGAGCTTCTTGCGCGAGCCGGACGCCCGCGCGCACAGCAAGGTCAAGGCCGCAAGCCGAGAGGTCAAGGGCGAGATGCGCTGGGCCATGGAGCAGGACTGGAGCCAGGAAGGCCACGGCCGAGCCCCAGTTGAGCCCGGCCGCGGCACCCAGCAGAGCCTGGCGATGGAGAGCCTGGAGGGCACGCAGAGGTGACCCGAGAGCGCGCCGCCCGTGCCCGAGTGGAGCGTCCTCGACGGGAACTGCTTCCGCAACGACGAATTGCCCAGGGACTGCGAGCAGGGCGAGAATCCCTGCCTCCGGGAGCTCCGAGAACTGGGCCTCGAGCTCGCCGACGAGCAGAAGGACATGCTCAGGGCGCCAGGAGAGCGGATCAAGGAGATCCAGTTCCCGCGCGCCCCCGAGAGCCGGATCAAGGCGGCGCGAACATGTGCTCGCAAGAACAAGCGGGCGCCCAAGTTCGCGGGCCAGTTCCTGGGCAAGCGCGCGCGCAAGTGGCAGCGCGGGAATGCCCAGACTGGCGGCGAGGCTTCGCTCGAGCACATGGGCCGCGGCGTGGCCGAGGCGAAGCGCGCAGGCAGGCCGCCGAAGGCGCAGGCGAGCTTCTCCAAGAAGCTCAAGCAGAAGAAGCAAGCGGAAAAGCGCGCCAAGAAGCAAGCGATTGCCAAGAAGAAAATTCTAGACTCTTCGCGCATCCCCACCAGCCCGTCCAGAAACGACACCCAGGCGAGTAGAGGGTCGTCCTGAGGGGCTTTTCGGCGTCTTGGGTGCCTCGGGGGGGCCTCTGTGGGCCGTTCGGGATCCTCTTTGGGGCCTCCTGGGAGCCTCTTGGGGCCTCTTGGGGCCATATTGGGGCCTCTTGGGGGTCTCTTGGGGGCCTCCTGGGGGGTCTCTTGGGGCCATCTTGGAGCCATCCTGCGGCCTCTTGGGCCATCCCGGGGGCCTCTTGCGGCCGTCGTGGAGGAAATCGATCGAAGAAGAGGGGGGCCTTAATTAGCGTTGCCCCCTGAGAAAGCCAAAATGGGGCCAAAACCATAATAAAATCAATGCTCTCGGCTTCCTCGCCGAGGCCGTTTTGGGCGCTCTGACCGCTCCCCGCCCCGCCTGTCCAGGTCAGCGGGGAGGGGGTGGGGGGGGGGATAAACCCCTCCCCGAAGGGGAAGAAGGAGGGGTGGAAGAGGAAACTAGTTAAACCACCGACGCCCTAAAGGGCTGGTGGGATTGGCCTTGAGGCTTGCGAGGCCCCCCCCCCGCCCCCGGCGCGGCAAGGTGGCGCGCCCCGCCGAGGAGGGCGGCGTCCACGAGGGCGGGCGCGGCAGAGTGCAGGACGTCCGGCGATTCCCGGGCACCGAGGACGCGCGCCGCCTGCGCGCCCTCGAGGTAGAGACCGCTGCGATTTTCCAGATCGAGAGCAGCGTGGCTGGGGGGCTCACAGGCGCTCGTTAACTTCCAACTGCTTCCGATTGAGGCGGCGGAAGCTAGCGGAAACGGCGGGGGCGACGGCGGAAGCGGCGAAAGTTGGCGGAAAGCTGGCGGAAGCAGGCGGAAGCGATACGAAGCGGAGGCAGGCGGAAGCTAACGAGTGCCAGTGAGTTCCGAGCGACAGAGGTCACGATCGAGCAAGACTACAAGTTCCCCAGGCCGCGCGAGGTAGACCGGCGACAGACCAGACTGGCTCGCCGCACCTAGTTCGCCAAGGAGTACGCGATCATGAACTGCGAGCAGATCGTCAAGGGCGACGCCCTCGAGCTGGGCACAGTGCGCGCGCTGCTGGGCGAGATCGAAGAGCGCGCGGGCGCCCCCGAGACCGTTCTGGCGGTCGAGCCCGCGGCGGCCGTAGCCCGGGCTCGCGAGGGCCAGGGCGAGGGCGAACCCGCCGCCTAGCAGCCCGAGGAGCAGATGCGCTGGGTCGAGAGAGCCAAGGCCCATCACGTCATGATCTGCGTGCACTCCGAGGCGCCCGCGCGCTGCGCCTACTTCAAAGTCGGCGGTTGCTAGAATTGCCCCCGCCCCATGGTGCCTCCATTTTTTCGCTCCGTTTTGGAGGGGGTCCTGGAGGCGCCCCGGGAAGGGGGCACTTGCGGCAGCGCCCGCCAAGTTCTCGGGGATCGGCGGGGGCGTCGCGGCGGAGCGCCGCGACGCCCTCAAGCGGCCGCCCGAGAACGCCAAGCAGGCCCAAAAGGGCCGCGCGCGAATTCACACTTGCACCCCCGCGACTTCTGAGGGGGATGCTGGGTTCACTTTGCTCGGGGGCTGCCGAGCGAAGTGAACCTCGCCCTCCTGCCTTGAAATGGCGGGTAGGGTTCGCGCGTGGCCTCCCAAGGCCGCCGCGGGGATCCTCCGCGAGCTCGGCGCCGTCGGCCCTGGCGAGACCTGCCCTGCGCCGAGCAGCGTGACGTTCCAGGCCGACGCCTGGCCCTGCGGCCTGTGGACGAGTCGCTGGACCGAGCGCGCCCTGCCAAGATCCGAGGCGAGGGCCGCCATGCGCCCGCGAGCATGAGCACGATGCGCGCCCGAGGCAACGAGTGGATCAACCAGCTCAAGGAGGCCAGCGACAACGACTTGGCCAAGGCCAAGGCCAAGGCCGCGCACAAGACCAAGCCGCGCAGGGACCCCACTGCGGCCGACCCGAAGTACGCCATTTTCCAGGGGGCAAGCGCTGCCGCCCAAGCGCGCACCAAATGCCTCCCCTGCAAGGACGGCCCCAAAGGGTGCCGCGCCTGCATGGGCGAGCGGTTCGAAGTCCAGCGCAAGAGAGGTGTCTTGGCCAGCACGGCCAAGGGCCTCGCTTGCGCTGGCAAGTTGTAGCCACAAGCATCAAAATCCCTCGATACAGTCTTGTGCCGAGCGCCCAGGATCACCATCATCATCATCATCGTCGTGGTCTTCATCATCATCGTCATCATAACTTCTAACTGACATCGCCTTCCCCGGGGAAATCGCTGATTATCCCCGCCAAGCCCCGAAATTTGTTATATCGGGGATATGTTTATCTCCTGCGCTCGGTCAATGATATGATCAAGGATGTCCGAGGTTACCCGGATCTTCCATGTTTCGACTTCCTGACATGTCACACGGCTCGCAGAAACGATGGTCGCCAGATATTTCTTGAAGTTCAGGAACGTTTACTGAGCTAGTCGGATCATGACATTCTCTATATCCTAGGAGCACTTCGCCGTCTCGGCGGCATCTGGCGGCGTGTGGCGGGAGGTCTTGCGGGGATCTCCAAACGCAAAGATCCGACGTTTGAAACATTTAAAGCGGAGTTGCTGTGCCGTTTTAGCCTCTAGAGGCCCTTGCCGGGTTTGGGGTCGAAAACAATGACTCGGGATGGAAATATGGTTTGGGGAGGTGACATCCAAACCCAAAGTTCCAATCTAGGCCTCGCGAGTGAGCGACGGAAAAAGACGGGGTCGTTTTCGCCGACATTGGCGCGTAAGCGCCTTCGTCTCCAACAAAGCGCGCCGCGCCAGCAGCCCGCGTAAGCCGCGGCGTAAGGTCGCCGTGCCATCTCGCGAATGACCCTTTTTTCTTTTCGTCGCTCAAGTTGGGTTCGGGCAGATGGGGTCGGAGGATTGCGCCGCGCCGCCGATGCAAAGCAGATGCGGTCCGCTGTGGGTCCCGGTTTTCTTTTGTCGACGTTGCCGATCCATTACCGACGTCGACGATGCGTCGCCGATGCACCGATGCGGTGCGAACTTTTGACCCCATCGAACCCGATGTTCCCCACGGCGACATTGCCGGTACATCGCCGACATCGATGATGCATTGGCGATGCGGCGCGACCTCCGACTCCATCTTCTCGGGCTCCATCTGGGGGGCCTCTCCCCAACGGACTTGCATTTTTTGACTGTAAAGGGATCCCCCCCCGGGCTCCAAGGATGTCAACAGAAGGAGTCATGAGTCAGGATGCGCGGCCGCCATAGGGAAGGGGTCCAGACCTCCAGGGGTCCAGACATCAAAACAATTGGAGCGCCGGATGTCCGGATCCAGACGGTGCGGTGACCACACCGCGTGTCCCTGATGTCCCGGCGGGCCCTGGGGCTTTCACATCGATCTGGCCCGAAAGATGACGCAGGAATATCGGGTCCAAAGGGCCCTGGTCGTGATTTCTCGCGATGGTGCAGTTTTATTCGCAATGCCGAACTCGATTGGTGGTAAGCCAGTTGGTATTCTGGGTGTCCGCGCCGTTTTGGGACTCGGGTCGTTTTCCGAAGGCGCCTCGGGCGGTTGGGGCCTCCGAGGTAACGAACATACAACGTCGTGGAAATCATAACTGGAGCCGTAAAGGCCCCATCTGTCTGCTGCATTTTTTGAGCCTGATCGATCGGTGATGGTCCTGGGGCCCGAGGCCGCGTGAAAATGCCCAGTGTGACAAGAATGCAACGCAGGGGACAGTGCGTTGAGGTCGTTGGGAGCTCCGAGCCCAGACATCCGGCGCTCAAATTTTGTTCCATGCGTGGACGCCCGGAGGTGTGAACCTTTCCCAGGGCGGGATCCTGGGCAGCTGTTGGCCGTGCTGGGGCCCGCTGGGGTCCCCCGGAGGCAGAAAATCAGAGAAAGTCGGTCTCGGAGTCCACCACCACCACCACCGCCACCACCACTCCGCCGAGCATCTGGGAGGTCGCGCGGGCAGAGGAGGGCGCGATTGACAGCTCCTCGTGAAAATGCAGAGAGTCACAATTCCAGAGTGATTCAGGAGGGGAAAAAACACACACGAAAAAACACACAGACACAATTAACCGTCGATTCCCCAGAAAGTATGGGAAAATATGGGAAGTGGGGGGAAGACAAAAACCCAGAAAATATAGGAACATGTGGGAAATCCTGTTATTTGTGTCTATTTATTCGTGTGTCCCAGGGCCCCTTTAGTGATTGCGTGCAGGAGGAGGGGAGGAGGACGAGTCGCGGGCGAAGTGGAGCTAATCACAGGACAAGTCGCACACGGAAATCGCCCACTGCAGTCGCGGGCGCCTTTCGTTTCTGTGGCGGCGTGCCCAATTTCGGGAATGCCGTTCGAATCGCGCAGTCGGTCACTGCACTGTTCCGGGGGCCCAAGAGGTCGTCCGACCTGGCGGCGAGAAGGTCTCCGAGCCTCGGCGCGGTCCCGCCGGAGAGCGCGGCGGACGTCGGGTGAGGAAAAGGGTACCGATGCCGCTGCCGTTGTCCAGTGTTCGACCTTTTCGTTCGGAAGCAAATCGTGCGAGCCTTATTTTTTTTGTTCAGCTTTAACGGTGCGCTGGCGTGCGCTGGCGTCTGGTAAATCGATGGGAGAGCTCCGATTTAGGGTCGTCTTGGGTCGATCCGCGTCGGCCAGCGTCGGTTCGCGATAGCCAGCAAGGTGGCCTGGCAGGCTCCCATGCGTTGAAACCAAACTTTTGGGCCTGCCCAGAGATCCGCGGCTTCGTGCAAATTTGGGCGGCGGCTTTTGTGATGTTTGACCTCCGTGGGCGCTCGTCTGGCCCCGCGTACTGATCTCTAGTACTTGTGCCACTTACAGCAATGAATCAGGTATCCACATCTGACGTATTCTCAGGTAGAAGTCCGTCAGTCGGCTAAGTCCGTCAAGTTCCCTGCGGTAAGAATACGTATCCAATAACATGCTTTGTTTGCAGATGTTGCTCATTAAGTTGGCAAAGCAGAATTTGCCAAGCCAGCTAACTCGAGCTTAGCAGTCATCCGTTCTGCAATTCGGCTCGAATTCGTTTTCTGTCATATTGGCCAAGCGCTTTAGCCCCATCCCCGTCGGCGCGAGGCGGAGCAACGAGGTTTGGGACGAAATCCAATGAGATAGGGAGGGGGAGAGAGACAGATAGAGAAGGAGAGGACGAGAGAGAGAGAGAGACAAAAAAAGAGAGAGCAAGAGAAATAACATACACAGACAGAGACAGCTAGAAAGAGAGAGAGAGAGTGAGAGAGAGAGATAGACATAGAGAGAGAGGACAGTAAGAGAGAGAGAGAGAGAAGGAGAGAGATAGAGCGAGAGAGCTAACCATGACGAGTCATAGAACAACTGAGATCGGTCAAGTACACTGGGGTCCCGTCGACAGCCTGCTACTGCGGTAGCCGAGGCCGCCATCGCATCTTTGGCGGTGGTGCACATTTTGGGGAACAAGACATGTTGAAACAACCGCATCCAGTGCTAAACGATTGAGGTAAAGGACGGGGTGGTGAGCAGGCGATACGACGTGTTTCTCTTCGCTCCGCGTGGGGAAATGGCACAGGTCGGCGAAACCTCGGTTGGCGGCTGGGGGAACAAGGCTTGACCGCTGAGCGGTTTGCGAACGACGGGGCATCCCCTGCCGCAACCAGGTCCCGATGACGCGTGGCCGCGCGGGCAGCTGGCAAGAAGTGGGTTTTACGGCCGTGTTGGACACCCTATGCGGGCATGCGTGGCACCGAGATGGTCGTGCAGAGTTGGGACGGGTGACGCCCCGTCGGGCGGAAACGAAGGTCGGAGGGAGGCGAGGGCAGCCTGAGCGCGGCGAAGGCGTTGCATCAGCAGGCCTTGCTAAGAGGTCAAGGAGCGAACCTGGCGCGAAAGCGCGGCGCGCTGGAGATCCAGGTGGCCGCATGACGCCTGGAACTCTGCGGCTCGACCCTGCGCAGGACGTGGAGCGTGAAACGGGCGGGCAGCAGTGGCCCTGCTGGCGAGGTGCGTTGCGAGGTCCGCGCAGCGGTCAATGCCTCGCGTGGGCACTGGTTCAGGCTTGGGGGCGACGGCGGGCGTCGCCGCGGGGGTCTGTCGACCGACAGGGGGGGGCCTTGCCAACGCGGCTCGGCTTGCCCGGGCGGGAAAGAAGGGGGCCAGGCCAGAGGCAATGGCGGCGAACAAACGCTGTCGCAGTGGGAGGCCCCCTGGCCAGGTCGGCGCGGCGCTCGTGTTTGGGCGTGTCAAGGTTAGCGCAAGACCGCCACGGGGAGGCGCGGAGTGAGCTCGGGACGCACGGAGCTGGCGGCAGCGGTTGGGCCTGGTCTGCGCGGCCGTAGGCCGAAAGGCTGGGGGGGCCGACGTTCGCCTGGCGGCGTCGGGGCGTGGGTAGTGCGGGCGTCGAGGTCGCCCGTGCGTCCGCCGAAGCCAAATGGGCCCTTGTCATCGTCACCGACGGGGTCGACGAGGCGTTGAGCCTCCTCCCAGAGCCGCTTCCCAGAGCCGCTGGTGGCCTCTGGGCGCGGCCGCCGCGGTGAGCATATGGTTGGGTTCGAACTTTCCAGCTGGGCGTTGGTGTGGCCCGCTCGTCTGTGAGGGAGCGGTGGCGCACGGTGTCGCTCGTCGTGGGTGGCTTCAGCGAAGCTATGCAGCACTGCGGCGAACCGGTGGCGCCGTTTGGCTTCCTCAATCAGGTGAGACGGCAGGTGGAGAAAATTGACCGATTTTGCGGCCCTGAAGAGGTCTGGTTTGGTAAGGGCGCATCGATGGACGCGGGCCCACAGGTCGCCTTGCGCCCCGTCAAGCGGCGGGGGGCAGCTATCCAGCAGCCGCTGGAACCCGTCGACCGCGGTTTTGTTGTCGACGAATTTAAGATTTGGACAGGCCGCTTGACCGCGGCGACGAGTTGGGGCTGGGCCGAGGTCTCGGCTCGCCGCGCGTTCTGGGTGAGACAATGCACGCGGGCAGAGTTGTTTAGGCGATGTCCGCTGCCGTAGTGGAGGCAGCGACGCAGTGGCGAACGTGTCGGCGCCCTGCTCGACGCTCGGGAGGCACTCGGCTGCGGCGCGAAGGCATGATTTCTCGAATAAAATAACGTCGTTGAGACGCCTGCAGCACATGGAGCGGGGCCCCTTGGGCCACGTGGATCCAGCACATGCGGTTGCCCCAGTCATCGCAGAAGGTGCCGAAGCCCGGCCAGGTCCATGAGAGCGGGCGCAGGACCTGAACGCGGCGCCCAATCGGCCCTCCGCCGTGCGCGGTCTGCACGTAGTCCTTGAGCTCGGTTGCCAGGCGGGTCAGGTCGTGGCAGCGCTGGACCTGTCGTCGGACTGCCAGGATTGGCCCCGTCTGGACGAAGAGGTGGAGCTCGACGACATGGCCAGGGATGCAAGCTGACAGGGGGGCCCAGAAGTTAATTCATCGGCTGCCCTTGGGGCGGACAGCAGCTGGGATCCCTTTGTTGCTCGCCGCTTTGGTCTTGGTGCCCTGGGCGCGAATATCCGCGCCCTCGGCGCGTGCGCCGGCGGCGAGGGGCCGACCCTGGCGGGTTTCTGGCCCCCATGCCCATGGGGGGGCGGCCAACGCGAGGGAGGCGCTGACAAGCTCACCTCGCGCGCGCGTCGGCGGCGCGGATGAGGTTCAGATCTCTTGCGAGCGGCTTTTCTTTGACGTTAACGCAGCTGCCGACGAGCACGATGTGGTCCTGGATTTCGATGGGGGCCCCAGTTGAGGATGAGTTTGGAGACCTGATCGCGGCGGTCTTGGCCCGCAGCCCGCCAGCTTGCCGGGGTGGATCTTCGGGCCCGAGAGGCGGTCGGAGGTTCGAAGGCGCTCCGCCGAGCCAGTGGTGGAGTAGCTGTCGTCGACAGAAGCGGTGCCGAGGGGGCGCGGGGCGCGGCGGCCTTGGCGGTTTGTCCACGCTCGCGCGAGAAGCGCGATGAATTGCCCTGGAGGCGGCCGCTCGCGCGCTGAAGCGGCGGGGAATATGCCCCCCCCTCCCCCCCCCGCTTCCGAATGCGTCGCTGGCGGCGGCAGTGGACGTCGCGCCGCGCTCGGGCGATATCCGGAGGGCGCCCCGCGCGCAGGGCGAGCGACAAGCAGACGTCGGTTGCGAGGTAACCCCAGCATATCTGCACATCGAGGGCGGCGCCCTCAGGGGGGCGAGGTTTCGCGCGTGCTCAACGCTGAGGGCCAAAGAAACGTCGACGTCTCCAATGGTTTTTTTCAGGGCGGCGCCGAAGCTGGCGGCGCGGTCCCAGCGTTTCCGCCATTCGCCCATGGCGCGCTTGGCGGGGGTCCCCAGGCGCACATCGAGACCGACATGGCGGAATGGGGCCGCTGGTCGGCGGGGAGTTCGCTTTTGCTTTTGCGGAGGCATGGGTTCGGAGTGCGGCGTGCGGCTGGGGCTCGGGGGCGTCGCCCGTCTGCTGCGTGGCCCGCAGCGCTTGTGCGAAGAGCCGAAGGATGGCGTCGGGCGGAATTTTGGCCTCTCGGGTGGCCCAGCCGCCCAGCCCGCCCGCCCTCCGTTCAGAGCGGCGGCGGATTAAGTCAATGAGCGCACCGCCCGTTTGAGTAAATGGAGCGGCGGGGGTCGGGGTTGGGCTTTTTCGCGGACATCCCCCCGGGCCGGCATGGCCTCGCCGACTCTGCGTCCCGCGGGGCCGAAGCGCGCGAGGATTGGCCCGCGCGCGGCGGCCGCGAGCTTGCGCGCGGCGTTGGCGCCCGCCGGGGTCGGGTTCGCAGGGGGGTGGCCGCTGGGCGAGTCGCTGTCGGAGCTACTCGCGGCGCTGAGAGCGTCGTCGTCGTCGGGCGCCGCAGTGGCCTCGTCGCTATCGACATCGGTGGGCCCGTCGCAGTGGAAGGGCGAGCTAAACGTACCACCCGTAGGTGCGGGCAGGTAAGCGGTTCGGGAGTTACCCCCCGCGCGGGCGTAGATCGCCTTTCCGCCCGTGCGTTTGCCGCGCGCGGAGGTCCAGTTCTGCGCGCGCTCAGCATGGGCGCGTTGGCCGCGGCGACGAAGTTCTTTTTCGATCGCCGCGATGAGGGGATCGCGGTGGCGACCTCGCGGCGGGGCTTGGTCGTTCCAGAGGTGCAGAAATTCTGCAAGAGCGGTGGGCCGCAGGCGCGTGGCCCGAGCGCGGGCGGCGGCGCGCGCGAAGTTTTCCCGCTGGGCATTGCGGTGGCCGGGGTCGGGGGGGCGGGTGCCCGGCGGGTTGCGCGCGGCGATGCCCCGAAGTTCCACGAGTTGCCGACGCAGTTTGTCCAGGCAGGTCGTGCGTTTGGTGGCGGCGCCGAATTCGGGGAAGGCCCATGGGGCCACGGGTGCCAGGGGGGAAACAAGTGCTTCCCCGTGGACAGCGGTCGCTCGCCGGCGTGATTCGTCCGCCGCGGGGGGGGGGGTCACGTTGGATGGTGAGATTGCAGTCGCGACTAGCTTTGATGGCGACCCGGAACATCTCCCGCGCGTCGTTAGCCTGGTCGGCGGTGGCGAGGGCTACGTGGAACCCGCGGGCTTCTCCCGCCGCGCGCGGTCGGGCGGGGGGCGACGCGGCGCGGGGCGTCGGGGGCGCGGGGCTCTTTGATCGAGGCGGTGCTGCATTGCGGGGAGATCGCGGCGCAAGGCAAAGTCCGCGACCAGGTGACGCCCCGCGGCAATGGGGAGGACGCAGTTGATCTGCGCGGTACCTGAGTTGCGCGGCGGTCCCAATCTTTGCCGGTCGCAGCGGCGGGCGCGTTGGCGCGGGGGAGCCCTTGGCCGACGTTGCGCCGGCCCTCCTGCAGCATGCGTACCAGGAAAGCGTCGACGTCGAGGTTCGTGTGGCATCTAGGCAGAGGATTTGGCATCTAGCCATAAAGCGAAGCCACGTAGATGCCTTTAGGGGCAAAGCCGCGCCGCGCGCGGGGTTTCGCGGCACGTGGCCAGAGCCCTTCGCTTCGTTTCACCGCGTGGACTTGCGGAGGGCCGCCACGGCGGGGCCTTCGGTGGCGGTGTCGACCAGGGCGGGCTGCGCGGAGATGGCCACTCCGTCTTGTTTGGATACTGTTGAGACCATGGCATGGTCAGTGCCCCCGCCGCGGCCTTTGCGGAGGCTTTGGCCTGGCGGAGGCGAGAGGCCCCAGCGTGCGGTGCAGCTGCCTTGGGCGACCGAGTTGGCGCACTTCGTATGCGCCGCGAGGTGGTTGGCGGGGTGCCTGGTTTCTTGCGTCTCAAGGATGACGGTGTCATGCTGCCGTTAGAGCTAAAGACGCGTCTTCCAGTTTGTCTCAAGGCTTGTCACATTGATACTAACGAGGTTGATGTGGTGCGGGCTGTCGCCTGCTGAGTGGCTCGGGTCGCCCCGTCGACGGCGGTTGGTAACCTCGGAACTCGGCCACGCCTGGGGCTGCCCTCGGGGCGGAGCGGCGACTCGGGGGGCCGCGGGAGGCGCGACTGCGATCAGTGCCTCGAGGCCGCTGAGAGGGCGGCGAACCATAGATGGAATTGCCGCGGGGCTGCTCGGCGTCGACGCGCGCGGCGGGGGGGCGACGGCGATCGGCCCCCCCGTGCCGCCATGGGCGACAGGACGGCCGGCCCAGCTCGGCCTCCGCTGGCGCCTGGCCGCCGCCGCCCTGACTGGCGGCGATTGCCGCCGCCGCCGCCGCCGCCGCTGCCGCTGCCGGCTCCCCGCCGGCGGCGGCGGCGGCGGATGGCGCGGTGGCCGGCGCCGCCGAGGCCGCCCCCGCGGCCGCCGGCGGCGCGCGGCCGCCGCCGCTGCTGCCGCCGCTGCCGGCTCTGGCGCCGCCGCCGCCGCCGGAGGCGCCGCGGGCGCCGTCGGCGCCGCTGGGGCCGCTGGCGCCGCTGAGTTGCATCATCGGCGCCGCGGGGCCCGGGCCTGCGCCTGCGAGCGGCAGCCCCGGGCCCGGCGGTGAGCGGGGCGCTGCGCGGTAGCGCGCTGTGATGCCGAGATCGCGTCTGCCCGCGAGGCAGTCGCCCTGGCGCGGTGTCTGCCCCCGCCTCTTCGTCGTCCGATGGGGTTCCAGGGTGCCGCCGCGGGCCCGTCAATGGGTCGCCGAGGCCTGTCAGTTCTGCGGGATCGACCCCCTGTTTCGCGACGGGCGCGAGCGGGGTCTGCGGTGCGAAGTCCTAATCCCCATAGGCGCGGACCCAGTCGCGGGCGGCCTGCAGGCATGACGTTTCCGAAGCGATTGGTCACCGGCTGGAGAGCTCCATCGCGCGGCCTCGCTGGACTTGCTTGTCCAGCCGCTCCGCTCGCCGGCGGGGTGCGTCGCCGGTGCGACGCGATGCGAACTGCGCGAAAACAGTCGCCGATAGCGCACCTCTGTCGTCGGTTTCGCATGCGCCACGTGGCCGGTTCGGGCGTGCCTCAGTCCAAGCGATCGAGCATTTCCAGGCTTCGTGCGTGGATGAGCAATATTGGCGGCGTGGTCAGGGCCGCCGACATTGGCGAATGTGACCCCTTGCTCAGGTGGTAAAGCTTCGCACTGGAAGAGGACGATGGGGCCGAAGGTAGTGGCGTCGTTCTCAACCGACCCGGGCAGCAGCGGCGCCGACGCGTACCGCGTAGCTAAGTTGGCGCGGGCGGCAGCGTCGACCCTGTCCGCACATTGTGGGCGGGCGCCAGCAGCCTGCCGCCGTGGGCCCGAGGCGATGGCGCAGCCTTCATTCAGTTCCCGTAGCGCCGTCTCGGGCCGGGTGCCGCGCCAATACCTCGCGGGGCTACGAGTGATGGGCTGGGCGACATCCCAGGCGACATGTGGGGAGATCGCGTCGCCCGAGTTCTGGGAAGTCTTCAGGGACAAGATGATGTGCGACGGGGGTCGTCCCATGAGGTCAGCCCAGGGTGCGATTGACGAGGCGGTCGGGCCCAGGCTGCAGTTGTTTCCTGGGGGGGGGTGGGAGCTTCGTAGATGGCGTCGGCGTCTGTGGCGTAGCTGCTGACCGCCAACCCGCAGGCCAGGGCGGTGGCGACGAGGTTTCGCGGTGGGTTTGGGGCCGCGGGCTCGTGCTCAACATCGTGGGCGCGCTCGCTGGCTTGGGGGCCGTCGGGGTAGATGTGGCCGCCACTTCCGCGGGGATGGTGGCCGCCCGGGGCGGCTGTCGGGGGCTGGCGGGGCGGCGGGGGGCGGGAACGTTGAGCGGCGCTCGTCGCTCGACAACTCTGCGCTCGGCAGCGCCCCCCGGGGCTTGCGTGCGGCTGTCGTCCTGGATGATGCTGGCGCGGCGCTCGGCTGCGTGCGCCCCTCGGCTGGGCCACTCGGGTTGCATGCGCCGCTCGGTGGTGGGCGTGCCCAAGAGCGGCGCGTGGGTTGCGTCGTCGTCGTCGCGCCCCTCATGCCGCGGCTGGCAGGTGGCAGGCCGAAATCGCTGTGGTAGGGCGACGTCGACGGCCCAATCCGTGCACTTGTTGGCCAGCATGGGTATGCCTACTGCGCAACAGCTGTGGCAGATGAAGCAGCAGGTGGCAAGCATGGCTGACAGTTTGACGGTGGTACAATCGCATTCCATGGTGGAGACCCGGTCTTCCCCAAGGGTGCCGATGTGGGTTAGGATTCGGCCGAAGGCGGCGCCGGCGGGGCCGCTGGCGCGGCTCACGCTGCGCTGCACGGGGTCGGAGCGGCTGCGGCGTCCGGGGGCCCTTCTCCAGGAGTGCTGGAGCTGCGCGGGGGTGCTGGGCCTGCGGCGGCTTGGCGCGGCGGGTTTTCCAGGGCTTGCCATGTCGCTGGGACGGCGGGCGCGCGTATGAGACAAGGGCCCTTCAGATCCACATGGGGGTGGCGGAGACGGGGGGGGCGATCAAACCGCCGCTGAGTGAGCCAAGGGGTGTTCAAAACACAACCAAACACGCTCAAAACACAACCAAACGTACGCGGCTGCACAACAATGCGCAACGTCCATGGATGCCGCCATGGAGGAGGGCCGCCACGCGAGACCACTTCGACGCAGCGGGTCTGTAGAATGGGCGCTTTGCAACAATATTTCGGTGCAATCACACAACAGCGTAACAGATATAACGACGCAGAGGTTTCGTACATTTACACAAGCGAACCGCCGCCAGAAGCCTGATCGGACCCCTTGGCGGCATCCCCAAGTCCACTGCGCCTGCAAGCATAAACCAGTTGCAAAATGACGACAGCAACGCATCGTTCCTGCAACGCACAACGTACCACAAATCCGGATCATCATTATTTCGGCATGTGCATCTGTATTTGCACATGCACATGTGCATATGTTTGTGCGTTTGCACTTTGCAAGCCCCCCGGAGGACGAGCCCCCCGAGGCATCCAAAGGCTTCCAGACATCCCCGACGACCCCCGAAGAGCCCAAGCAGACACCAGGGACCACAAAGGGTCTCCGAGGGCTGCCATGGACCTCCGAGGATCGCAAGGGGGATTCCCGGAGACCACCGAAAGCCGCCAGAGGCAGCCGAAGCCCCCCGAAACCCACCGGCCCCCAAGACGATCACCAGCCCTGGCGGCTTCCAAGGGTCCCGAGGACCCTGGAAAGGCTCGGGGCTTCCGAGAGCCTCCAGGGGCGGCCGACAACCTGCAGAGGCTTCGGACACACGCCGAAGACCTCGCATGACTGCCAAGGACTCCAGGGACGGCCCTAGGAGGGGCGCTGGAGGCTTCCGACGGGGCCACGCCGAAGGGCTTCCCACCGGCGCTTCGGGGAGCCCGCCCTCCCCCGAGCAGCGGGCCCAGGGGGCAAGAGGAGCGGGCGCCGGCCAACCGCCGCCGCGACGACGACGACGACGAGGGGGAGGGGGGAGGAGAGGGACGGAGGGAGGGAAGGGGGGAGGCAGGAAGGGAAGGGGAGGGAAGGGGAGAGTGATGTAGGGAGGGATGGAGAGTCAAGGCGGGGAGGGAGAGGATGGAGTCAAGGCAGGGAGGGAGAGGGTGGACGGGGACCCTATTCTCGATTACCTCGAGAGGCAAGGAAGCGGGTCGGGGAGCCGAGGGCATTCCCAGGGACGTCGCGAAAAGGTCTTTTGAGAGAGCAACGGCCCATCAAGATGCTGTTGTGTAGTAGCGCTTTCTCATGGTAAGCTATATTGAGAGGAATTGAGAATATTTGAGAGATTTTGAGAGAAATTGAGAGAAATTGAGATATAATATCCCGGGGACGACCCAAATGGAGAGAAATTGAGACAGAAAGGTTCGCTTGGTGAGAAACTTTGAGACAAATTGAGACAACTAGTGCCGTCTGGTTCAGGACAATTGAGACCGCGTAGCCTGACTTGGCGAAGGCAGCTGAGCGTGTTCGATGGCAAACCGCATCGGAGATCCTCACGGGGCCGCGGCCGCGCAGTGGCACCCGGACGCCATCCTCGCTTCTATTCCCTCCTCCTCTTCCCTCCTCCGCTGTCCACTCCTTCCTCCTCGCCCCCCATCCTTCCTCCCCCTCCCCCCCCCCCCGCCCCCCTCCTCCTCCCTCCTCCTCACTCCTCCTGCCTCCCCCCGCCCCCTGGGCAACGACGACAGCAGTAAGAGGCGATGCGCTTTGAACGCGAGGTGCAGCGATGACCCTGGCCTGCCCAGGTAGGGGCTTGGGGGGGGCAACGGGGCGGGGAGGGGCGTGCGAGGGGCCTCGGACAGGGGGCCAAAGTACTCTCGTGAAAGGGCCCGCTAGCATGCGCCCGTCCCGCACCAGTCGCGAACGCCAGAAACATGAAGATAGCGGGGGCGGTGTCTAAACGAGCAGCAGGGTCAAACCATGCGCCCCCGCGATGTTGTCTCATTACATCGCGTGCCATTCTAGCTACGAGGATTCAGACGCGGCCTTGCTCAGAGAACGCGTCGTCTAGAGTACGATGGGCCTTGGCCTGGGATCAAGAAATCCGGGGCCCCGGCGCGACGTGGCCCCGCGCCCTCCAGTAGTGGCTGAAGAAGGTGGCACCCTTCAAGATTTAGGCGCGCTGCGCGACTCCTCGGAAATGAGCCATGCAATCCACTGCCAATTCTAAGGATCATTCGAGAGCGCGACCTTAATGGCGCATCACTTCGCGCGAGGACAAGGGCCATGCCAGACGACCGCTCCTGAACGCTAATGCGCGCGCGCCCCAAACCTGTTCGCTTCGCCCGAGCACGAAGCCGGCCGTCACGAAGCCCGCCCAATCACCAAATTGCAACATGGACACCGCGACGGTGGACAACTCGCGCGCAATGGGCACCCTCCGAGGAAGATAAAGATCATCTCGCGCCGGACGGCGCGCTCAACTTTCGCCCCCCCCGTCGACGCCACCCCCATGTGGATCTGCATGAAAGGGTGCGGCAACGGGGTGCGGCGGCTGTGTGCCCGGGTGGTGCTGCGTCAGGGTCATCAGTGGGGTCGTCAGTGACTTGGGTTCGATCTGTGAGCCACTGTCAGTGTGCTGCCAGGCCGGTGTTGGAGGAAATGTCATCGTCCTCGGAACCGGCCTTTCACGCGCGGCGCGAGTGCGGTCGGTGCGCCGCCAGGCTTGCAGGCACCAGTCAATAGCCTGAGCGACGCGCAGCGAGAGAGCAACATACACATGACGAGACATATAAGGAACATGATAAAGAGGGAAAGAACTAGAGAGGCAGATAACGCGAGAGAGAGAGAGAGGGAGAGAGAAACAGAGAGTGAGAGAGGGACAGAGAAAAGGAGAGGTCGAGAGAGAGAGAGGGAGAAAGACAAATAACAATACGTACGGACACAGTCACATTTCGAGCTGACCCGTCACAGCCTCATGGCGGTCTCCGGGCCAGAGTCCGACAGTTTCATCACGAGCAGTGCCCGCACCACACTCACAACGCCCACTGTACCAGTCGCCGTTGCAATTCGCATCATGCGCGGGACCACGTGCAGTTCGCCTGCTATGGCTGCGCACGCTTCGATGGGACAGCGTTCCCCGCCAGCTGCCCGAACGACCTGCCCCGCATGGCACGCAGCCCTGATTGACGCCATAGAAGTAGCCACGGGCACAGCGTCGACCCCGAGGGTAGAGCGCAACACATCGCATCCCTCACGCGCTCCGAGAAGGCAGCCGCATATCTCGAGTGCGGCGCGCCCGAGGACCGTGCCCTCCGTCTGCCGCGCGTTTTCCGCGACGTCGGTGGCTGCCTTTTTCGTCTCAGTGTGGCGTTGCGTTACCAACCCATCGAGCTCTTTGAGAACGTCCTTCGCGATGTGCAGAACGTAGTGGTACTTGGGCTTCACGAAGCGGTCGCCGCGCGTCCGCTTGTGCGTCTCCAAATGCACCCCTGCCGCTACAACCGATTTGCTACGATGGCTGGCGGGCCCGCGCCTGCTGCGCAGGAGCGTTTCCCTGGGGTGCCGAGGCGCGCGGAAGGGCCGCGTTTCGGCGCCGAGAGAGCCGTCATTGCCAATTCGATCCTCTGCAACCGCCGACAGCACGAACAAACATTCACATGAGCTCATCCGAGAGATTTTTGAACGATTTCAAACACGCGGCCTCACGTGCGTGGGCAAACCAGGAGTTGGCGCATGTCCCATGGCTTTTTGGGACATGCCATCGCGAAATATAAGTGTCGACTCGACGTCCGCGAATTCAATGCCTGTCTTTCGGGTGCGCGCCTTCGAGAACGCAGGCGCCCACCAGCCAACCGTGCCCTTGAACAACAAGTTGAACGTGAATTCGGATGACCATTTTCAGCCCCATATCCTCAAACCATCGGCGGCGTGGCAATTGAGACCGCTTGCTTTCTCGAACTTCTCGAGGGTGCTCTTGCTCTTGGTCTCTCCGTTTTGGCGCCCCAGGCGGAACCCTCACATATCGATCCGGCTCGAAAATGCACCAGGCAGTTGGGGTCTAGAGCATAAACCGTGTAGGTTTCTGAACTTTATTTTCTGAGATGGTGTTGTTTTTGTCCGTAACGTCGGACCTCAGAGTACCCTTTAATTGTGTTTGTGTATGTCAGCCATCCTGGGAGGCCCTCGCCACCACGGTTGTATCAGCATGGACTTCTTGGTCTGAACGCAGTCCGGGAGAGGTTTGGAGAGTAGCGGTATCGGCGCTTTCTTGGTTTCCCCAGGACAGGCTCCGTAGGGTTGCCTTGCGGCAGATTGACAAGGGTCCGCCGCAGGCGCAGCGTAAGCCAGAAGAATGGACGCAGAGCCGCTGGGACGAGGAGAAGGATCTCTACATGGATGAGGTACGCGGCATCTGCCAGGACAAGGGGCTGCTGGATCTTATCAGCCGCGCGAAGACTGAGGATCTGGACGCAGAGAAGTTGAAGGAGTGGCTCTCGCATTACACGGTCCACAAGCTCCTCGAGGCTGGAATGAACCCGATGATCGCCGTCTTCTCGCTCGCCTCTGAAGGAGGCGGTAGGGTCGACGAGGAGCAGATCCGGCAGGAGATGGCCAGGCGCACCCAAGCTATCCAAGTCCGCATGGAGCAGAGGCATCGAGAGCAACAACAACAACAACGCCATACGTCTGATTTCTCGGAGGTCCGCGCGGATTTCTTGGATCGGCGTTGAGCCCTCCTGGCGGCGCCTCCGGCGCCGCCCATGGCGCGCTCCGGGGTCCAGCGCCGATGAAGGATCCCGCGTGGACCTCCGAGAAATTATGCTCATGGGTTCCTGATCCCCTCAGGCAGTCAGAGAGAGACGAGGCTGTCGATCCAAAAGATTTCGAAGCGTTCAAGTCTGTCTTCTCCACCCGCTTTGCCAAGGCCAAGGATCGAGGGCCTTTAAGCGGTCTGTGTGGATCGGGGGTCACTGCGCCGTTTTGGAAACTCGGGTCGTTCTCCCAGGGTGTTTCGGACGATTGGTGCTTCCAGGGTTCCCAAACTATGTGATGCAGGACCGCGCGGTGAGGTCTTTGTAGATTTCGAGGTCATCACGCGCTCCGTTACCACAGGGTTTTGGGACCCCGAAAAGGAGGAAACGGGCAAGAAGAACGAGCTGTTCGCGCGCGTGTCCAGGTCCAGGTCTTGCACGCCGAAGTGGCTTGAAAGGACTCGGCATCACACCGGGAATCAGATGGGCAAGAGGTCATGATAATGATTCGTTCCAATATTTGTTCAGGATCCCCAAGATTTCCGAATGCTCCACACGTTCTGCATAATCTAGGCCCGCCGGATACTCCGATATTCCGAGAACGCATCCTGAGCCAGTCCTGTCCACGTCGTTATCGTCCCCGAGGGAAAGCCTTGGCCCCGCTGATGCCCTCTCCACTGGGCCTGGAGGCATCCATCCCCACCTCGCCCAGGCTTGTGGCGCTGGGGAGCCCTGTCCCTCCGGCCACGGGCCACCAGGGACGATGGATGGTCGGGCAGGCCCAGGACCCGATAGCTATGGAGCGCGATCGGAGCGTTCCAGAGCGCTCTGGGACGGCCGCGGCGCCCGATGCGTCTTCGAGAACCGCCGAACCTCAGAGGTTCCCGATGTGTCCTGGTCCGGTCTCGTCGGTGTCCTGGCTCCCAGGCATCCAGCGTGCCAATGCTGTCGAGGCGTGGACCTCCGGAGGTCTGCACCACATACGGCCTGCTTTTCATCTTGAGTCGTTTTTCGACGGGTTCTGGGGCCCGTTGAGCCCCTTGGGAGGCCGAAAACAGCAGCAACAACCGGCCGCTCCAGTTTTTGTTGGAACCTCGGATCTCTGGCGTCGTCGTGGGTCTGAAGATGCCGAAGGACCCCTTCGGAGCTGTCCAGCGCCGAGTCCTTGGCCGGGGACGGGGTGACGGGCGAGCAGCTGATGCTCCACGCCTCCAGCTACGCGCTGCTGAGCTGCGGTCTCTTGAACAAGGCGCCAGAGGCCAGGGAGCACATCGACCAGCAGGAGTCATGCGGAACGGTGGGTCAGTGAGTTTAATGCGACCCCTAACCCTGATAGCACAATGAGTTCGAGACCTAACATTCGATCACCAGTTTATGTAGAGGTATCCCTGAACAGTTTATATAAACAGTCCCTAAACATTGGGTGGCTGTATTTGATACATCCGCAAAACAGGATCCGTATCCCTAGTCTTTCCAGTTCCCCTACCTCAGGTCCCTCCCATTGGGTTAGGGGTGTTCTATTTAATCGCTTCGCTCACTCCGCCGGCCCATTTTCGCGCACTGGGAGGCAGTGCACAGGAAGCTCTTGGGAGTTCTCCGAGGCTTTCGGGGACGTCTAAACCTGGAGACTTTTTAGGGCTCTTTGGGGCCTCTTGGCGGCCTCCTGACCGCCTGTTGGGGGCCTCTTAGGGACCTCTGGGGACCTCCGGGGGGCTGATCATGGCCTAGGGCTCGAAATGTTGTTTCTTGCTCCCCCTCCGGGGCCTCTCTTGGGGCGTTCTTGGAGCCTTCTTGGGCCCTCTTGGGCCGTCTTGGGGCTCTCTTGGGGTTCTCTTGAACCCTCTTGGGCCGATATTGGGGACCTCTTGAGCCGTCTTGAGGCGTCGGGAAGCGCCCAAATCTGTCTAAAACCTTAGGACAATCAGCGAATGTTACCTCTTAGGGCCCTCTTGGGAGTGCTTTTGGAAGCCTCTTGGGGTGTCTGGGGGCAATATTGGGCATCTTGGAGCGATCTTAGTGGCATCTCGGAGCCTTCTTGTTCTATCTTGGGGGCCTCTTGGAGCTTGTCCCTTCTTGGGGCTTTCTGGAGGGCCTCGAGAGCAGTGCCCACCCGACCCGACCCGGCTGGGGAGCTCTGACCCGAACTGGCCGGGGACCGCCTGGGGTACTTTTCGTCCGGGGACCCCCCAGGGCCGCTCCGCGCACGCGAAGTAGAAATACTGCACGCAGGTACCGGAAATCTTAGCACGCCTCTGGCCCGGTGGGCCGGCGAATTCCCATTTGGTTAGGAGCATTTTATTGCTTAGAAGTTGGTGGGGGGCATGTTCACGGGGGATCGCATCGGGCCCCACTCGCCCATCGGTCGCCGAGGAAGGCCCGATAGCCCACCCCGCCCAGAAGCGTGCGGATTCACTACCGGGGGCCTGTCGCCGACGGCGACGTGTTGCTGACTCCAGCTCGATGTTTCCCCCCCGAGCTGGTGCCCCCCGTTGCCCCTCGAGGAGCAGGTGCGCAGGGCTGGTGCTCGGATCCTGAGAGAGACGGTGCCAGTGGATGAGTCGGGCTGCGCCGCCGCCTGCCCGCCTGTGCCCATGCAGGGTCCCGCCCGGGCGCTTGAGTTTTTCGGTGTAGGAGGAGGAGGAGGAGGAGGAGGAGGAGGAGGAGGAGGAGGAGGAGGAGGAGGAGGAGGAGGAGGAGGAGGAGGAGGAGGAGGAGGGAGGGAGGGAGGGCGGGAGGGAGGGAGGGAGGAGGGAGGGAGGGAGGGAGGGAGGGAGGGAGGGAGGGAGGGGGAGGGAGGGAGGGAGGGAGGGAGGGAGGGAGGGAGGGAGGGAGGAGGAGGAGGAGGAGGAGGGAGGGAGGGAGGGAGGGAGGGAGGGAGGGAGGGAGTCGTGCCGACGCAGCGGCGACCCCGCCGCGGGCGTTCAAGGTTGATCTGGCAGTTCACTGCGCCAGCTTAGAAGGTAGGGTGAACGTGTAAGAGGCCGCAGAGGAAGGGGATTGCGCGCTCAAACTGTTTTTGGCACGGCCGCGCGCCGAGATGCCCTTTTTGTCGACGGGATGGGGGCGCCCCACAACGTGCAGCAGCCATGGTGGTCGCCGCTTGCCTTGCGGTCCCGGCCCGGCGCTGGCCGCCGCGCTGCGGTGGGGCGCGGGCAAAGCGGCCGCTGTTGCGGTGCCCGCGCCGCTGGCCCCCCCGCCTCGCGACTGGCGCCGCCACGGCGCCCGACGCCCTTGCGCCGCCAGCCGCCGCCGCGCGGGCCGCTGCTGGGCCTCAGGCGCGCGTGACGCCCGCGGCGCCCTCCCTGGGCGCCGTGCCACTTTTGGCGTGGGAGACCGAGACCACGGGTAGGGACTACGCGCACGATGACGTGGATCATCTCGCGGCAGCGGGTTTCGCGAAGCTCGACGAGGCGGTTTCTCAACCCAGAGAACCGACTAACAAATTTATTCCCGAAATTAGATCCGACATGTTTTACATGATATGTTTTTTGTTCAATAACGTGTGGCCGCGATGTCTAAGCGCGCCTGCACTTCAGTTGCAATCTCGCGCGCGTCCGCGGTCGCCCGCGCGTGGCGCGGCGGTTGGACTGCGCGGGTAGCGGTTTACCATGGCAGTGGTTCGCGCGTGCTGTCTGCGTCCAGCGAATCGCGGCCGCGGCAGCCGCTGGCTTCTGCAACGCAACGGCTCGTGGAAATCGTATTCAGCGTTCCGCCCGCGGCCGTTCGTAGACTTCGGTTTTGCGGCTCTTGGTGCGCGGCCAGCGCCGTCGGCGCGATGCCGCCCGCGATCGCGCCCGTCGTTGCGAGCGGCGCATATTGGCCCCGGACCCTTTCAGTCTTAGTTTGCGACGCGCGGGTTCGACCGCGCATGCGCGCCGAAAGCGCGATGCGAAACGCGGCGCTCACGCTGCGCGCAGACTTCTAGCTAAACGGCGCCCCCCTCTTCACCGTCCCCAGACCACCGTCTGAGCATCCGTCGTCGTCGCATTCGTTCTCCCCGTCCTTATCCCGCCGCATCCGCCCCCACCAGTCCTCCCTCGCCACAGTTATCCCTTCCTTTTTCTTCTCATCTCTCTCGCGGCCGCGTTCTTGCTCGCCCCCATTATCCCCCTCCTCCTCTTCCTCGTCTTCCTCCTTTTCCGCCTCCTCCTTGTCCTCCCCTCTTCCTCCTGATCTTTCTCTATCTTTTTTTCCCCACATCCAAAGTGGGGCTCTTGTTTTCTCTGCACACCCCGCGCAGGAACACTCACCCCACCCCCTCTCCTCTTCTGCCTTCGCACACTCACTCACTCACTCACTCACTCACTCATCATCACCACTAACTCACACTCACACTCACTCACACTCTCTCATCATCAACATCAGCATCATCACTCGCGCTCTCTCACACGCTCAGTCATTCACATACTCATCATCATCATCATCATCATCATCATCATCACTCGCACTCTGTCACACGCTCACTCATTCACATACTCACCTGGAGGAAGTCTCAGGCGGGAGTTCGTTTAAGGAGTGAATTATGAGGAAGTCTCAGGCGGGAACCCCCTTCCTATGGGGCCCGCACTTCATGTTCGAATCCGAACGGGTCATCCGCAACGTGCAACTGTCGTCATTTTTGGGCTCTTGAGACCTGAATACGGAGGAAGTCTCGAGCGGGAGCCTCGTTTGTGAGTGACTTGCGAGGAAGTCTCAGGCGGGAGCCCCCTCCCTATGGGGCCCGCACTTCATGTTCGAATCCGAGCGGGTCATCCGCAACGTGCA
>CAUYUJ010015793.1:369775-372275 GCA_963575745.1 Prorocentrum cordatum | reverse complement strand
TGCCCCCATCAAGGGCAGCAGAGGCGCCTCGAACTTCGCGATGCCTGCAGGGGGCGGCATGGCACAGCCGGTCATGGAGAACTGCTCGGCGAGCGCCCTCATCGCGAATGCGCAGTGCCACTTCGCAGCTGTCGCAGACGTCGCGGTAGCTCTGCGCACGCGTGCCCCGCGGTAGGTGGTCAAGGCTTACCCCGTCGAAGTTGAGCAGATCGAGTTTTCGACGTGTGCGCGCGAAGCACTGACGTTTGATGCTCTGCTACGCAGGGGGGCCTAGGTTCACGCAGAGCGCTCCCGGCCCGCTTTGATCTGTGCTAGCACGTGCATTTTTCAGCTGCGCCGACCCGAGATTGTTCAGCGCGCTCGGCGAGTCGGCTGGCCGCTCTTGCCCCCCCCTTCGCAAAGCAGGGCGCGCGGCGGCGACGAATGCGAGGAGGGGGGGGGGGGCGCGGGAAGGGGGCAGAAGAAGGCGGGGGGGATTTTCCCCATGTGGGCCGAGGGAGTCGTTGCAGAGACAGACAGGGAGCCTTGTGGCCGGCGGCCCTTCCCGCCGCCGCGCTGGGGTTGCGGCTGAAAGAGATCTCGGGTATTCTCGGGCCTGTTGGGGCCCCTGTCGGGCCCTTATGAGGGTCTCTTCTGGGCCTCTTCGGGCCCCTTCCTTAACAGGGCATATTGCGCTGGTTGTGTATGACTTGTTCGCGATGTTTTGACTTTTCTGTTTCGCGCTAGAATGCATTATTTTTGCGGTTGCACGTTGAATCCGCCGGTTTTGCTGACTCCATCCACCATGGCCCGACCCCGACCGCTTGAGAAGTTCCAGAATCCCCCCGCGATCGATCGATCCCCCCTCGCCCTCTCCGATCCCCCCCCACGCCCCCACGCCCTTGCGCGCGCGCCGCGAGCTGCGGCGGCCCGGGCGCGCCCGCTCGCCAGTTTTGACGACCCCGCCATGGCCCGACCCCGACCGCTTGAGAAGTTCCGAAATCCTCCCGCGACCGATCGATCCCCCCTCGTCCTCTCGGACCCTCTTCCCAGCTCCCTCGCCCCTGCGCGCGCGCCGCGAGCTGGGGCGGCTCGGGCGCGCCCGCTCCCCCCAGGGGGCTGCGCCGCCCCTTCCTCATTCCTCGTCCTTTCTTCCTTTCGATGCATCCCGCCCTTCCCGCCCCCCGCCCCCCCGCGGCCGGTCTCCTCCTCCTTTCCCCTTCCGCCTTTATCCCCCCCTCCGGCGGGGGCGCCGCGGGTCGCGCGCCCCCAGTGGCGTGCGCGCGCGCCGAGACGGCCGAGCTGGGCGCGGCCGTCTTGGCGGGCGCTCGCCAGCTGTTCCTCCTCGGCCCCGCCCTTCGATCTTCTTCTCGATTTGTCGTTCTGCCCCTCCTCCGGCCTTTCGCATTTCTTCCGGCCCTTCCTCGCGCCTCCGTTCCCCCCCCGCGCATCCTCGCGGAAAGGCGAGAAAGGGCAGGGGGGGGCGCGCGGGGAAGGAGCAGGGGGCTCGAGCAGGAGGAAGGGCAGGGCAGGCAGCAGGAGAAGTAGGGGGAGGGCCAGGAGGAGGGGGTGGGGAGAGTAGGAGTCGGGCTCGAGCCAGGTCTTCTACAACAGCTGGGTGGAGGGCCGGACAGGCTTAGAAGGCCGCGCGCGCCGAGCGCTTGGTCCGGGAGGAGGGGCGGGAAAGGCAAGGAAGAGAAGCGGGCGGGGGGGGTGGGCCAATGAGGAACTTAAGGGGGAAGATGAGAGGAGGGGAGAGGAAGGGGCGGAGGGTCTGGACTGGGAGTCGGGCAGGACCTTTGCGTTGCCACCTTGTTTTGCGTGGTCATGGTGATGATGCTGATGGTGATGCTGCTGCTGATGGAGATGGCGATGGTGATGATGAGCACAATGAGGACGCTGATGATGATGCTGGTGGTGGGGGGTGGCGATTATGATTCAGCGGTGATTGAGATGGTGGCGCTGGCGATGATGATGATGGCGATGGTGATAATAATGTTGCGGTGGCTGGTGATGGGGGTGGAGGTGGCAATGGTGGCGGTGCGGATGCGGAGGGCGAAAGTGATGATGGTGAGTGGTGATGATTGCTGATGATGTTGATGATGGCGGCGCTTCTGGCGATGCCGATGACGACGCCGCCGTTGACGGCGACGATGGCGAGAAGGGGGATGACGGCGGCGATGGCGACAGCGGCGGCGGCGACGACGACAACTGCGGAAACGTTGGCGCTGCCGAGGCACCAACGTGCCGGATCTAACGCGCAGCGCGCAGAAATTCCCCGACCGCCCGCGCCTCGACGAGATGCAGGCGAGCGGGCCCGACAGGCGCGCCGAGGGCCCAGGGGGGGTGAAGCGATGCGGAGTGGGGTGGGGCGGGGTGCGCGCGTGCGCGCGTGTGTGCGCGTGTGTGTATGTGTGTGTGTGCGTGTGTGTGTGTGTGTGTGTGCGCGTGGTTTGTGTGTGTGCGTGTGTGTGTGTGTGCGTGTGTGTGTGTGTGCGTGTGTGTGTGTGTGCGCGTGGGT
>CAUYUJ010015793.1:352500-369675 GCA_963575745.1 Prorocentrum cordatum | reverse complement strand
AGAGAGAGCGAGAGAGCGAAAGAGAGAGAGAGAGAGAAGAGAGAGAGAGAGAGAGAGAGAAAGAAAGAGAGAGAGAGAGAGAGAAGAGAGAAGAGAAGAGAAGAGAAGAGAGAGAGCGAGAGAGAGAGAGAGAGGGAGAGTGAGAGAGAGAGGAGAGAGCAGAGAGAGAATAGAGAGAAGAGAGAGAGGAGAGAGAGAGAGAGAGGCAGAGATAGAGGCAGAGAGGATAGAAGGAGAGAGAAGTGGAGAGGAGGGGGAAGTGGAGAGGAGATGGAGAGGGACAAATATATATTCATAATTAATCAAATGATATAGGAAAAGATTGGGAGAGAGAGAGAGAAGAAAACAAAAAACAAAAGAGGAGAGAAGAGAGAAAGGGTGAGAGAGAGAGAGAGAGAGAGAGAGAGAGAAGAGAGAAGAGAGAGAGAGAGAGAGAGAGAGAGAGAGAGAGGGAGAGGGGAAGAGACAGCGAGAGACCGCGCGCGTGCGTGCGCGTGTGCGTGCGCGCGCGTGCGTGCGTGCGCGGGCTCGGGGGCGCGCGCGCGCGCGTGGGCGCGCGCGGGCGCGCGCGCGCGCGCGGCTGTGCGCGCGCATCGCCGGCGCGCGCGCGCGGTGAGTCTGCGCGCGCGCTTGCCGGCACGCGCGCGCCGCTACCGGGGGTCCGGGGTCGCGGGGCGGGGCGGGGCGGGGGGCGCGCGAACCCGTCGGGCGGGGCGGGGGGGGGCCAGAGCGACCGCTGCCCAGGTCGACCTGGGCAGCGCCAACAAGGCGGGTGAAGGGCACTCGCTTGCCGGGCAGGGATTCCCCCCGCGCGCGCTTGCAAGGCCCGACAAGAGGGGGGGCGCAAGTCTCGGCGAGGGGCGGCTGCGGAGGGCGCGCAAAGGTGACTTAAGGGGGGGTCGTTCGGCCGCAATGTTCGTTCATGATCGTTTCATGTTCGTTTGATGTTCGTTTAAGTTTCGCTTGATGTTGGTTGAATGTTCGTTTGTTGTTTGTCGCGCTTGTTTCGTGTTTCTTTACTGTTCGTTAACTGTTGATTGTTAATGTTCGTTTAATGTTCGTTTAATGTTCGCTAATATTCGTTTAATGTTCGCGTGGTGTTCGAGTGATGTTCGTGCTGTTCGTTTATGTTTGTTGAATGTTCGTTTAATGCACCTTTCCGCAATGTTCGCGAATGGTCGTTTAGTGTTCGTTCAATGTTCGTTTAATGATAGTGTTTGTTGGTAGTGTTCGTTGGTGTTCGGCTAGTGTTAGTTTACTGTTCGGTGTTGGTGCGTTCGTTAATGTTAGTTTAACGTTCGTTTAATGTTCGTTCCATGATCGTAATGATCGATAATGCTTGTTCTCGTAAAGTTCGTGAGGGCTCGTGTAATGTCCTTTTAATGTCAGTTTCATGTTAGTTAATTTTCGTTTAGTGTTCGTTTAATGTTCGCGATGTTCTTTAAGGTTCGTATGGTGTTCGTATGTTGTTCGGTTGGTGTTCGCTGCTTTTCGCAATGTTCGTTCAGGTTTGTTTCATGTCCGCCTAATGTTCGCTAATGTTCGTTTGATGTTCGTCTCATGTTCGTTTAGTGTTCGTAACGTTCGGTCACTGTTAATGTTCGTAGAACTTTCGTCTCGCAGCCCCCCTCCCCGCCCCTCGGGTCGCCGCAGCGCGGGGGCGTCGCCGCGCTCCTCACCCCCGCCCCTCGCCGCGTCGAGGCGCCCCGCCTTTGTTAGGCCCCCCGCGCGCGCGTGGAAAAAGTCCGCCACCCCCCCGCCCGCCCCGCCCGACCGCGCCGCCCGCTCGACCGCGCCGCCCGCCCTGCCCCCCCCCCCCCTCTCGCCGCGCTTCGAGGTCGACGCCCGCCCGCTGCGTGGGCGCGCGAGAGATGCCCTTTCCCCCCCCCCCCCCCCCTCCTCGCTGCCCGCCCGCGCCGCCCTCGCGCCTGGCCCGCGTCGACATCGTCGGCGCCGCCCCGCCGACGCGCGGGGCGGTCGACCTGCTGGCGCCCGGCGAAAAGGGCGCCGCTGCGTTGATATGGACATTGCCGCGAAAGAAAAGCGGGAAAGGAGTCGCGCGGGCAGGGGGGGGGGGGGGCGGGCGGGGGGCGGGGGGAAGAGTGAACGCACACGCACACACACACACACGCACGCACACACACACACACACACACGCACGCACACACACACACACACATATATATATATATATATATATATATAAGTATGTGTAAACTTATATACACACGTACATATATACAAATATACATACATATATACATTTATATATACATATACACACACCTGTTTTCATTTTTTAAGGGCCGGGGGTGCCCGGGACCAACGCCCCCCCCCCCCCTGCCCGACGAATTTCGGAATCCCCCGGCTGCTTTAACTCCCCCCAGGCTATTCGGACGCCCGTGCAAAGGGTTGCTTCGGCCCTCCAGCCTCTTCGGAAAGTCCAAGGGGGCTTCCAAGATTGCCCGAGACAGCTCGCCGACAGTTCCAAAGCACGCCAAAACCTTCAACGCGGCCGCCAAACGCCCCAAGAGGCCTCCAAGAGCTCCCCCACGAGGGCCCACGGAGGTAACATTCATTAATTGTTTTTATTGTTTTTGTTAGTTTTTCCGGTTTTCGCTTTTCCGGGACAAGTCAGGCCCCCGGAGACCAGGACACAGATAAACCAGGACACGGAGAACCAAGGTAACGACACCCTTTTCTGCAAAGTCACATTTTTCAGAACCCGTGCATTGTTTGTTAGCTGCACTGCAGGATTCGGGTTTGTGTCCGGGTTTAGGGGTGTCTTGCAGGCTTTTGGGGCCTGTGTCCGGGTTTATTCTGGAAGTGTTGCAGTGCAGTATTTTGTTCGCGCCGCCGTTTTGAAAAATTGGTTTCGAGGGATGTTGGGTGTCCGGGTCCAGCGTGTCCGGGTCTACGGGGCTCTGAACAAGAACGGCCCAAGACGGCCCAAGATATTCGCACATCGTCCCAAATCAGCCCCAAAGGCCCCCCGAAGGGTTCGACAACGGCCCAAGAGGGCCCTTAGACGGCCCATGAGGGCCGAAACCTGCCACGGGAGACCCAAAACGGCCCCAAGAGAGCCTCAGGCGCACCCCACGAGGTCCCCAAGAGGGCCCCAAGAGGCCCCCAGGACAACCCGAAGACGGCCGAAGGCCTCCAAGGCGCCCCAAGACGGCCTGGAGGGGCCCCAAAACGGCCCAAGAGAGTCCCAATCCGGCCCGAAAGGGCCCCCAAGACGGCCCAAAAAGGCACAAGCCATTGATTTGTTGAAAGGTATGAAAGTTTTGTTTATGGTTTCGCTTTTTCGGGCCACGAACGGCCCGAGACGGCCCGAACGCGTTTCGTATGACATTTCTTTGTGAAGCAATTACCGTGCGGATGTAGACATCATTCAACGGTAAATTTCCGTGTAAAACGAACGTCAAACGCTCTTGGGACGTTCGGACGTTGGAAGGCGTTGTTATTTGATATCCATACGTACATACATACATACACATGCACATGCATACATACGCAAAATAAATTCACACGCGCGCGCACATCCCCCCCCCAAACGCATTTCGGACTCCCCGGGCTGCTGGGGAGCCCCATTCCCGGCCTTTTCGACCTGATGGGGAGTTCCCTGGGGGTGGCTCGGACGCTCTTGCAAGGGGTTCGTCGACCTTCCGGCCTGAGGTGTTCAGACCACTCTTCGCTTAAGACTCCTTCGCGCAGCTGACCTCGGAGATGCCCTGCCGCGTAGTGCTCGGGCCAGTTTCGCCTGAGACTTCCTCGCAACGCCAACCTCGCATGCGCCTTGCCGCGTAGCAGTCAGACACGTCGCGCTCCGACGCGCTCACAAGGCCTCCAGATTTTTCCCACAGGTTCTGGCGGCGCCCGTCGTTGAGTCCCTCTTAGGTCCTCCTTTCAACGCTTTCTGAGGCCAGCTCCTAGCGTCTTGCGTCCGCGTCTGTCCCAGCTTCCATGCCATGACCTCCGATCCTGAGCGCTCGTGCCTGCCTGTTCTCGGATCCGCGGGACTCCCCCCATTATTATTTCCCCTCGCCTTCCCCCTTCCCACTGTCGGCCGAGACATACTCGCAACTCTGACCCCAGAGAAGCCCTGCCTCAAGGTTGTCCGGCCACTTTCGCTTGAGACCTTCTCGCAATTCTGGGCCCCGGGGTTCCCTGAGCCGAGGTGCCCCGGCCACTTTCGTTAGAAACACCCTCGCAACTCCGGGTTCCGAGATGCCCTGCCGCAGAGTAGTCCGCCATTTTCCTTTGCGACATCCTCGCAACTTTGGATTCAGGGTTGCCCTGGGCTGAGGTGTCCAGGCCATTTTCGTTTTTAGACATTTTCGCAATTCCGCGTTCGGGCATGTCCTCTGCTGAGGTGCTTTCGAAACGTCTTCGCAACGCTGACATCGGATATGCATTGCCCCGTAGTAGCGCGGCTACTTCCGCTTGAGACCCTCGCACCTCTGAGTGGCGAGATGCTTTGAGCAGGTGGTCAGGCCATCACCGCCTGAGATACGCATGCGCACGGGCACCCATCATTACATATAGGTGCGCGCGCCAGCGAACGCGTGCGATATACATGATCATATACACATGCATACACATGTTTATATGTAACATGTATACACCTAAACATTCGTATACTTGTGGTGTGTATGTATAGATGTACAAAGCGTGCATGCGCGTGCGCGTGTATACATGCATGCGCGCATGTTCGCACGCACGCACCCCGCGTGCGCGCGAGACTCAGAGGGCCAAGGTGCATGGCGCGCAGCGCCAATGCAGCCTTGCGTATGAAAATACATATACATACATACAGGGTATGACCGCCCACGGCGACATCGGCTGTAGCGGCGCCGTTGACTAACGTCGTTGATTTGGATATTGCCGTGCGCAGCGCGGGCGCCCTTGGCCTCGGGTCGGAGCGCCCGCGGCAGGGAGTGCTCGTGGCCTCGTCGGAGCGCCCCTGGCCCGTGGCCGTCGGAACGCCCGTGGCAATTCCGGCGCCCGTGGCCGTCGGATCCAGCGCCGTGGCCGCGATCGTGGCCGTCGGAGTGCCCGTCGGGCCGGTGCCGCGGGAGTGCCCGCGGCCATTCGAATGCCCGTGACCGTCGAGTGCCCGTGGCCCGTGGCCGTCGGAGTGCCCGTGGCCCGTGGCCGTCGGAATGCCCCTGGCCATTCGATTGCCCGCGGCCGTCGAGCGCCGTCGCCGTCGCGGCGCCCGTGGCCCGTGGCCGTCGGGGCGCCCGTGGCCGCCTTGCCCAGGCAATGGGCAAGCGCGCCAAGGGCGGTGTCGAGGCCTCGGGCGGGCCCGAGATCATCGCGCCGAAGGCCAGGGGCCAGGCGAAGGGCGCGAAGCAGACTGCCGAGGAGTAGAGGAAGCTGGCGCGCAAGCGCCGCTTGGCCAACCAGGACCACAATAATGCCGTGCAGCGCATGAGGGCCGATGCCTTTCTTGGTGGGATTTTACGCGGGAGCAATTGGGGCGCTGGCTCGGCAGGAAAGGGGAAGAAGGAATCAGGAAGAGAACAAAGGAGGATGGGCGGGAATGAGCCACGACATAGGAGGAAGGACAGACATATTGCGCAGGCAGAGGGCAGGATGAGCAAAACGAGGAGAAGGTGGGGCACGACGAGAAACAAACACGAGGACGAGGAAGGGCGGGGCGCGGTGGCACACCCTGCGAGGCTCCGGCCATTCCGCGCCCCGCCCCCCCCGGCGCCCTCTACCCCCCCCCCGCCTCCGCGGGGCCAGGGCGGCATCGATGTCGCGTCCAGCTCCGCCCAGCCCCCCCGCCCCCCCCCCGCCCTGGCCCTCTGGGAGGGCGGCGCTCGGGCGCGGGACTGGCCAGGTCAAGAAGGGGCCCGACGCGTTCTCGGTGAGGGCGAAGAAGAAGTGGTTCAAGATGAGGGAGAAGGCGCGGAGCTGTTTTCAGATTTTGGTGATGGGGGGTGATATTGCTTATGCTGTTGATGATGATGCTGCTGATGATGATGGTGGTGATGGGGGTGACGATGCTCATATTGATGATGGCGGTGATGGTGGCGCTGGTGATGATGATGCGGACGGATGGCGACGCCGGCGACGGCGGCGATGACGGCTTAGACACATGTGGGCGACGGTAGCGATGAGAGGTCGATGGCGACCGCGTCGACGGCGGCCAGGACAAAACTGCAGATGATGGCAATGATAGCGAAGGCGACGGCGATGGGACGAAGACAGCGACGCGCGCTCGCGCCCCCGCCCCCGGGAAGTTTTCGAGCGGCGCGAGTCCTTCAAGAGGGGCCGGCTTTCGTGGCTGGAGGCCGCGAAAGATTTTCTTCTGGGGGGGCCGCGACGACCTCTTGCAGGGGGCGGGCTGGGCCGAGGGGAACGGGGGCGCGGCCTTCAGCCAGGGTGGGCTTTTTTTTTCGCGCTGAAGCGCTCCCAGGTGGCGCGGGCCCTACTGGCATCATTCTACGCAACCTCGCGCTTGCACCGCGCACGGACCTCCTGCTGAACCCCGCGACTTTCGTTCTCCGCCGCTCCCTAGGCAGTCGATCTCTGGGGTGTCATGGTCGAGCGTCCTCCCGCTGGTCTTCCTCCCCCGCCTCCGCCTGATCCTCCGTCTGCTCGAGGGCGGAGCTCAAAGTTGACGACGTCGCGAAGTCCTGCGAGGCCGTCGAGGGCCGGGCGACCGTCGACGCGCAATCGGGAGAGACGTTCTGCAAACGCATCCACCTGGCGGAAGAGAACGTGCAGGACGGAGGTTTGGCCAGTTGTAGGTTGAGATCATTGGGGGTTGCAGACTTGATGGGCGCGAAACTCGCATGCTGAGGGGGGGGGGGGGGGGGGGCGTCCGAGGGGGGGGCGAGGAAGAGGGGGGCAATGAGGAGGAGGGGGGGGGGGGCGAGGAAGAGGGCGAGGCGAAGGGCAGCGGCAGGGCGAAGAAGCAACGGGCGTCCGGGAAGGCCGACCGCCAGGAACAGAATGAGGAGGAGTTGGAGCGGCGGCAGGGGGGGCAGCAGCAGCGACGCCATAACGCAGGACAAGCGCTCGGGCGATCACAGGCCAGGGGGCGCTCGGTGGAGACGGTCGCGAGCAATGGCTGCGCCTCCGTCGATGACATCGACGTGGGTCAGAAGGTGCCCAGCTTCAGGGCCCTGTCGCCCCTCCTCGACCCCCCCCCCTCCTTTTCCTTCGCCCCTTGCGCCGTCTCTCTGGTCTCCTCGCTCCAGCCCCCATGCCCCCCCCTCGCCCCTCCCTGGTTTATTTCGACGGGGTGGGGGGGCGGGGTGGGTGGGTGGGGGGGGGGGGGGGAGACGAGCGCATCGGCAGCAGCAGCAGCGGCGCCATCGAGCGACTCATCCGAGCACTCGCGCTGCCGATGCTGCCGCGCGCCGGCTCGCCCGCGCATCTTCCTCGACCGAGACCTCGCCCCTACTCTGACGCGGGCGCGCGTTGTCGATGCCGCGGCGCGCCGCTTCGCTCCCCATTATCCTTGAGTCCTCGTCGACCCTGCCCTGAGGCGGTCGCGTTGTGTCGATGCTGCTGCGCGCCGATTCTACCCCCCCATCTTCGAGGCAGGCAGGGCCTCTTGAATTGCTCGCCCACCAGCCCGGCAATTCGTGGCCTGTTCAGTTGCTCCCCCACCGCCCACTCGAGCCCCACCCGAACTTCGCCGCCGGCCGCCCGCCCTCCCCAGAGCGACGGCGAGGGCGGGCCGAGGGCGAGCAGCCCGCGGACGAGCGGGCCGTGCTTCTCTGGAAAGGTCTCGGAGCAGCTCGGCGCGGTCGACGTCGGGCCCCGAAGCAGGATCTCGCTGATCTGATCCAGGGGGAGTCCGGCACTCAGATCGAGCCAGGGCGGGGTCGGGCAATCGCCGCTCGAGCAAGGACCCTAGGAGGACGCGAGGGGGGGACGGGGCGTCGACGCGGGGGGAGGGGGCGGGGGGCGAGGAGAGGAAGACAGTGGAGAGGGGGCGATCGCGGGGGGGGGGGGGCGGGCGGAGGGGGGGGGGGTGAGGAGATGAAAACATGTTCCCAGGTCGACCGCCGACTCTGCAGAGGGGGTCGGAGAGGATAACATGCTGTTATATATGGGCCTACTATAGTCTACAAGCCCAGTCCCCCTCCGGGGCCTCTTGGCGCGCTCGAAGCTCGGGGCCTCTGCTACTCGGGAGCTCTAGACATGGAGAAGGGAGGGGTGATGTGGAGCTCGGAGCTTTGTTGTATTACCCAACTCTTCTTTTTGTTTCGGATTCGACGGTCGACCCCGCGCCCCCCTCCCCCCCCCCCGCGCAGGCCGAGACCGCGAGGGCCAGCGTCTAGCACGTGATGGCCACCGTGAACGCCGCGCAGATGAAGCCGATTCGCTAGGCCCGGCCCTGCGCCCGAGCGCCCCGAGATGAGAGGGATCGTGGAGTCGCGCGCTTCCTGGCCCCCCCGCACGGCGTCGAGGATGGGATCGCGGCGGAACATGAGGAATGCTCAGGAGAAAGAAGGGAAGAGGGATCCAGTCGAACGAGGTCTCTACGTGGATGAGCCGACGAACCTGAGGGGGGGGGCGCGGCGGGGGGGGGCAGAACAATGAGGTTGAGGAAGCACGACGTTATACGTGGACCGGCATATTTTAGAGACGCCCGCCGCGCATGCGGATGCGCCGCTCGAGCGTGGCAGTCGAGAGAAGCAGCGGCGCCGAAGATCGCTAATGTCGACGACGCAGCGCGCAGTCGCGTCCAGAACCCCCCATCCTCATCAGCGAACTCCCTTCTAGAAGGGAATCCACTGAGTTCGAGCGAACAGCATCTCTCGGAGGACGTCAACTATGCGCCTTCACCGATCCCGGCTGCGCCGAGGCCTGGCACATCGGCGCGCGCGCCTCCCTGCCTCGCGCAGGCGAGCGCGCCCACCGGCAGGGCCTGGCGAGCATCGGAGTAGGTGTATGTTTGGCGTCAGAATTCTGCTTGCATGTGGCAGTGAACTTGCTCTGGGTCGCCGTGGCAATTTGATTGGGCAGTTCGCTTGCTCTTGATTTGTGCGCTGGGCAGTTGCACTGGACATTTGCGCTGGGCAGTTGCATTGGTAGCTGCGTTGTGATTGGAGTATTATTCCGCATCGTCGTTGCTTTTGACCTGCATTCGAAATGAGCGCTGGCGCCAGATATTCAGTGGGGTTCCGACTGAAGCGCGATTCAGTTTCGCTCGTGCGCACCCATCTACACCTTCGGGTTCCATATTTCCATCGTCGCCCCCAGGGCATCCATATTTCCATATTTGGATTCAGGGCCCTCGTCCATATGCACATGCCTGCGGTCCTCGCACGTGTTTTCTTCGTCCACATCGGCTTCCTTGTCAGCGGGATGGCAGCGAGGGCGTCAGCAGCTAGGCAACTCTCTGGAGCGACTCAGGGCGAACGTTCGACAAGGGGTCGCATCAGAGGCAGTTCTTCCGCACCTGGGGCAGGCGCAGCAGTGGGCGCGGAGGGCGATGACTCAGGGGGCGGCAGCGCAGGCCTGAGGGCTTACGCGTTCGGCAAACATAGAGAAGGAAAGATCGCAGCAGCGGGCCCCGCGGCAACAGCATGGCATTCGACGTAAGGAGGTTGTCGGAGTCGGCGATTTGGCTCTGAACCCCGCCGACAATTCCCGCGCCGCGGAGCACCTCTGCCGAGTTTTGGGCACCCCCCAATTCAGAGGGCGAGTTTTACTTCGTGAACCTGACCAACTGGGAAAAAAAAGGAATCCAACGCCCGCATCATTACGAGATTTCCCATGGTCCTCCATCGCGAAAGGTCTTCCAAACACTGGGCTTCAAATCCAGCTGCGTGAGTCCCGCTGAACTTCGACGCGGCAGAGTGGCCCTTGGGGTTCCTGGGCCGCGAAGTCGTCCAGGCAGCGCGCTAATCTTCTTCATGTGAGGCGGCGCCTGGAGGCGCATTGCCTTTCAATCGGGGCGAACAAGAAGGCGCATTCCAAAAAAACATGATCGGCAGTGGAACCCAAGAGATGTTCGCTCCCAGCATGGCCAACAAACCGCCGCGCTTGAAGGCGAATGCAGCAGAAAGGCGCCACCGAGTCGGAATCCCCCACAGTTATGTTCTGAATCCATGCAATTTTTGGGCCCGAGGACGCAGCGCCTCATTGCTGCTTGTGATTTCCTCGGCGGCGCGCATAGATCCCAGGATGGGGGGCCTCGCGACATGCCCAGGGCAGCTGCAGACGCCTTCCATGCGCAAGGGGCGACTCTGCATTCACCCTGCCCTCGTAACTCGCGCCCGTCGCCGACTCTGGTTCGAAACGATGCTTTCGTGAGCCCCGTTCTCTGTTGGCCCTGGTTTGAAAAATGGCCCTCCAGCTTCTTTTGTCCACCGCCTCCTTTCCCCCTGCCCGCCTCGCCCCCCCCTTCTTTCCCCCCCGCGCGCGGCGGGCGGGCCGACGGGCTGCGCCGCCCTGCCTTGCGCGAGAAGAACACTGCCGACTTTCTCAAAGCGTGGACTTTACACAGGGGCCGCCAGACCTACAAGTTTCACGTCGCCGTGCGTTTGGCCGAGCAGGTCGTGGAGAAGGGGGGCCCGAGGGCGCGCCGGGCGCGCGCCGACGAGGCGGAACTCCGCATCACGAAGATAGTGGCTGAGGGCCTGCACGGCGGAAGCACGCCCCACGTCGGGTTCCTTGAGAAGGCCGCCCTTTTCTGAGGAACTTGACGTGAATGTGTTTTAGACGTGGAGGCCAACAACGACTCTCCGAATGAAGCGGCCACCCGCCTCGTTGGCGTTGCGCAGCATGCCCTCGATCGATGGGGGTAGTGTTCATTATGAGAACGATGCGCGCGCACGCATTCATTGTATTTGTTTTCATTTGTGTTTGCCATTTGCGTTGGCAGGAGGCGCGGGAGGGATTCTGCAGAGAGTGGAAAACATTCGCGCGTTGCCCCTCGCCCCCTCCCCCCCCCCCCCCCCTCGCCCCCCCCCCCCCCCGCTCTCCCCCCCATTCCCCCTTCCCCCGGCCCTCGAGTGGCAGAGGGGGCCCCAGGAAGAGGGGGGGCAGGAAGGCCCCCTTGTTTTTCCCAATCATCCTGTGGAGTTGGGTCCTCGTTTTGAAGAGACAGCGCCCCGCGTCCTCTCCTCCTCCTCTCCTCCCCCCCTCTTCCCCCCTCCTCGTCGTCGTCGCGCAACCATCATGCGGTGTTGGGTCCTCGTTTTGAAGAGACTGTGCCCGCGCTCCTCTCCTCCCTCCCCCCTCCTCCCTCTTCTCATCATCATCATCATCACCACCATCATCATCAACAACATCATCATCATCGTCATCACCATCAGCGTCATCATCGCCGTCATCATCGTCATCGTCGCACTCACCATCGTCGTCGTCATCATCTCCGTCATCGTCACAATCATCGCCATCAGCTTCGGCACACCCCTTACACGCTTCGTGGCCCCATAGGGAACGCCACCGAAGGTCCCCGTGGCGCAGTTCGCATGCGCCCCCCCACCCAGTGCAGCGCTTCGTGGAGGCCCATAGGGAACGCCACCTAAGGTCCCAGTGGCGCAGTTCGCATGCGTCTCCCCCGCCCAGGACAGCGCTTCGTGGCCCCATAGGGATCCCCACCGAAGGTCCCAGTGACGCAGTTCGCATGCGTCTCCCCCGCCCAGGACAGCGCTCCGTGGCCCCATAGGGAGCTCCACAGAAGGTCCCAGTGGCACAGTTCGCATGCGTCTCCCCCATCCAGGACCCCGCTTCGTGGCCCCATAGGGAACGCCACCGAATTCCCAGTGGCGCAGTTCGCATGCGTCTCCCCCGCCCAGGACAGCGTTTCGTGAACCCCTTGGGATCCCCACCGAAGGCCCCAGTGGCGCAGTCCGCATGCGTCTCCCCGCCCAGGACAGCGCTTCGTGGCCCCATAGGGAGCTGCACCGAAGGCCCCAGTGGCGCAGTTCGCATGCGTCTCCCCCGCCCAGAACAACGCTTCGTGGCCCCATAGGGAGCCCCACCGAAGGCCCCATTGGCGCAGTTCGCATGCGTCTCCCCCGCCCAGGACAGCGCTTCGTGGCCCCATAGGGAGTTCCACCGAAGGCCCCAGTGGCGCAGTCCGCATGCGTCTCCCCATAGGGAGCCGTCACCCCCATTTCGGCACTCCCTGACACGTATCGTGGGCTCCACCGAAGGTCTCAATGGCGGCGTTCCGAAGGTGGGGTTAGTTCCATGCGTTCGTTTTTGAAGGCTGCGATGTGTAACCCAGCAGCTGCGCTTCGCCGACAGCGTTCCAGGGGCCATCGCCGCAACCAGCCCGGGTGCCCGAGCTACTGGCGCTATTGCCCGAGAGTTGTCGAGGGCGTTCCAGGCCCGCTGGTGGCCTCGGGGGGCTTCGGGGATGCGTCCGGAGACTTGCGGACACCTGCGTCGGAGGCCGTCGGGGTTCTGAGGAGGACGAACGGAGTGGGCTGCGGAGGAACGGAGGAGGAGGTCGGAGGAGGAGGAGGAGGAGAGGGAGTGGGAGGAAGATGAGGAGGAAGAGGAGGTAGCCCCTTTCGATTGGTACGAAGACGATGATGACGATGATGATGTTGATGATGATGACGATGCTGATGATGGTGATGATGATGATGATGGCGAAGATGATGACGCTGAAGATGATGCTGAATATGATGGTGATGATTATGAGGATTCGGATGAGGATGATGATGCGGATGATCATGATGGTGATGCGGCAAATGATGATGCAGATGATGATGCTGGTCATGATGCTGTTAATGACGATGGTCACGATGATGATGATGATGCTGACGATGGTGACGATGACGAAGATTACAGTGCTGACGATACCGATGATGATGGTAATGATGATGATGCCGGTGATGGTGATGATGATGATAATGATGACGATGATGATGATGATGATGATGATGATGATGGTGGTGATGATGATGATGATGATGATGATGATGATGATGATGACGATGACGATGACGATGATCATCATCATCGTCCAGAAGATGGCGTTGATCACGACAATGCTCATGATGATGGCGATGCTGCTGCTGCGGATGATGACGACCCTGACGCTGCTGACGACGACGATGAGGAGGAGGAGGAGGAGGAGGAGGACGAGGAGGACGGGAAGGTGGAGGATGACGGGTAAGGGAGGACGGGTATCAGAGTGGAGCAGAAAATCACGTGGAGACATTTTGGCCAGGAGGGTGAGACCTCAGACTTCGATTTGTTTCGCGTCGCGACGCCCCCGGACCTCTCGACTCCACCCTGGTGGCCAGTCCCGGGTAGTATTGTTTAGAGCTCCAGGTTCCGATTTTTGGTCGCGTCGCGAAGCCCCCGGACCTCTCGACCCCATCCTGGTGGTCAGTCAGTCCCGGGTAGTTTTGTTTAGGGCCCCAGCGCCCAGAAGCGGCCTCCAGAGGCCGCGGTGTGTTCATGGCATCGGGGCTCAAACATCGAGGCCTCGATCGAGGAGAGGGCGAATTGCAGGGCGCCGAGCAGGCGAGACAGCTTGGCGAGGATAGGAAGGAGCACAGGAGTCCGCGCCGCTCCCTGCTGGCATTCCGAGGTCGCCCAACATGTACAACATGCTGGCATTCCGGTCCTACCTGGGGCGCGAGGCCGAGTGGGGCGCGGAGGGGCGGGAGTACGACCAGGTCGGCGGCGCCTTCGGCCGCATGCCCATCGTGATCCAGCTTCGAGGAACTGGCGGCGGCGGGCATCAACCTCGCTCCGGAGTACCAGGCCGTGATGGAACTCTTCTGCAACACGCCGCTGTGCTTCGAGCTCCACGCGCCCAGCCGCTTCAAGGACCCGAAACTCAAGGACCTCATGGCGTTCCTGCGCAAGCCGGGGAAGCAGGACCCGCCGGCCACCCAGGCCACGTGGAACGCCATGCAGCTGAAACCCGATGATCGTAGACTCCGGGAGGAGAGGTTCCAGAACGGCCACATGATTGGGTCATACTGGGACACCGTGGCGCGCTGGATGAATATGCGAGCCCAGCGGGGTGCGGACGTCCTGAAGAAGCCCCTCTTCCTTGTGCAGGCCGCCGACAGATCTGCCCCGACGATGGGCAGGAAGGGCGCCGCCAAGATGATGAATTGTGCCAACCCGAAAAACACCTGTGGCATGCGCGGACTGCCCCTGGTGCGCGTGGGCATGCGGATCCGGCTCCTGGAGGCGCTGGACCTCGCAGGCGGCCTCGTCAAGGATGCCGAGGTGCAGATCGTGCACGTCGTCGTGGACCCTGGGGGTCGTGGCGACGTCGAGAGGGCCGAGAGAGACGGGGAGAAGAGGATCTATCTGAAGCACTTGCCGCTGGGGTTCTGGGTGCGCATGGAGAAGTACGCGAGCGCGCCCTTCGTGGGCGACCTGGAGCGCCGCCTTGGGCCGTTGGCTGCGCCACGCGCTGCCCCCTCGGCCGACGTCGCCCGGGCGCGATCCTGAACTGCAGCCGCCGCAAGATCGGGAACGGCGAGAAGGACCGCGACGACTGGCGGCTGGAGCTTCGCGCGCTGCTCTCGCGCGCCACGCGCCACGAGGGCGTCCTGCTCGCGCGGGCGCCGCGCGTCGAGTTCTTCCTGGCGGGGCCGCCGGCGGGCTTGCGGAAGCAGTTGGAGCAGTTCGCTGCGCGCGCGAAGCGGTGCAGGAGGGGCGCCGCGACCCTTGCCAGGGAGCTGGGCTTCGCCGAGTTTATCCGCGAGGCATGACCTGGGGAGCGGCCCGCCCGAGCCGCGCCGTATCCAGGCTGTCCCGCAGTTCGGCCGGGCGCCGCGGACGACCCGCGCGCGTCGCTGGGGCCCTCTCGGGGCGACCAGCGTGCATCGCGGGGACTCCGCGCCGCGCGCTGCCCAGCGCCTCGTTCGCCCGTCGTCGCTCTGCCCGGCGCCCAGAGCTTTGCCCGTCCCCAGCCGGCCAGCTAGCTCACTTTGTTCCGCGCAGCGGACGACCCGCGCGCGTTGCTGGGACCCTTCGGGGCGACCAGCGCGCGTCGCGGGGACCCCGTGCTGCGCGGCGCCCGCAGCCTTGGGCGCTGGAGCGCGCGGGCAAAGATGGAGAAAATGAGCGGGAGGAAGCGGGTGCGATCCACGCGAGGGGGGGCGCCGATATGGGCGTCGACATTCATCCGCGATGACTCCCCCGCGCGCAGATTCATGCACAAAGAGACCCACTCGCGCTCAGACTCACCCGCTCTCAGGCTCTCGTTTTCAGAACTATCGTTTTCTTCCGCGTTGCGTTCTCCGCCACGCATCGGCACACCCCTCACGCGGTTCTTGGCCTCGTAGGGAGCTCCGCCGAAAACGGGGTTCACAGTTGCGGCGCTCTCAACTGCGCATGGCTGGGTCTTTCGCCAGGCAAATTGATTTCCGTCGCGGGCGCAGCCCGAAAATATTCCATGGGCCAATATGCGTAGCACCCCGCAATTGCAGATAAGAGTGGGGGGGCGGGCGCGGGCGACGCGGGCGTCGAGCCGGCGGACCTCGCGGCCCCTACGTTCCCTGTCGATGGCGCTCATTTCCTCCTCCTCCTCGTCCTCCTCCTCCTCGTCCTCCTCCTCCTCCTCCTCCTCCTCCTCCTCCTCCTCCCCCTCCTCCTGCTCCTCATCCTCCTCGTCCGAGTCCTCGTTCCTGTCGTCGTCGTCGTCGTCCGCCTCCTCCCCCACCTCCTCTTCTTCCTCCTCCTCCTCCCCATCCTTTTCCTCCTCCTCCTTCTCCTCTTTCACCGCGTTATCCTTGCATCCTCTCTTCTTCCGCGTCCTCTCCGTCCCTTTTTTACGCGTCTGCCTCGCCTTTTTTGTTTTGTTTGCTCTAACGGCAAGCCAATCCTTTGTTCCATTGAATGCTTCCCGATTTCTCTGATCAGGGCAGCCCGCCAGGGTAAGGTTGGTGGATGGGTTGGCGTGGATGAGCGGAGCTAGAGGTTTTGGGGGGCTCAAACGGCATGCAATACCTGATCGGACAAGAACGGGCTGCGCCGCTGTAGTCTAACGGGCGTATTGGGCGAAGAAGAAAAGGATGGCGAGGACAACGAGGGGTCGATGACGAGGACGACGTGGCGAACGTGAGGATAGCGAAGAGGAGCATGAGGACAACGAAGAGGAACATAAACACAAGGACGAGGACGAAGAAAACGAGGGCGAACACGAGGAGGAATGCGGAGGGCGATGATGACGACGACGACGACAGAGGACATTACTAGGCAATTGGAGCAAAACGTTGCTCCTGGCGCCGCGCGGGGTTCTTTTGGGGCCTGTTGGGGGTTTCTTGAGGGCCCCTTGGGGCCTCTTATGGGCTTTTGGGGTCTTCTTGGGCTGTCTGGGCGCGTCGTGGGGTTCTGCGGGAGCGTTCTTAAGCCGTCTCGGCGCTGGGGGCCTCCTTAGGCGCTCCCGGGAGTCTCTTGGGGCCTTCTTGGCCCTTCTCGGGCCGTCTTGGCTTTTTTGTGTGAGCTGCCTGGGTGGTTCCTTGCGCGTTTTTGGGGGTCTCTTGGGGTCTTCTTGGGGCGTTCTTGGGCCCTCCTGGGGCTCTCCGGTCGTCATCTTGGCCTCCCCTGGGCCGTTGGAAAGCCCTCCGAGAGCGATTCGAACACGACGTCGATGCGGAGACCCCTCTTGGGCCAATGTTTGGAGGACGTTTCGCACGAAACTACCATGTTTCAAACATCTGCCAGCGCAGTTTCAAAGTGCAGTGCGTACCCGATCATACATTTTTACCACCAACAAGCGGTCCACGCCAGGGGCACTTCCCGTCATCCGCCGCCGCGCTTGTGCGGCACGGGCGTGCTGCGTGGTAGGGTTCGTGGACGCCCCCTTCAGGAAGGTCCTTGAGCGCCACGAGGCCCTTTGATTTTGGGCGCCTTGAGGCAGCTTCTCCTGAACCCAGGCTTTGGGCACGGATGCCGGATTGCAACAGGCAGCTGGATTGTCAATGGACGTGTTCAGACACAGCCCCGCCGCAGGCGCCGATGTGCTGTTGCAGTGTCGACGTGGGCCGGATCAGGGGAATGGCACGAGGGCGCTTTTCCAAACCAATGCGAGCAAGCCCGCCGCAGGCGCCGATTTGCGTGTTCTGAGAAGTTCAGCGCGGGGGGGATCGCTGGTGGGCCACCCGGAACGAACGCAAATACAGCCCGCCGCAGGCTCCGAATTCTTGTTTGTTTAGTGAACGTAATCAGTTTGGGTCGCGGGTGGGTCGCGGGCTCTTCACCTCC
>CAUYUJ010015793.1:285000-347500 GCA_963575745.1 Prorocentrum cordatum | reverse complement strand
ATATATATATACATACATGCAAACATGCATGCATGCATGCATGCATACATACATACATACATACATACATACATACATATATATGTGTATATATACATGCTTTACCTTGGCATTCCAGCTCCCTCCGCTCTCGCACCCGCGCCCGTTGGGCCCGCATCCGCCGCCTGGTGGCCGCCCGCCTGGGGAGCCGCGGCCCCGCCGCCTGCACGGGGGCCCGCTTCGCTGCGGGCCCGCCTGCAGGGGCGCGCCGCTGCTTCCGCCAACCCGACGGCATGACTCTTCGGGGCTCCCTTCGCCAGGCCTGCAATCTCGCTTTCGGGGGGTGCGCTTGGGTCGAATGGTCCGTTGCCCCAATTGCCCTGCGATGCTTCCGCCTCGCGATCGGAGGGGGTGGGGGGGGTTTGCCTGGTTCTCCGGATCGCGATCGACGCGCTCGTCTTTGAGCGCGTCCGGGCCCGCGCCGGGGGTTGCCGCCGCAGACGCCGCCCGGCGCCCCGGGGCCCGACGCCGCCGCCGCCGGAGTCAGTAGGCCCTGGGGCCCCGCGGCTCGTCGACGACGCGACGCGGCGAGGTGCGCGCGCGGGGCTCCAACGGCCGCCCGCGGCACCTCGTCTTCGCCGTGGAGTGCCAGGCGGCCCGGGTCAGCCAGGGGCCGATGGCAGGCCCACCCGCCTCGAGCGCCCGCCCGCCTCGTCTACGAGTGTGAGACGGTCTGGGCCACAGGGGCCTGGGCGTTGGTGCCGAAGACGGCGCGCACCGCCGCCGCGTTTCGCGAGAAAACGGTTTTCGCCTGGGGGCGCCGCCACTGGGTCATATTCGGCCAATGGAACGATGTGGCAATCGGAAAACAGCCGATCGTTCCAGGTTGAACGGTTCGTTTCGCGCGGCGTCAGAAACGCCAGGTTTGTCACGCCACGAACGTTTTGTAGTAGGCCTACTCGCCTGAGTAGTCTTCGTGGCTCCCAAGACGGCAAAAGAAACTCCCTAGAACGCCCCCTAAGCGTCGTCGTTCGGTTGATGAATGGGGGCCAGATTTGGTATTCTGGGTATCGTGTGCCCCGAATCTGGATTGGGCACGCTGGGAAGTGAATGGTGGGGATGATGAGTGGGACACGCGATAGGAAAAGGAGGAACTGGCGCAGGTGATATCGAAAGCCAAGCCGAAATGCAGCCTGCACATGCCATCCGTAGAAAACATGCGGAGGAGTTTTGCCAGAGCGGCGTATGGCTGATCGTGCCGCACCCTATAGGAAAAACACTTGCTGGGGATGGCAGGAAACGTGGGGTAGAGGGGGGATGGACGGAGTCGGTCACGCCACGACTTGCGCCGGCGCCGTCAGGGAATGCTTAACAATCGCGAGTCGTGACGTGACTGACCAGAGGGGGGGCGGAGGGAAGGGGGGGGGGCGGGGCCAGTCACGGGACCCATCGCGACCGATCAGGGGCAGGTTTTGGACGCCATGATCACGGGCAACCCTTCGGAGGGTCACGCCGGATATGGACTTGGACAATTGGGCCCTCCTCATGTCCATGTTCGGGGTCTCCAGTGTGAAGGCCGTGCCGAAGAGATCCTGAAGTTTTCAGCTAGCATGGGGTTCCCTTTGATTATTTCTATCGCACCACCACTTTAACTTCGCTTCGGCATGCCCAACACGACCTTGCACCCAAAACGGCCACCCAACACGCCTTCTCCAGAGTCTTTCATGCCTGCTCAACCCGGCAACCCCGACAGCCCTCGTTACGCAGGCAGGCCAGATTTGGCCTCCCATTTTTCTTTGATAATCAAACGGGACCCGGTGCTAACACGTCTGTTTCGCCCCCGTGCGCTTGGATTGAAGAGGCTACCCTTTTCCGAGCCCAGAGCTCCGCGGCTCAGAAACATCGAGCGGTGTTTTTTGTTATGTTCTCGGCCTCCGGTGGCCTTCACCGGCCCCAGGCCCGTCGAACATGTTCCAGATGAGAGGCGGGCCCTGCAGAGACGTGGTCCACACATCCAGGGGTCTACTCCGGATCTCATAACAACGGGGGGGGTCTGCTTCTGGGGGGGGTCTCACGGGCTTCGTCAAACACATTTGTGGGGGGGTCTCGATTTTGGACCTTTTGTTGCCTGTCTTGGGGGGTGGTCCCAGACCGGCCGTCAAACACTTGTTTGACCCCCCCCCACTATTATGAGATTTGGAGTACGCATAAGTAGAACACATTAGACCGCAGGATGTCTGGGAGGGGGCCTCGCGCCGGCCGCACAGAAATCCGCGCCTCGCGCCTCGTGCGAAGTTTGTTGGCTTTGGAACCACTCTGACATCTGCCAATCTGCTTCTTCAATCCGTGGCCCCAGAGGTACCGACCACCGCCTTCCTGGGGGCAGGTTTTCGTCTTCGATTCGTTTGGGATGGCCCCGGGGCCCGCAACGGCCCCCGCGTTCTGAGGCTGAAAAAACATACCAGTTTAACAACACATCGCTGGACATCTCTTCATAAATCTGGTCTCCGGCAGCTGTTTGGGACGATCTGGGCACCCCTCGAACGCTGTCGGCGAGGCGCAGCTGCCAGAAAGCGTCCCGAGGCTGACAACCTCGAGCAGCCTAAGAATTGCCGTCAAACTGACGGTCCTGGGACCTGGAGAGGGTCCTCATGGAGGCCGAAAACAACAAAAAACCTTCTTCCGTCGCGATCTTTTCACGACGCGAGGGGTTCTGGGATGTGGGCGTCATGTTGATCGCAATGGAAAAGCCGAGGTTGTGGCGATGACGTTCGAGCTGCTGCAGCACGCCGCCGGACCTCCGCAGCAGGCGCAAGCGCAGGCACGGCCCATTTCGGCCAATCGATCTGGTTCGACATGAATTGTGGCCCTCTCGATCTGATGCGATTCCGATATTCTTTCGACCCGATGCGGCCCGAAGCTTGCATGGCTCTGTTGCGCATCCTTGGCGCACTCGATTCGATGTGATTCCGACTCCGAACCGGTACAGCCCTGTCCGACGCACATTCCGATTCGATTCGACTTCCTGATTCGATGGCTGCTGATCCTGAGCGCAGGCGGCCCACCGGGCGGGCATGCCGCGCAAGCCGGCGCTCCTGTTCGAGAGTTTCTACTCGCTGGCGCGCGCGCTGTGCGCCGACGGCCCCCATGGGAGCCAAGCAGAGTTTAGCGTCATCGCGGCTTGCCTACAGTTTTGATTCGCGGGTCGAGAGCGCACCTCTTCCTGTCGAAGCTAAGCGGGCCGCGCGAAGCTTGAATTAACCAGAGATGGGGGAGGAAAAGGGGGGCGCAATCTCAGAACGAGGCCGGGAGGAGGCAAAGCCTCGGAATCAGGCGGTGACGGCTTGCCTACAGGCCCACTCAGCATGTGCCATAGTCGGGGTCAGGTGGTCGAGCGGTCCTGCAGTGTCCCTGGGTGCACGGGCGAAATGGGACCCCGTGGCCCAGACTCTGCCCGTTTGTTATGTGTCGTTGGTGTTTGTTGTTGTTGTTGTTGTTGTTGTTGTTGTTGTTGTTGTTGTTGTTGTTGTTGTTGTTGTTGTTGTTGTTGCCTTTGCATTCTCATTGCTGAAGACTAATTATTCTATAGGCTTACGCCACATCCGCCGACCCCTCATCTTGGCGGTCTTGCCGGAACCTCGGGTTCACAGCCCGCAGTTGCCAGGCGTATCAGTGCGGCGGCGCGTGCAAGAGAAGACTACCGACGTCGGCGTTCTCCGGGAACCCTGCCAACGTCGCACGCGATGCAAAAAAGGGCACCCTGATATGCAAGACCTGCAAATGATGCCCAATCGGGGGCGCGCGTGCGGGGGAGGACAGGGGGGAGGGGGAGAGAGGGATGGGGGGTGAGGCGGAGGATGGGGGGAGAAGAATCGGGGAGGAAGAGGAGGAGGCGGGGGAGGAAGAGGAGGAGTGGGCGAGGAGGAGGTGGAGGAGGAGGAGAAGAGGGGGAGGACGGGGACACAGAGACGAAACTCTGGGATATGTGCTATTGGTTAGAAACTTGTTGTATGTGTATAGGGATCTCGCGGCACGCCTCTCGGGGACCTTTGGAAAGCAGTTTTGAACCCACCTGGCGGCCGAGGTGGAGGAGGAGGAGGAGGAGAAGGAGGAAGGGGACACAGAAACAAGGCTCTGGGTTATGGGTTTTGGGTTAGGGCCGTCTTGCACCAGCTTGGGACCAATTTGGAGACAGGTTTTGCCGTCTTGGGGTCGTCTTAGGCCGAATTGGGAGGCGTCCTGGGCCGTGTTGGGATTCTCTGGGGCCGTCTTGAGGCCCTCTTGGGGCGCCGTGGGGCGATCTTGGAGGCTCTTTGGGCTACGTGAGCCGACGGAAGCCGGGAAAGGCAACAATTGCAAACATGTTCAACAACGCAATGGAAATGTAATGAAATGCGTAATGTGCGCCTCTTTCAGATGTCCTGGGGGTCTTCTTGGAGACTTCGTGGGCGATAGTGAAAGCCTTGTCGGCCATCTTGAGGCCATTTTGGGCCGTCTTCGAACGTTCTTGGGCCGTGTTGGAGCCATCTTGGGCCGTTTTGGAGCCATCCTGGGCCGTTTTGGAGCAATCTTGGCCTCGAGAGCGCGAATCATTTTTTTGTGCGCAAACGCAACCCCGCCACCGTGCCTGGGTTGTTGATATGAGACTTGTGCGGTGATCGTTGGGATCTCTTGGGGGGCTTTTCGCGGGACTCTTGGAGGCAGTTTCGAAGCCTCTTGGGGGCCGTTTTGGAGCCTCTTGGGGGCCTCTTGGGGCCTCTTGTGGGCGTCTTGGGGGCCTCTTGGGGCCTCTTGGGGCCTTCTGGGGCCGCCTTGGGGCGGAAGGCTCGGATTGTCGGTTCGGGCTCCCCCTCTTGGGCACCTCTTGGGGCCGTCTTGGGGCCCTCTTGGGCTGTCTTGGGGGCCTCTTGGGCCGTCTTGGCGCCCTCCTGGGCCGACTTGGGCGCCTCTTGGGGGCCTCTCGGGGCGGTCTTGGGGTGCTCTGGGACCGTCTTCAACGCCGTGAAGGCCGAGAAGTAGTATGTGATCAAAATGTACGTTTTCCCATAGGAATTGACGATTTTCGGCGCTTCGGCCCTTCTGAGGACTGCTCTTGGAGGCGTCTTGGGCCGTCTTGGAGGCCTCTAGGCTCGTCTTGGGGGCATCTTGGGCGTCTGGGAGCGCTCGTTTGGCGCCTCGGAGCTCTCGTGAGCCGTCTTGGAGGAGTCTTGGGGCCTTCTTGGCCCGTCTTGATCCCCTTTTGGGCCCAAAAGAGCCCCGTGGTGCGCTCGTCTGCGGCCCGGGGGGGGGGGGTCAAATCTCCGGTTTGGGGTCCCAGGGGGGGGGTTAGGGGGGGGGAACTATCTCACACGCCTAGAGACCCACAAGGGGTCGGCGGATTGTTGATCCCCCCCCACCGGTGCGTACTGCTTTTTCTCAATCAAAGTGTGCCCCTCGACGCTCGCACCCTGTTTTTTGGCAGGGAAAGTCTTCCTGCTCAAACTGGGATCCTGGCCCCCGGGTTACAACAACAACGGCTCCCGCCTGAGACTTCCTCACGATTTAGGCAGGACCCCCGCTCCCGCCCGAGACTTCCTCGCATTTTATTCAGGAATCGCGCTGTTGCTTGGGACTTCCTTACAATTTATCCAGGAATCGCTCTCCCTTCGCTCTGGAGTCGCGCTCTCGCTGGAGACTTGCTTGCAATTTACTGAAGAATGGCCAAGTTGCCCAAGCGCCGCGCTCCTGACACCCAGGCACCCAGGAGTCGCGCCCGTTGTGGCTCCATGTGCGTGCCCTTCGTGGCCCCGCTGTCGCCATTGGTGTCCCCCTCACTGTCCTACGTGGCCCAGTTGCTACCCTCAGTGGCCCCATAGTTGCCTTCTGCGGCCCCGCATTATCTGCACTTCGTGGCCCCCGCTCGTTCGCGCTCTTCGTGGCCCCGTACGCATTCCCTTCGTGTCCCCGATGTCGCCCTTCGTGGCCTACTTCGTGCCCTTCGTGGCCCTGCTGTCGTTCTCTCTCGCTCTCGCTTTCGCTCGTCGTCGCCGTCGTCGTCGTCGTCGTCGCCGTCGTCTTCGACGTCGTCGTCGTCGTCGTCGTCGTGGTCGGTCCCCTATCCGTCCCTCTTGGGGTCGGGTCGACGGTCCGCGGCCGCCCCGCCGATCAGCGCTGCCACTGGCCAGGCCGACGGTCCGCGGCCGCCCCGCCGCTTGCCGGGGCCCGGCCTGCAGGGAAGAAAGGTATACCCCCCAAAAGGGGTTCGACCGAAGACGAAGAGGGCGGGTATCGAGGGTTTGAGAAATACGCGTTGTTGGACACTCGAGCATATAAGGGCGAACAGTCCTAAACTGATTATTGGTGTTGTTGTTGTTGTTGTGGTTGTTGTTGTTGGTGTTGGTGTTGGTGTTGTTGTTGTTGGTGGTGTTGTTGTTGTTGTCGTTGTTGTTGTTGTGGTTGTTGTTGTTGGTGTTGGTGTTGGTGTTTTTGTTGTTGTTGGTGGTGGTGTTGTTGTTGTTGTTGTTGTTGTTGTTGTTGTTGATGTTGTTGTTGTTGCTGCTGCTGTTGTTGTTGTTGTTCCATGTCGTTCACGTCCGCGTTCGTCTTGGACGTTTCAAAACTTCGCCCGCATGCATTAGATGTTCGCCTGATGGTGATACCTTGTGGTTGTCGTCGTCATCCCCGCGATCCACCCGCGACGCACCCCGCGAGCCCACCGTGCGACCCAGCCCGCGTCCAGCCCGCGATCCACTCGCGACCAGCCCGCTCCCGCCCCCCCACTCTTCTCCGCAACTGCCGGGGGTGCAGCGTAACCTGTAGTGACATGCGCGACATGACCTTCGATCATTTCTGGGTGATGGAGTCACGCGCCCCAGTTCGGGCGCGGTACCCTGATGCTCTTCGCTTTTGCGCCCTTCGCCCTACAACGGCTTTCGCTCTGAGCACATCCAGTGGGCCTTGGGCCCTTTGCGAAGGCGCTCCTGTGCTCGATTCGCGTTCTTGTGGCCATGTTTCGATCGTCATCCTTCGAAGTCATGCTCTAGGGAGCACTGTTTCCCAGACGTGCGACGTCCAGAGTTTTTCAATACGCGGCCCCTGAAAGTCCCGACCTTTTCCCCTGGGCCAGTTTTCGTCCCGAGTCGTTTTTGTTGACAGTCCCGGGGCCCCCGAGAGGCCGAACACTGCGACAGAAAAGCCGTCCTGACATGTTGCACAACGCGAGCCATGTCTGGGCACTCTTCTCAACGCATCCTTTCGGTCAGCAGGAACATGCCGTGGATCGGGCGCCCCCGAGAGGCCGAACATTGCGACAGAAAATCCGTCCTGATGTTTTGCACGACGCGAGCCATGTCTGGGCACTCTTCTCAACGCACCTTCTCGGTCAGCAAGAGCATGCCGTGGACCGGGCGGGACGCGGCGGCACCTCGCGGGGTCTCGGGCGTGCGGATCGGGCGCCCGCGGCCGCCGCCGACCTCGGGAGATATGATTTTTTCCGGACTCAGCAAGGGAGGAACAGGTACGGATACTCTAAAGCGAACTGAGGGACGTAAGGAGTGCAAGCGAGCGTGCGCCCGCGGCCGCGTCGGCTCAAGCGGCCGGCCGCCCAAATTGGACTGTGCCTCACTGCGAGGCACACAATCGCTATCGAAACCAAAAGGATGTTCCTGTTGCTTGAGATGGCATCCCCTCTAATAGTGGGACTATCGCTACTACGGTACAACACAGCGGGAACTTGGCTTCGCCTGAGGCGAAGCTGTTAGCTGGGCCTTCCAGCCCCCTTCAAACTTGGTAGCGGAGCTGGCCTATGGTGTTCAGCTCTTGCTCTACTCCTCACCATCCACGGCGCTATCTGGTGGACTACGGATATGGTGGAACATCAGTGTGCAGTGGGATTGCGCGGAGGAGTGTGTATAAATCCGCAGTACCGCAAGGAAACTTGCAGCGATACCTCTGTCCAAGCGGGGGTCCCTTACCCACATGTCACATCCCTGCGCTATTACATCCCTGCGCTATTACAGTCCTGAAGTCCACCCACCTACTCCAATTTTTTCCGAAAGCAGAATGCATGGAAACATGCGATGCGATTTACTGCCGCCTCCGACCCCCGCGCAGATTTACGACGACAAAACATAAGTCCCCACCGACTACATCCGACCACGACCTACGCGGCCACTGAATTGGGTTTGCTACCTTTGGGCCCATATGTGTAGCTATTGGGTGTGCGGTAGGTCATATGCGGGGCGGAAACGACAGTAGAACGACTGGCCCCTATTGGGACCCTGCCGGTCAAGTGCCATTTCGCGAGTTTGTCCGCGAAGCCCACGCTTGGATCAAAGGGGCCACAGGCAACATGACGCCCTCCCAGCAAACCGCCGCATTGCAGCGAGGTTTGGGAGGTTTCGCGCGGACTATAGCCATGAGAGTCTCCCCAGCAGTCATTAATTTTGGCGTCAGTATAGGCGGTCGCCACACCGACGGCGTCACCTACATTATATTCTTCTTAAGTACGAGGTTCGAAAACCTAGAAGAGGAACGCCAACTCAACTCTGGCACGGCTCTCATTGACATTCGAGTCCATGCGGGTGAACGTATCGACCAGACGTTAGCACGATTCGAAATAGCCCGCTGCGAAGCTGATACCGCCGGCTTCAACATCCCCAACTTCCAAATCTTAGCAGTAATCCTAGTCAGGGCCTTTGGAGCGGGGACATCGCGTGCACAACAAACCCCGCAGCTTCTGAACCTTCTCGCCGAGGGACCAACCACAATTTGACGCTCTGCTTAAACGCATGAGGTCATATGTTCACATAGCCGAGAGGACCCCTGGCAATATTGGTGGTATCTTTAGCCACGGTCACCGAACCGAGACCTTCCACGCAGAGGCCAACGCAGGGCATCCTGCCAGCAACGTCTGGAACGATGATCCACAGCCAACTGAGACCACTACGCTGTTGGCTCACATGGTGGAACGGCTTCGGGGTCGCAAGGCCCCCGGGCCAGATCTGGGGGACCGCCCGGCGCGGCTTTCCCTATGCAAGCAATGACCCTAATGGGCTCAGCGGGGCAACCCGCCGAGTCCGACTTCGACTCTGGTACCGATGCGGATGCGTCTTCCGATGGTTAAGCTACTGCCTTGGATTGCTCTGATATGCCCACATACTTTACTGAAGAGCAGCAAGCTCAATGTTTTTTTTTGGGCTATCAAAACACAGGCGTCGTTGGCGGAGGTTTGCGAAGAAACCAGTCCGAAGGGTAAGACGTATTGCGCGACGATCACTCAAAGGAAAAGGCAAGGGTCGAAGCAAAGGCAAGGTTAAGCGTCGGCGATTACATGGTAGAGGCATACTAGCATTTCTAGCGTCTCTTACTGGACCTCAGCATGAGGAAATGTTTTTAGGCACTGGTAGAAACCGCAGGCATGCATCAGGCAAAGGTAACGGACGACGAGGAAATCCAAAGGATGCCAACGGTAAAACCATGGAGTGCGACATACGTCACAGCACACCATTTCGGACGCGAGTGCCCCCAAGGTGATGGAAGAGGCAGGGGTCTGTCAATGCATCTGGCTCAAGCGGACTCCGACATGCAGTGTTTTGATTGGGGGGCGCTTTTAGCCGACCCTGCCGACGGCCCAGCCACAATTGTTCATGTCATTGGTGCCGGGCATTTAAGTGCCAGCATGTCCCTCGAGAACTGCGCCGACGAGCTGCTCGAGGGGGGGGTGTTCACTGGCCACAACGATATCGACTTGGCAGAATGGCTGGGTGCACCCATCGCGGGGCAACCAGCAGATATCGAGATTGTCAAGAACTTCCACATGCCCGGCGAATGCGGCTTTGGCATGGCGGGGGCAGATGAGGACACACATGCAATGCTTTATCCTCGGGTGATTGGAAACCCGACAAACACGGAATTAATCGACGGTGATCCACTGCGGGGAAGCCCGCGCGACGCTGGTGATCTATCTGAGCGCGTTCAATATGAGCTTGGGCATTGTGAAGAATTTCAGTGTACTTGCGTTGCGTCAGATCGGTCCGCCAGCAGCCCAAGACGATCGCCAAGCCGCCTACCCTTGATAAGGAAGATTTAGCATGACGATCCGAATCGCCCCCCAGTGGACGAGGGGGACGAGTGGGAAGACGATGACCGCATGATACGTCGCGGTCGGTCTCCCAGTCGCTCGCCAGATCGCACGCGAGCCCGCTCTAGCGGCGCTTGTTCGAGCGGTGGTCATCGCCCTCATCCTCCTGATGCGGGGGCCGCAAGGGGCCCGCCTTGGCAGGCGACAAGGGCACATGCCCCCCCCCCCCCCTCGAGAAAAAAATCTAAAAGGACCGTCTGCGGGGAAACCCGCCTCGAGATGACCAGCGTCGAGGATGAGCATATCCAGAAGGTGAAACACAGCGTTTGAAAGGCAACGCTGAAGCTGGGTTGGCTCGTCAGCACATGCCCGCAAAACAAATGGAACGCGAATTGGAAATGTGTTGGGGTGAGCGTCAAACCCGGCACTGGTATTCTCTTCGCCTGGTCAAGCGAGATGATGCAGGGTGTGCCATTCTGTCAAAGGCGGGACAAACCAAACCGCAGGAAACGATGGTCAAGCGCGATCTGAAAAGGGCCATTATCGTGGATCGAAAGCACTACAGAGGCGTTTGCTGCACATGCCCCAGTTACGCTGATCGCAGGCTCGGCTGGCCCATGAGACGCCCAGCAAGAAGCCCGAATTACAAGAGAACGCCGTGGGTTTGGTCTCATGGAGATGGCCGGGGTCACTGCACTGACCCCAAGACTACGCCATATCTCGAGCAGCGGACGGAAAACGATTACGACCCCGCCACGCGTGAAGCAATAGCTCGTTCAGAACTCGTTTGGCAGAACTTGATACCTACTCACGATTTGGCGCAGTTCAATCGCGAGTGGCATGCGGGGGATCCTGCTGATCGTAAATCAGAAGAAGACTGCCAACAAGACGCTGGTGAAGTTGAAGCTGAGGAAATGGCTGGCGAAGTTGATCCTACGGACGCTGCCCCTGAGGGCAGCGAACCCAGCGACTCGGGTATTACGGACGTTGCGTGTGAGACGGATACTACGATCGACTCCGAGGACGTTGTAACAAGAGATATGGATCTATCTCCTGGGAGGCCGGTTGTTTATTGTGCTCAGTCTATTGGCTGGATAAGGACACGCATAGTCGAAATACGGAACGCCGATAAGTATTTAGTTGCACATAAACGCAAGGTGCCCATTAATAATATAGCCCTCAGGAAGCCGAGGTCCCCTGCAATATGCACCTGGGGCGCCGGCAGGAGCTGCGGCAAAGGCAGCTCCCAAGCCGAAGCCAGAGACGATCGATATTCTTTCATCTTCTGGTTCATCAAGCCAATGTCTTGGCCCTGATCATCTCGAGCTCAAGATAGAAGCGGAAGAGCCCAGATGATCCCAACCCTGGGGGTTGCAAGCAGCAGCGACATGCGGGGCAACCTGCTGATCGGCAACGATCCAGAGGACCAGCAGTGGCCGCCGCAGCAGTTATATTTCAGGGCACCAGTACGCCTACTCCAAAAGAGCCTGCGCCACGTCGCGGCCCTACACCAGGTCGGGCGCGCAGGGCAGGGCGGGTGCCCGCGCAGGAGGGAAGGGCAAGGGATGCTTCCTCTACGCAACGCGGTACTGAGAAGCTCCTGGCTACCACGCCAACGGTGCCAGGAGCAGTGCCCAGAGATAAGACTGCCGAGTCCTACAACATCATGGAGAAGACGCGCCAGGACTTCGATGCCAGTGCCTTGCTAGGAACTCCAATGACGCCCGGAGGATCTGTCGGCGCTGCCGCATCGGCAGCGTGCGGAGCAGCGCATGCCGCGCTCATGGCAGCCCCACGTTCTGCGGGGCAACCTGCTCAGTGTTCTGCGGGGCAACCTGCTCAGAGTTCAGCGGGGCATCCTGCCCCTGCGTTGGATGTGCCACCGTAATGTAAAGAATTATGGGAACGGATGCGCACTTCAAACCGCGCGAAGATCAATCCAGCGCATCATCCGCGGAATGACGACGTGTCTGACCGATGCATGGTGGTGCAGTGCAACATCATGGGCACTGCTGCCCACCGTGACCCAGGTGCACGCGCGCGCCAAATAGCGCGCAACATTCCGCGGACACGCCCAGCACTCACGTTTGACTCTGAAAGGGAATATTTGGAAAACACCCTCATATCAGAACGTGTTCACAAGCCGAAGTTCAAGTACGACGATCAACGTACGATTCCCGATTGGTTGACGACTGCCCTTCGTCATAAGCCGCTTCATGGAGGCCAATTGCCGGACAGCTTCATTCGGGAAGTGACGACGCATGATGAGTACGGTGAAGGGGCAGAATTATAACAACTACTCAACAGATGGCCTGCGGAAGGATTTGAGAGCCACCACCGCAAGCACCTGGACACGGTACGTTGCAAGCTGAAGAACCAGCTCTGGGCGTACGAGGGGCGTGCTGTCTGGGAACTTATTGGCATGGTTGATGAGTCTGGAATGAGAAAAACAGGTTGAAGATGAAGAAGATGAAGTGTTTTTTTCCGAGAATCACGACACATATTTCATCCGTCCAAGTAACGGACATATCAGCGCTGGTATTATGTGTCCTGAGTCATTATATATGCAATGACGGACCTGTTCGCTCCTGGGGCACCCTGTTCTTTCACCCCTGGAACTCAATGGGGGGAATATACCGGGCATTCCTAGCGTTGGATTATCATGCCGCGCCGACGACACCATCAAGAAGAGGGGCAGACAGTTTGTACATGGCTGCCCATACCTTCCTGGTGACAACCGGATTCAGTCCTGCTTGCGCGTCGATATCGGAGGTCCTGATCGTGGTCTGTTTGAAGAATCTCTTTCGGGACAACATTCCGATTTGGCGCTCGGCCAACGACATCGTCATGGCAGCGGACCGGAATGGCAGGATTCTTCCAATCCACATCGTTCAGTTGATCGGGATTCTGCTTAGCCATACTTGTCAGTTCAATCACGCGGGACAGGTATGGATGAATATTTTGTATTCGCGGGGCAGTAGTCAGCCGTATCCGAGCTGTTAAATTTCAAGATATGTACGAGATCCGCAACGATGCATCATCTTTGAAGAGTTGGTTATTTCCAAATATTTCCTACAACTCGAAGTGTTCCGATCCGCCTCAAGTTCAGGAGGTCGCGTTCTCAACTGTGCTCATGATGGATGCGTATCATGCGGGGGCACCTGCAGGGGGATCTGCTGGATCATGGATGCAGGCTCCGAGCGCCGATGTGACAGGTATCACATCAAGTGGCATTACGCCCTCCGACACTTTATACGTCAACGATCCGCGGCGTGCTCATGTGCAACAAGCGCCAGTACCTGCAGGGCAACCTGCCTCATTTGCTCCTATGAGCAGAGCTACTACACCATTTGGTACTCCACAGAGCGCTGGGAGCAACAACGGCCTGCAGGCGAGGCTCCAAAGCATCCGGCCAGATCCGCAGCCTCATCAGGCTTTACAGGCGACATCGCCATTTGCATCGCCACGGCCGCATGCGGGGCAGCCTGCTGTTCCTGACCAATACGCCACACAGAGAAATTCAGTTGGTCAGCAAGAGTGGATGTATTGGCAGATCAGCGAGGCCGCTCAGAGCATGCGGAGGGGCGGCATTGACCTCCCTAGTGCCAACTGGACGCCGCCGTGGGAGTATGTTCCGGATCCAAGTCCATCACCGGACAACCCCAATCGGTTCGGTTATGTGCCAGCATTCTTCAGTCATCCGACTTGCGGTCCAACGTCTGCTGATCGTCCTATAGCAGCGCCAATGGATCATCCATTCGATCCTGACTATCATGCCCAGGTGAGTTGTTTTCCTCGGGTGGGAACACAGCCCGAGAACCCATATGTTCGGGCGACGGCCGACGACTTTCACCAGTCGCAGCTGACACGTGGCTCAGGGTATGCATCAGGTGTGCCAGGACAGATACATCACTATGGTTACCTATACGACCACCCTGCGGGTGATAAGGAGGTTGGGGGGGGTGGAGGGGCCGAGCAATCGGCAACAGTGGTGATTGTTCTCCTGACGATGCCAGTGGATTTTTTCTCGGAGGCCTGCTGAGGCTCCTCTCCCTCCCTTTGTCGGGTTGCACATGGTGCAAATGCAATTGATGAGAACTGCTGCGACAGCGACGGCGGCGGCGTCCTGTCGGCGTATCCCTTTTTATGTAGACGGACCAACTCCAGGGGCCCAGACGCACCAGTTTTTCGATTCGCTTCCAGCCGCGGCGGCGAGCAGGGCCTCCGAGGGCCAGGAAACCTCGACCTAACCTCGGCGCCAACCTCAAAACGGGACCGGGACCCCTCCCAGGGGCCCGCGCCGGCGTCCTGTCGGCGTATCTCTTTTTATGTAGACGGCCCAACTCCAGGGGTCCAGACGCACCAGTTTTTCGATTCGCTTCCAGCCGCGGCGGCGAGCAGGGCCTCCGAGGGCCAGGAAACCTCGACCTAACCTCGGCGCCAATCTCAAAACGGACCCGAGGCCTCTCCCAGGGGCCCGCGCCGGCGTCCTGTCGGCGTATCCCTTTGTATGTACACAGATCGACTCAGGGGTCCAGACGCACCAATTCAGACGCACCAATTTTTCGATTCGCTTCCAGCCGCGGCGGCGAGCAGGGCCTCCGAGGGCCAGGAAACCTCGACCTAACCTCGGCGCCGACCTCAAAACGGGACCGGGACCTTTCCCAGGGGCCCGCGCCGGCGTCCTGTCGGCGTATCCCTTTTTATGCAGACAGACCAACTCCAGGGGCCGAGACGCACCATTTTTTCGATTCGCTTCCAGCCGCGGCGGCGAGCAGGGCCTCCGAGGGCCAGGAAGCCTCGACCTAACCTCGGCGCCAACCTTCAAACGGGACCGGGGCCCCTCCCAGGAGCCCGCGCCGGCGTATCTTTCTTTTCATGTAGACGGCCCAACTCCACGGGCCCAGACGCACCAGTTTTTCGATTCGCTTCCAGCCGCGGCGGCGAGCCCGCGCGGCCGCCCGAAGGAACGGGGCGCGCTCGGAGAGAGTGGCTGGCAAAGCCTAGCCTGTACTGGTGGGTGCACGGGGCCTCGCCCGCACGCACGGCGCGCACGAACGCGAAACCGAAATCGATTTCCCGGTAGGGGGGCTCTCCGTTCCACTTCGATCTCACCCCCCAACCTCCGATTACAATCGATCTCACAATCGACGTCGTCATCATCATGATCATCATCATCAACATTAACATCATCATCATCATCATCATCGCCATCATCAACATCATCATCATCACCGTCATCATCACCATCATCATCATCATAATCATCGTCAACATCATCATCGGGACACCGACGGGACACCACCGGGACACCACCGGGGCACCGGCGGGGCACCGCGCGGCCCCGCGCCCTGGTGGAGAATCATTTGGTGCGGCCGCGCCTCAGCCACAGAGGACGCCACAGGGGCGCCGGCGGGACGCCGCGCGGCCCCGCGCCCCGGTGGAGATTCATGTGGTCCGGCCGCGACCCAGCCACAGGAGACTTTCCTCTCGCCCGCCCGCGGAGCTTCGCCTCGCCCGCGCGCACGGCACGCACGAACACGAAACCGAAATCAATTTCCCGGTGGGGGGGCTCTCCGTTCCACTTCGATCTCACCCCCCAACCTCCGATCGGGCTCCCTCCATGGATGAAGATGCGCAGCAACAGGCCCATGGCCTTGCGCTGCCGCCGACCATGGGAGAGTTGCGCCCTGAGGTCCTAGCCACGCACGAGGCGCAGCAGGCCAATTTGGCTTTGCAGGCTACTCGCCAGCGCCGGAATCAGGATCGCCAGGCCGACAAAATGCTGAGCCGCGCGGGGCAACCTGCTAATCGCAATATAGCAGGGACTCCTGCGAGCAGTCCAGCCATGGCTGCATCAATGCAGCTACCCACGGCGTCACCTATTCGGTTCGAGGCCGGTGAATCCACCCTGGAGCGTCAGACGCGTATCAGGCCATCGGCAACACCGCCCATCATCAGTGACGGCGGCTTCGGTAAGTGTGCCATATGCCTGGACCAGTTCATGAATCACGACGAGGTCTGGCGCCTCCAGTGCGGCAACATATTCCACGCACAATGCTGGGATCGAGTGGTACACGCTCATGTGGATAGACAGTTGGCTGAGAACATGGAAGGTTCCGCAAGTGAGGCCCCCTGCGCTATATGCAGGGGTGTTGGCCTCACTACTGGCGAGTTCCACTTCGCCCTTGCTGGAGATCAGGAGACACTCAACCGTCGCGAAGTTACACTCCGAGGGGCGAAGGAGCTCAGGGATCTCCGTGAAGAACTCAACCGCGGCACCGCGGCAGTCTCGATGACGACACCAGCGGGGCAACCTGCATCTCCAGCCAACGCGGGGCTAGTAACGGAGGCAACCACACTTGCAGGGGCACCTGGTATAGACATGCCTATGCCAATGGTGGCGGAGACCGACAACAACGCAGGGGCACCTGCTAGATCGGCTCCGCCTTCGGTGCCAGTGAACGGTACGTGGTTGAGGCGCATGGCCAGAGGCTACCGACAGGAGCGCTCAATGGCTTCAGTCTTCGCACTCATGCATGCCATATGGGCGAGATCTCCGTCCACGCAGTCAGCGCAGGACGGAAATTATTGTAAGCATGCGCAGTGGCAACAGTGGGATATCCGTACGCGACATGCTGCATGTGGTACTGATGATACATACTGATGGTCAGATGGGCATGCGCGCGGAAGAGGACACGTTTCTGCATTTACCCACTACCTCCACACCACACCCATACAGGTATGACGGATATCTAGCAGCCTGGATCTTTGACAATAATCCTACCACAGAAGGAGAGGCTCGTGGGTATATGAATGGTTTCACACGTTTGTCAAGACATGATTGTGTGTTGGAGCAGAGGCACCGCAAAGGCTTACATGGCGCGACAGTGTCTGGAGTTCTTGGAACTTGGTGAACGCCATGATCTAGCCTGAGCAGCTAACAGTGGAACGATGATACATGGTATGTTGACGATTCTTTTGGATATTGGCAGTACTTTCAATAGTATTGGATGATAGACGGCACATACATTTGAGCAGGTATGCGAAGGCTGAACCTCACGAAGAGGCTTTACGTGTCAGGAGTGGGACATGGCGCCGCGATGTGCGACAAATCCCTGCGCTGCAAGATTGCATGCAAAGAAAGGGGAGATCCTGCGGGGCAGCCTGCCGCGCCGAGTCTTGACGCGCACTCAGCAAATGTAGCTGAGGGCTCTGGGGAGGACCTCCTTGCCATCTTGAGTCTGAGGTGTATGTCCAACATGAGGGCCATCCTGATCCTTGAGCAGGGGCACAGGAAGATGATCATCCCTGGCGTGGAGATGCACCAGGTTCTACTCCGAAAAGGTGCCAGGGTACTCGACCGAATGAAGACACCTTCCGGACATCTGGCACTCAGGACTGACGAGTACGAGATGGCCCCTGAGGTTCAAGGGTCGATGTCGCTTACTATCACACTTTCACGGCCAATCCTCAGTGCGAAAAAGCTCCATTCCTCGTCAAGGAAGTATCCGATCCAGAGCCAATCGCAGGGACACCTGCTGTGAATGGTGCTCACGCATACATGATTGCACAGGATACGAAGGGCATCAGTTTCTCTATCAACGACGAGACGTTCGCTTTCACGATCAGCGGCTCTGCAGCGCAGCATGGCGCTGGCATTTGGACGCCCCCATCGCCAAACGAGTGACGGGGGCAGGCGCGCGCCGCGGCCACTCGCGCTTGCTCAGACAGGCCGAACATTCTGGCGCTGTCAGCAATTGCGGAGAAACCTGCATTCTTTTCCCAGGCGCCAGCTGTGCGTGCCAGGGACCGCGGTAAGCCTAGCTGCGCGGCTGCCACGAACAGCAGTGGACCAGGCTGTGCGGCCGCTGCAGAAAAAGAAGGATTGTCGCATCATTATCATTCTCGTGCATTTCTCATTGAGGATATGCGGACAGCTTGCGCTGAATTTGGAGCCCGCGGATACATGTGTGATCGTAATACACATGCAGAGGTAATGACTTCCACTGGTACACAGTATTTGGGTGCATTACCCTCGGGTGATTACCAACTGCTGTGGGCGGCATCACCTGCTGACTGGCATGTGAGGCTGCCGGGCAAGAGGGCAGGGCCACGCTACCAGCGTATCCAATATATGATGTCCAAGGCTCGGGCTCTACGCATGACTATTGTACTTGCGGGGCCGCCAGGATATTTTTGGAAACAAGGTCCCATGCGATATGCTATTGAAGATCTGGATTTACAAGTCATGCGCATGCGACTTCGGCCTCAAGCACGACCGCGCTAACACGTTGCCCAGCGGATTATATCTGCCAGTGGCGACTACGTGTACGCGCATCCCCACCAACCCATGGCGATGCGCATGCAATGTATTAGGGGAACCGGCAGAACCTACCGAGCATATTCTAGACTGGTGTGGACAAGCCGCTCAGAAGTCCGAGTGGCGTAACTAGACGCTAGCGATCATGACCGCAAGGTGAATTGACCAAATAGACTTACATAACACACAAAGAAATCACACCAGCGCTGTACATCTGAGTATCCATACTCGTGTTGGTGAGGGAACTCGAACTTACGTTCAGTCTCCTAAGAATGGCCCCGAGTGGGGCCGCGTTGTGAGACGGGTGGCGATGTACTAGGGCGACAACACGATCATCCAGGACATCAAGATCCAGGACCAGCCGACTGGGTACACCTACGGCGCACCACTACCCAATGGTGTTACCAACATCCGTACCCGATTGTACTGGGAGCAGCCAGCACCGACTCTCTTGGGAGAGCGCAGCTCACGACCACGCTCAAGGCGAGCACCGATCATCGATGACGATCGCCCCCCTCCCCCTTCGATTGAGCGCGGCCGCGTGCTCCCCTCTATTTCCGAATTTCCGACACTTAGCTCGCCAGAGACAGAGCAACAGACAGCGCTACCAACATATGCCATAACTGATCAAAAAGAAAACAGAAAGCAGACGAAGCTGGCATCATACCACGCAATATACCCAAATTAGTCGAAGAATGCAACGACGACTGTGGAGACGACCTGAAAGGACTCGGGCGCAGTACGTAATGCGCCGACGTACCCCCTGACTCCGACGCGGATAGCGACGATGGAGAGGGCGCCTTTGTCGCATTACCTGCGGGGCAACGTGCTGAATCTTACGCAGATGTATTCTCCATAATCCCCACCTTGTGCTACGGAAGATGCAACGAGCTCGATCTGTTAGAACTGCGCGGAGGAATTGGAGGCATCCCCCAACTAGCATTCAGCCGAGGTCTGCCTTCAGGGGGAAACCTCGACAAACGCGCTTTCGATGATCTCGGCAACAGGGAGGTCCAAGATGCAGCGATGGATTTTCTGGACGTTTGTTTCGTCAAGGTTGTCATGCTACAGCCCAGCTGCAGAATAGCTGGTTGACCTTCCTATTCCAATGCAAAGGTTAACTACGACACCTGACATGACAATCATAAAGAAGATTTGCCACGTTTTCAATGGTTTTACGTAAGAGAACAACCAGTAGGGACTTGGGTTGATCAGATACCACCATGGACTACGTTGGCCAAAAGCAAGGGCATTTGCAAGGTGAACATGGGTCAATGCACTCCTGGGTTACGTGATTCCCATGGGGTACTGATACGAAAGCCGACCGAGATCATGGCCAACCATCGTCTACTAGTCGCCCCTTTTGAACGGAAACGATGCAGTCGCCATCATCAACACGCGTCGGTATGCAATAAGGAAGTGTCCATGGCTGCGCAATATACCCCAATGATACCCGAGAAAAACCCAATCATAATTTTGTGTGTGTGTGTGGGGGGGGGGGCGATGGGGCTGTAGGGCTTTAGGGCTATGGGGCTGTAGGGCTATAGGGCGATGTGGCCATAGGGACATAGGGCTAGAAGCCTTTAGGGCTATGGGGCTACAGGGCTATAGGGCTAAGGGCTATAAGGCTATTCGGGCTATAGGGCTATATACGGCTATAGGGCTTTAGGACCATAGGGCTATAGGGCTATAAGGCTATAGGGCTACAGGGCTATGGGGCGATGGGGCTATAGAGCTATTTGGCTATTGGGCTATTGGGCTATAGGGCTATCGGAGGTGAGGGGGTGAGATCGAAGTGGAACGGCGAGCCCCCCACCGGGAAATCGGTTTCGGTTTCGTGTTCGCGCGCGCCGTGCGTGCGAGGCGAAGTTGCGTGGGCGGGCGAGAAAAAGCCTCCTGTGGCTGAGGCGCGGCCGGACCAAATGTTTCTCTTCCGGGACGCAGGGCCCCGCGGTGCCCCGCCGGCGCCCCGCGGCGCCCTCCTGCGGCTGAGGCGCGGCCGGACCAGATGTTTCTCATCGGGGGCGCGGGGCCCCGCGGTGTCCCGCCGGTGCCCCGCGGCGCCCCGCCGGTGCCCCGCGGTGTCCCGCGAGGATGATGATGATGAGATGATGATGATGATGAGATGATTATGATGGTGTCCCTATGAAAATGATGATGATGATGATGTTGATGACGGCGTCGAGGATGATGATAGTGTCCCGATGATGATGATGACGGTGATGATGCTCATGCTGATTTTGTTGATGATGACGATGATGGTGTCCCGATGATGATGATGATGGTTCCGATGACGTTGGTGATGATGATGTTGATGGAACTGGTGTCCTGGCGATAAAGATGTTGATGATGGTAATGTTGATGATGGTGATGATGATGATGGTGATGCTGATAGTGCCCCGATGGTGGTAAGAATGATAACGACGATTATGATGATGACGTTGCTCATGATGATCATGGTGCCCCAATGATGATGATGTAGTTGATGATGATGCTGTCGATGATGATGATGCGATGATCACGATGATGATGGTGTCTCGAGCATGATGGCGATGTTGATGATAATGTGGATGATGAGAACGATGGTCATCATGATGGTGTCCCGATTATGATGATGATGCTGATAATGCTGCTGATGATGATGGCGATGACTGTGCCCCGATGATGATGATGGTTATGTTGATGATTAGATGATGATGGTGATGATGATGCTGTCCCTATGATGATGATGACGTTGATGCTGATGTTTATGATGATGATGATGACGGTGCCCTAATGATGATGACGACGTTGGTGGTGATGTTGATGTTGGTGATGTTGTTGGTGATGATGATGACGTTGGTTGTGAGAGCGAATGTGATATCGATAGTGAGATCGATATGGAGACCGAGTGCGAGATCGATGGTGGAACCGATTGTGAGATCGATTGTGAGATCAATTGTGAGATCGATCGTATGAGATAGATCGAGTGGGACCGATTGTGAGATCGATCGAGTGAGGTCGATCGAGCAAGACCGATAGTGATACCGATACTGAGATCGATAGTGAGACCGATCGAGTGAAACGTTGGTTCCCTCCCCCGAACCTCCTTATCACCCGAAGTTTGGTCGTGTAGGTACGGCTATAGGGCTATAGGGTTATAGTGCTATAGGGATATATGGCGATTGGGCTATTGGGCTATAGGGATATAGGGCTATTGGGCCAGGCACCCCCGGGCACTTCTGGGCGCCCCGGGCACCCGGGCACCCCTGGGCACCCGGGCACCCCCGGGCACCCCCGGGCATCCGGGCACCCGGCCCCGGCCATCGAAATCGGCCACACACCCGGGCACCCGGGCACCCCCGGGAACCCCCCGGCACCCGGCCCAGGCCACCGAAATCGGCCGCCCACCTCACCTCAGCTTTATATCCGTTAGGACCCCTACAGATGCAAGCTCTGATTGGGGAAAATTGCAGTTACTCTTCGTCGAGTTTGTTCAGTTCGCACACGATATCTTCCAGGCAATCGTGATCCTTTCCATGGCTACCCGTACTCGTCCACCGCATTGGTCACTAACGCAAGGGGATACGATTTGGACGACCCGAGTCTCCCCCGTCAACCTGATGGCTCGATTTCGAGACCACCATCGGGAGGGCTCGGTTGTCCTGCTTGCGCGGGCAACGTGAACATGCATTCTCCCTCTCATGACAGAGACCCGAGACACTGCAGGTGGTGCGACAAGGGCGACTACCATTGGGAATGTCCGAGCTGTAAGAAGAACCGCGGGGAGAACAAGCCTGGACACGTGCGAGCACTTGATAAATGCAAGTTTGCCAAGCCTTGGAAGTTGCCCGACAACCATGGACGGATGCCGCCGGTCCCCGCCGAGCCGGCAGCAGGACCTGCACCTCCAGATCCTGCTGCGGTAGCAGCGCCACCACCCGTGGCGCCAGCAGCACCACCACTTACGCGACTGAGAGCACCGAGACCCGGCTCGAGAGTTGGACCCACCGCGGGCGCAAGCAGTCACGACATTACTGTTGGAAGACATGCTGCTGAGCCTGCTGCAGGGCAACCTGCCTCGAGCGGAGCTGGCAGTTCGGATGGCAATCTCCGGCTACCACAGGTAAGAGTCAGACGCGGTCGACAACAAGGCGGAGAAGCACCTCCACAACCACCAGCGGGGAACCTTGCTGGACGACCACGACCACCAGACTGGTCACGGCTCGATGTGCAAATCAGTTTACAAAACCTGCGAAGCCTTGACCCCAGCGTGGTAACACGCGAGTTGCGAAAGACTCATCTTAAGCAACGTAGATCTGGACAATGTCTGACTCAACCTCATCAACGGTGTGTGTGACACATGCCGAGAACGCAGAGCTTGGGATAAGCCTGGGCACACTAGTATGCCTTCTACTGCAGTACCTGGTAAATTTAATGAGGAAGTGGAATGTGATTTGATGTTACACAAACAAGAACACACTATATCCCACGTGATCGCCCGCTGATTACGATATGCTATTGGGATTGAAAATACCAGACAAGATTATGACCACCTGGATGCATATCATCAGTGCTGGATGACACTGCGAAAGCAGTCCTCAAGGCAAATGGCACTGCACTTAGAATACGTGCGCGTGGGCAGCACGCTACAACGATCGAGGCCAGAAATGGCACCCTACGCCACTTACTTCACGTCATGGAGGCTGAACTCAATAGGTTAGACATACCTCTTGTGTTCACTTGACTACTGCACGAGTCTATGTTCGCCGCCAGCGCGTTCACGTTCTATGACGAGGTGTCTCCATGCAGCGCTTTATTTGGGCGGCAACCAGCAATGCTCCCTGGCCTCCCTTTTCTGGACCACGAGCAGCCGACGGAAACATCGGATAATTCTCGTGAACAGACGATACGCAGGGTATGTATTGAAGCTATCACACAGGCCACAGCAGTAGCTAAGACCAATCGCGCCTTACGCACTAAGACGACAATTACTGGTCAGCACTATTATGACCAAGGAGACTTGGTCGACTACCATTGCCCTACGACCACGAAGGATGACTGGGAAGGCTGGAATGGCCCGTTCCCAGTCGTAAAGAATGATCCCGAAAAGGGGTCAGGTCATCATTCGAGTGGGCAGTCGAGACGTTCAAGTACACTACGGCGGTGCAAGGCGTTCATTATACATTGAAATACTCATAGCCCGAGCAATTGGCTCCGACAATACTGCGCTACGCACAGTGTTGACATTCGTAGCCAGCCTATCAGGGGGGGGGGGACCTGCTTGGACCTTTGGCTATGTGCCGACCAAGAATGGGGCGCCTCAGATGACGACCGCAAACCGTCTATATCCTAAGGTACATTTGTCCTTACAGTACTTCATCAGAAACTTCTTTCGCATTGAAAATGTAGTTTCAGTCAGATTAGCCCAGAGTATTCATAAGCTACCTCCGGTTACTTATGCCGACAGCTGCACATCTGGTTCATCATGACGACGACGTGAATCCAGGATTTCATTAATACCAAGCAGAAGGTACTGCTCTGAATGTACATGATCAAACCGGATCAGCACATGCACGAATCATCCAATGCATGAAGTCCATTAAACCTCAAGCAGGTTTTGATCAGGACATGTCAGAATTTGAAGAATTGGCTGATACGCCGACACTGGAAGGAACCGCAAGAGAAGCTTCAGAAGCCGAGCCCGCACACGATGACGGACGGCTCTCTACGATTTACGAAGCATCATAAGCTGATCTTGAGTCACATATTATGGAGGTGCGGTACGCAGAACGACAAGAGGAAAGGGAACTGTTAGAGACAACTCCACCAGAGGACCTCTTTACCATACCTACACAGATGGTTCCAGATCAGAGCGTGCGGATCACTGTGGCTGATGAACAGCGGGGGCACCTGCCGAAGTGGGGGCGCACTCGCGACCCCGAAACTGAGGAGACGTACTACGCCCCCATGTGCACCATGGTCGAAGACGGCAGCCACGGACTCGACTCAGACGAAAATTGTCGATACGTTGAATTCGGCTGTACGACAGAAGTGTCGAAGGTAGTGTTTGTCCGAGCAGCAACTCATGATATTAGATGCCGGCCGGGTGACCACCACGATTCGAGTATACGTTACCGCCGCTGCAAAGCGAGCTGCGGTTGTCAAGGAAGACGACCTCCTCGCAAAAGCTGACATCCAGGCAAATCCCGATAAAGTACCGAAGTCCCTCTTTCTGAGCTCGAGACATGGTTCGGCAACAAATGCTTTAAGATGCAGGAGATGGCCAAAGCGTCGAACATCCTGACTTCGAGATACGTGCACATTTGGAAATTTGTGAAGAACGGGAAGGGCGAGATGGAGCGTACCATCCGAGTACGCTTGGTACTCCGAGGCTCCATGGACCTTGAAGATTTCGACGTAGAAACATTACTCGCTAGCTCGGCAGCGTGCAAGAAGCAGTGGATCATTGCTCCCCTCGACATGCACATGGCCTGCCTGAAGGGATTGACCTATCAGGAACTTGTTGAGGCCACTGGTGAAAGGGAACGTGTGGTGTGTTTTCATTTGCCTACTGGATCGGCCACTGTGCTCCGTGCTCTTCCAGGATTCGAGCACTACGACGAGTCAAAGCACTGCCTACAGTGCTTGAAACCGGGCACGGGCGCTAAGGACGCCCCACGGGCTTTCTCATTTAAGCTCAGAAGAGCCGCCAGAGGATTTGGCCTCCGACCCACGTGCTACGACGAGGAGTTCGAGACGAGCGAGAACTTGATCACGGCCAAGCATGTTGATGACATGAATATGGCCGGTACTGAGGACGCCGTTGACGAATCTGTCAAATGCGTTGAAGATGCTTCCGGCAACTGTAAACTCAACAAGCGCAAATATACCAACTGTGCTGTGAAGTACACCAAGGACGAGGACGGCAATGTTATTTTGAACCAAGATGAATATATGAAGCATATCCGTCCTATACAACATCTCAAACTGACCGGCGCCGACGCTGACGCTCATGCAACCAAGATGGCGGCAGACATGTTCGTCAGTCTCAGGGGTGCGCTGGCATGCGCACTGATCACGCAGGTGCGGTTAGTGGTGCATGTTGCATCTCTACATCGCGTCCAAAATTCGACCAACATTCAAGTACGACGACCGAACGCGATCACCAGAAAGTCACTGGCCTGCCCGGAGAAGGTCGTCAACCAGGCGATGAACCCCACGGGCGAGGTCGACTTACATAGCGACTCAGGGTATCGACGCTTGAGTGGAGACGCCGATGACGACGTCAAAGACTATAGTATTCGCGGGGCAAACCTGCTACGACGTGGAAACACGTTATCTGGGAAGCCTGTCGTTCACTTGATTGATGCGCGCTGCAAATATCATCGCTTGCAGGTCCGCTCGAGTTATTCAGCAGAGACACTAGCAGCAGCCCATAATTTGGAGGACTGTTATCCCACGATTGTGACTCTGCACGAGCTCCACGCGGGGCCGCTCACGCCCACTCAGTTGAAAGATATACTTGAGTTGGGTGGCCGGAGCATCAAGGTCATTTTGACCATCGATGTTGATTATGTTGTAAGTCCTTGTCACGCAAAGACTTGAAGAAGCCGACTGCGTGTATCCTTTTAGGACGCATCAGTTGGATACGACAGATAATGGAGCGTGGAATCATGCACAGCATTCAGTGGTGCGTCACCCGCGATATTTCTGCGGAGGGCCACACCAAGGGGGGAGCATCGACAGAGAAATGCTCCTACAAGTCATGGGAGGTATACAGACCTTCAAACATGACCTGATGATACATACTCCATATCGGGCCGGCCCGACATCAAGTTCTGACGCCACCTGATAAGTGCGTCATGGACATGCGAGGCAACTTGCTAGCGGGTCCACCTTCCTCTGGGCCCGCTTCCTTTCCTGCCCTTGTGTAGGTTAGCTGCTACGCCTGCTGTGTAGGGGCGACGGGCTCACGCTTCGTCTTCCCCCCCCCCCGACCCTAAAGCGAGCCGAGGGGCGCAAGGAGTGGAAGCGAGCGGGCGGCCTCGGCCGCGTCGGCTCAGGCGGCCGGTCGCCCAAATTTGATAGCGCCTCACTGCGAGGCACGCAGTCGCTATTGAGACCAAAAGGATCTTCCTATTGCTTGAGATGGCATCTCCTCTCGTACTGGGGAGCTTGGTTTCGCCTGAGGCGAAGCTGTTGGCATCTCGGTTCGCCCTGCCGCAATCTCGAAAACGGCTCCAAAAAGTGCACGCGCGGTGCTGAGCCCCTCTTTACTTTCAGGGCATGTGCCCCCCCCCGCCCCCCCCTCCCCTCTGGTTTGACTTTAGACATTATTTCTTGTGCTTTCTGGGCGCCCCCTGGGCCCCCAACGGCTCGAGCCTGTTTTCCTTGTGTTCGATTCGGGATGCACCCGGAAACCCGTTGAACTCCCAACTTGACCTGGCTCTCAGTGCCGAGTTCGTGCCCGCCTTTCAAGGGCACGTGAGGCGCGCCTCATTTAGCAACCCCTCCCTCCCCCTTCCCTCTCCGTAGCCGTTTGGCGCACGAGGGCTGGCATATTAAATATTGACAACGTACACGTGGCAGAGACAATTCCACACCTTTCCTTCACTCTTACAATGTTATCGAAACAACTATTTGTGTATATTGCGCTTTATTATGGTAGTTCGGGCTTGGAGATTCAATAAAAACCATCAGCTCCTTTGGAGGCAATGCGCGTGCTTCTCTACGTCACAACCGCTGGGTCGCGGCAGCACCAAACCTTCATGAATTGCCAAGCGGATCGGTTTCGACGCTCGCCAACATTAGCAAAGGCAGATGTGCTCCTCTACGTTGGCGAGAATAATTATACGGGCACGACGCATGTTCTGATGCAAGACCTCTTGAACAAGTGGCCGATGCCACACAAAACTCTAGTTCATGAGGGCGGTAACCCTGGCAGACAGACAGGAGCGATGAAAGCTATGCATGTGGCAGCTCCGAGAGGTTTGTTCAGAGGGTACGATTGGGTGATCAGAATCAACCCAGATGTAATCCTTTACGACGAGAAGCCGTTGTTTGATCTCATGGAGAATCCTAGGAATTGGGGTGTCATCGCGACTTGCTATTATAGCAACCGATTACATTGCAATTTGACCCACACAGATTTCTTCGCTGTGCGTCCTCAGTACGTTGATGAACAAGCATTTGCCGATTGGGAGTGGCAGGCCAACAATGGCGGTTAGGCGGAATCGCAGGCTATAGCGGCATTTGAACGCATATATAACTCCAGCAACTACGCCTTTATAAAGCCACCGCCCATCTCTCATCCTTCTTGTCGCTTGCAAGATGGAGGAATCTGGCACGCAACAGGCACGTGCGAACAGACATTAGACGAGCTTGGATGGAACACAAGCTTCCACGACCCCAATGCGTCGCGTCCAGATCAGAGGTTTCTTGGGAGTCCTTGGCGCATGGCATGGCGCGATAGCTAGTCAAACTCGCCGCGACAAAGGCGCGTCGGGCACACTTACCCGGACATACACAATGTCGTCGTCTTTTGGACGACGGATAAAATTGCATGTCTGGAAGCTTGTCGTCGTTTGGACGAGGCTTTTTAGCCCAATCCTCAAATTCGATGTTCTCTAACTTGTAGTGGAGGGCCAAGCAGCAAAAAACGATCATCAAGAGCGCTCCTGGCACCGCGCTTCCCGCCCGCCCAGGGAGCCCCCAAAACGCCCAAGGACAGCCCACGGCGACCCCAAGAAGCCCCCAGAACGTCAAAGAAAGGCCCACGACGCTCCCAAGCAACCTTGGAAAACCAGCCAAGAGACTTCAAGAGAGCTCCGAGAGGCCTCCCGAGAGCGCCCAGGGAACCTAACGCTGTTGAGTTTCATTGTTTTTTCAACGGATTTTGGCTTTCTCACCATTCATGCTTCCAACGCTCCAAGACGGGCGATGAGGCCCCCATGACCGCCCCAAGACCACCCAAGACGGTTCAAGACGGCCCCAAGACGGTTCAAGACGGTCCCAAGACTGCCGAAGAGGCGCCCAGGACAGCTCCAAACCACCCCAGAACAGGCCCAAGAGGGGCCCAAGAGCGGGAGCAGGAAGCCGCCAGAGACCTCCGAGAGAACTTCGGGACCCCCCCGAGGCCTCCAACACACGCAAGAAAAGCCTCGACGAGGCCCCTAAAACAGCCCAAGAGAGCTTCGAGAGCCGTCCCGAGAGAGCCCGAAGAGGGTAACATCGCTGGCGGGGGCCATGATTTTTCTCCAGATCTCATGGCGCCCCTTTTTTATTTCATTGCGTCCCTGGCCCCCCCGCTGGGCCGCGCACGTGCCGCCGGTCATGATTTGCACCCCCCCCCCCTCTTGGACACCCCCCTCTTGGCCGCTCCCGAAAAGGAGGAACAGGTACGGATACAGCCCGGCCCCGTTTTCCCTTCTCGGGGCCTCTTGGGAGGTCCTCGTCGCCGCTGCCGGATGCGCCTCGAAGTCCCGCTCGGAAAGCTCTCCAGGAGAGGGGTGGGGAGTAGCAGTATGATCGGTGCCTAGTGGCTTCCCCCAGATGGATCAGGGGGGAATGCATCGACCCGGCCAAGCGATCATCGGCCCCGCCTGGAAACGTGCGGATTCGCAATCGGGGGCATATCACCGATATTTTGGCGACGTATCGCAGATTCATGGTCGATGTTCCCCCCCCCCTGGGGCAGTTCCATCTCATCGTTGAGCCTCATACATGTAGCACCCCCGCAGTTGTGGAGAGGAGTGACGGGGGTGGGCGCGGGGTGGTTGCAGGTGGGTTATGGTTGAGTCGCGGGCTGGACGCGGGGTGGGTCGCGGGCTGGGTCGTGGGAAGGTGGCGGTGGAGACGACCGCAGCAACAACAACAAACACCATCTAGGAGCAAGAAAGCCAGCAGAATCCAGGCCACGGAATCCCACGGCACCCACGCACCAAGGGCTTGTGCAAGACCGCTCGGCCCACTCGTCTGGACATTTGACACCTGAGGGGTGTCCCACGATGTCAGCCGTCGGGCACCGTTATCCGGCTCCGGGCGTGTTCTTCGGTTCCTGAGGCTTTTCAGCCTCGGGATGCTCTCTGGCAGCTGCGCCTCGACGAGAGCCGTCCCGGGGTGCCCAGATTGTCCCGAACGGCCGCCAGTGGCCAGGGTTACCTACGGATCTCCGAAGAGGTATTTTTGTTCGACCAGCAGGTTTTTCCTCGATGTTGGCCCTCGGCGGCCGTTTTCGGGCCCTGGAGCCATCAGACACATCGGAGGCGGAAAATTGTCCCGTGTGAAGCGGTCGGGACCTCTAGGACCGCGGATCGCGAAAATTCCATCGGCGGATGTCAGGGGCCTTTCACCAGTCTAATCCCAGGCCCATGGGTCTGGTGCCTGTGTTACGCCTTTTCTGGCTGAGGCAGAAGGGTGCGGACCCCCTCCCCGAGATCCGACGTTTTTAAAAACATGCGGTGCCGTGAGAAGTCATTGCCAGAGCCCCAGCATCGGCATGATCAGAATGGGTACGGAAGGACTGGGTACACATCAGAGGAGCATGAAGTATTGATATTGATAGTTTTCCACATTTCCAGGTTTTCCTGTTCTTCCGCGCGGGCTTCAGGGACGAATGGTCGAGCGCGTTCCGTCGCGTAGGTTATTCGCGTGATGTTCGCGGTGCATTTTTCGCGCGTCGGAACGCCCTCGAAGATTCCAAACTGCATGCTGTGTTGCTCCTGGGGGGTCTGCGAGTCGCAGCTGCCGTGGCGCTGTTTTCGAGGTAGCGCCTTCGAGTGCTGTTCGCGGGCGCAACGCGCGGCGCGCGCTGCGCCCAATCGCGCGCGGCGCGGCGCGTGCATCAGCCGGCCGCGCCCGTCGGACCGCCCGGACATTAGTTCTTGATTATAGAATGTGTCAGCACATGTTTCCGTTTTTTTTTCCGCGCAAGCGTTTCCGGAATTTTTCAAAAAGGAGCCCGGAAATTTTCAAAAAACAGTTTTGGGGGGTGGAATGCGCCCGCCGCGCAGGACATCTGAAGAATTCTGAAATCCGGAATTTTTCAAAATGGATTCCGGAATTTTTCAAAATCAATCCCGGAAATTTCAAAAACGGTTCTGACATTTTTCGAACAGTAGGCCAGACATGCTCAAACATGTGTTTTTTTTTCAAGCTTACGCCCGGAGAATTTTCCAGAGTCGCGCATGATTTGCCTTGCCAGGTCTTTGGGAATCCGCCGAGGCGCGCGGTGCGCGGAGGCGGGCGATGGGACGGTGCGCCGCCGTCCCCCTCGCGCTCGGAAACGAAAAAGGGGGGTCAGCAAGTGCCAAGTAGCCCCTTACGGGCGACCACTCGATTGCGAATGGGTGACCGACCAGCGACGCCAGCCAGAGTAGACAATACTCGGCGCAAAGTGTACCCCGCGCGAAGGCTGTTAGAAATCCCGGAATCTCTGGAACGTATCAATAGCACATTGTGTCAATAGGTTCTTCTCGTCCTAACACAGGCCGACAGCATGTCTTGTTCCTTTTGGACCGGACACGCTTGTTTGCGTCGCCGCGGACGCTGTTCGTTTGAGACAGAAGACGTTTGAGAGAGAAAGTCGTTTGGGACAGTATTTGTTGTTGGGCATGGTACGCGTTTCGTCCTTGCCCACCTCGGGCGTCCACACGGTAGCCACCATCTTTCTGCGGCCTTTCTCGAGTGGGGTCGAGGTGCGAGGGCCCTGGGGCTCAGCCCAGACCTGTTGTGACTCTTCGCGGCTGGGGCCCCGACATCCGGCGTTGCAGGTTTGTCGACGCGTGGGCCCCTGGAGATTTGGACACCTGTTCCAATCATAGGGCCGTTTTTCCGTCTCGAGTCGTGATTTGACGGCCCCACGGTCCGTTGAGGGCCCACGGACTCCGAACATAACCCAAACATTGCCGCTGCAAGCGTTGTCGGCGCCTCGGATCTTTAGGCCAAATCAGACGAGAACGCCCAGAGTGGAAAGTCATGGCATCGCCCGCGTCCGCGAGTCTAGGCCCGGGGCGGGCCAACGATCCCTGAATCCCGGGATCCGTGAGGTGGCCCCCACGCCCAAGCCAGTGAGGGGATTTTGGCAGCCTTCTCCCCGGCGGTATGGCGGAGGTATTCTTGATGCGTCACCTGCCGGGGGACGGGCAGGAGACTGTTTTGATTAGGGTCCGGAGATCACCCGTGTACGCAGCAGTGGTGCGCGCGGGCACACGTGGGGCTGCCCAAAGCGAGAAGGTTAGGTTGTCGGCCGACGCCCCCCGGATAACCCAGGTTATCTCGGAAAATCGACATTTGTAGTTGTTTCCATGGAGTCGTGGGATCTCTTTGGGACGCTTCGTGGCCCATTCGGGTCTTCCCACTCGGGAGGAGGTCCTGTGGAGACATCGGGGGCGGCCAGTGCCGTGCGATCAGGAGTCCCCGGGGAGGAAAGGAATCGCCGTGGCGCGCCTCCGCTGTTTCGATTTGCCCCCTCCCTCCGACAGACGAAGATCGAACAATTGCATACAGTCGGGGCCCTGAAGAAGGAACCCTTTGCGTTGGGGAGGGGCTCCGCGTTCCTTAAGTGTTTCGCAGCTTGCCTCAGGTTTCCCTTAGGTTTTCGATATGAAATCGAAGTTTAACTTATGGAAAATAGGGGCCTCGTTCATTATTGAATCGCTTCGCTCATTCCGCCGGCCCATTTCGCATGACTGAGCCTCTTGGGGCCGCTGGGGGGCCTCTTCAGCGTCGCTTGGGGGCCTCCTGAGGGCCTCTTGGGGTCTTTGGGGGCCTCTCAGGGGCCTCTTGAGGCCTTCTGGGGGCTTCTTAAGGCCGAGGGCTCGAAGTTTTGTTTTGTGTTCCCCCTTCGGGGCATCGCTTGGGGCCCTCTTGGGCCCCTCTTGGGCCGTCTTGGATGCCTCTGGGGCCGTTTTGGAGCCCTCTTGGGCCATCTTTGGGCCTTCTTGGGAGCTTCTTGGTCCCTCTTGGGGCGATCTTGGGGGCCTCTTGGGCCGTCTTGGGGCGTCGGGAAGCCCAAAAGATGGACACGCCAAAATCTGCCCAAAACCTAAGGAAAAGTAATGAATTTTGCCTCTTGGGGCCCTCTGGGGGGTGCTCTTGGAGGCCTCTTGGGGCGTCTGGGGGCCATCTTGGGCGTCTTGGAACGATCGTGTGGCATCTCGGAGCACTCTTGAACCATCTTGGAGGGCTCTTGGCGGCCTGGTGGCCCTTCTTGGGGCTCTCTGGAGGGCCACGGGGGCGGCGCCCAGGAGGAAAACCATCTCTGACCCGAGTCTGCCGGGGATCGCCCGGGGTACTTTTCGTCCGGGGACCCCCAGGGGCCGCCCCGCGCGCGCGAAGTAGAAGTATTATTTAGCAGTTAACGGAGATCTTAGCACGCTTCTGGCCCGTTGGGCCGGCGAATTTAGGGTTCCTTAGGTCAACGCCTCGACTGTAGATCATTCCTCGGAGGTCCATGCGGATTCCTTGGATCGGCGTGGGGCACCCCCTGCGCCTCGGGCGCCGCCTCCGTGGCGCGCCCTGCGCGCCCCGGATGGGGGGGACCCAGCGCCGATGCAAGCGATCCGCCTGGTCCTCAGAGGTGTCGTGTGTTCTGCAGTTTCCCTTCCTCCCATCTCTTCCTGCCATTGTCTCGTTGTCTTCCTCCTCCTCCTCCTCCTCCTCCCCCTCCTCCCCCTCCTCCTCCTCCTCCTCCTCCTCCTCCTCCCCCTCCTCCTCCTCCTCCTCCTCAGCGTCCCCCCATCCCCATTCCCATCCCCGTTCCCAACGGGCCATGGTATCTCAGCCCCACCGCCACAACTTCTGGTTGGGGATGGGCCCCTTGCAACCCGAAGGGACCAGCCTGTATCCCCATCCCGGGGCGGTAAATCAGCTGGTGGAGCCCAGGCCACGCCAGCGGCGATAGTGATCGGTTAAGCGATGCTCATCTAGATAGCCGAGCGGCGGAGGAGGACGCGGCCGCCTGCGAGGGCATCCGCGCGTCACCTTCCCGCGCGAGGCCGCGCAAGCAAGCGCTCTTTTTTCCACGCGGTGCGCCGCGCTGGCGGCCCGCGCATACGCCGCGGCGTAGAGGTTGCTACGTATGTTCGGGGCCATGAGCATGTCCACTATAGAATGTTAAGGGTGTTCACTACTTAGTGGCAGATGGCGGCCCAAGCATTGGAGACACATATATATATATATACATATGTATGTATGTATATATATACACATACATACATGCATGCCTTGTTCAGCATGTATTGCCCGGGTAACCTGCTGGACACAGATGCACTATAAATTACACGTTGTTTTGTGCCGTTTCTGTGAAGCCCCGTATGTACGTGCGGTTCCCATATGTATTCTTGCGTAAGACCCCGATTTCCGTCCATCCGACCGTTTCTTTTGATGCGTTAGTTCTTCGACTTGCTTTTATCCAGAGTCGTTTTGTTGACGGTCCTGGGGCCAGAAGACGGCCTCCCAAGTCCCAAGATTTGCCCCTCCGAATGCCGTCAACGACCAAAAACGGGCCTTTGCATTTTGAGTCTCCTGGATGTGAGGGCACCCAGAGGCGGCGAGCGGTCGAATCGTATCCCTGCGGTTCCGCTCGGCGTTGGGGTATCCCCAGCCGGCGGTTCAGAAATCCCATTTGAATGGTAGTTTCCACACACGGTTGCATAGTAAGGACCTCATGTATATCTTCTCGCATATGACCCTGCCCCAGGGTCATAGTGCGCATCCTTTCTGGGGTGGACATGCGTGCCCTATTTTCCAAGCTTCTTCGATTCCGATTTCCGTCCTACTGTGCCGTCGCTCCACACCTCTGCAGAAATGCCCGCCCTGCTCTTCTGGGGAGGAAAGTTCCGCCTCACTTGTTCACATCGTTTGGGGACAGTTCCGACACAGCTAAAAGGTAGGAAATCAACCAAAGTACGGTGGATTGATTCGAAATCGGGGCTTGTGTTTCAGTTGACACGCAGGGCCGCGGGCATCCTTCAGAAGCTCTGAGCACCGGCTACACGCTACACACCCTCTGCACTCGTGCTCTGCCGCTGCACGCGCTGAGGAGCACTCGCCAGGCGCCCGTCCTCTGCACGCTGCTGAGAATCACCGACGTGGTGGCTCGGAGGGCTCGCGAGCAGGGCAGCGAGCAGGGGGTCGAGCGTCTGGCGCATCCGATGTCGGGGGGGCCCGCTTCTCTTCGCCGCTCGGCTGGCGCCTCCCCGAGGCGGCGAGCGGGCCAGCAGGGGCGCCGCCAGGGAGCCCAGGGCCCGCCTGCGCGGCGGGGCGCCGGGCCCGGCCTGGGCGGCGGCGTGGGCGGGGTCCTCCCTGCTGAAGCGCCTCGTCTTCTACGTGCTGACGGACCGCAAGGTCCGGGGCGGCGGGGTCGCCACGAGCCCGATGAGCGACGCACAGACAGAGGGGTCGTCTTCACCGACACTGGCGCGCAAGCTTCCCGCGTGGGGGGTGGCGCTGGAGCGCCCGCGTGCTCCACGCGGCGTGCCGCGGTGGCGGCCCACGTAAGCCGCGGTGCAAGGTCGATCGGTTATCTCGCCTAATACCCGTTTCGGTTCGTCGCTTAGGTGAGGGAAGGCTGCTTGTATTGCGACTCTGCCTTGGTTTTCACGTTTGAGGCATCTTGGGAGGACCTCGTCGCCACAGTTGGCTTCGCCTTGAAATCCAATTCAGAAAGCACCCGGGGGGATACCCGGGGAGTAGCGTCGTCACGGAATTTTGAAGGGCAAGCCCCCCCCCCCTTTGGGGGCCAGGGAACGCGCGCCCGGCGGTGAAAGATTTATTATGTTTCCTTCGCGGCTGCGGCGGCTACGGAGCTGCGGCGTTTCAGTGTTTGTTTCCTGTTGCGATTTGCGTGATGTCGAGAAGCGCGGCTCCAGCGATCGTAGGCCGCTCGACAATCATTGTTCTTGGTCCCGTTTTTTCATAATTCTTGTACTCGCATCACCGACACCGCTGTTCTTCCTTCGTTTCAGCGTTTTTCTACCTCCCGGGAGGGCCTCGTGGCCACGGCTGGCTCCGCCTCGACATTCTGGTCGGAACGTACCCCATGAGAGGTCCAGGGAGTAGCGGCATCGGTGTCTTTTTCATTCCTTCCAGTGAGGCACACCATTCCTGAGGGAAGCGGGTCCTATGTTTTTTGTCCGCCGTCTTCTTTCGTTAATTGGTAGGGATGGGAAACTTCAAGGATCGCCCCATATTTCTGAAGATCTGATGTTTCAATTCCGAAGGTTATTTTTAGATTTAGGGCTTCGGTGGGAGTTTTGGGGCTCCGGGGCCATCAAAAACTGATCCTGGGCGAGAACCTGGCACCAGGGAAGCGGTCGGGACATCTGGGGTCGCGGATTGAATAAATCACATCGGTTGGTGTCAGGGACCAAGAAGCAAGCGGGTATTCAGAGACACGGGGAAAGAGAGAGACTCCATGAGGGAAATGGCAAGCGTGTTTTTTCGCAGATTTGTTGTTGTTGGTGCAGTTGGTGTTGTTTTTGTTGTTGTAAGTGTTGTTGTTGTTGGTGGTGGTGTTGGTGTTGGTGTTGTTGGTGGGGGTGTGGTGTTGTTGTTGGTGTTGTCGTTGTCGTCGTCGTCGTTGTCGTTGTCGTTGTCGTTGTTGTTGTTGTTGTTGTTGTTGTTGTTGTTGTTTTGTTGTTGTTGTTGAACATTATTAATTCTAAAGAATAATTATTGTTGGGACCCCTGGTGCACGGCCCCCCTGCGCCGCCTAGGCCGCAGCTACATTTTCATCATTTTCGTGAGGAAGCCTCAGGTAATACGATGTCATCAAGATCCGGTTGTTTTGTTGTAATCCGTTTTCCCTTGCAAAAAACACTATAAAATGACATTTCTTGTTCTAATATAATCAAATTTCAAGAATCCCTTGCAAAAAATAAGGTAAAGTGGACATTCGCGCGCGCAAGACGAAATCCTTCCAAAAGCTTAGTGTTCGGAGCGATTTTAACATAAAAACATCAAAAAACCAATGGTTTTTCAACAAAAAAATGTCAAAATCTCATCCCGCGCGCTCTTGCGGATTCGTAGGAAACCCAACACTTTTTAAACATTTCTGTCAAACGGGCTTTTGCGAGCAACTTTTTCGAACTTCTGCGACAACGGTTGCGCACCTGCCAGGGCCATCATCCCTGTCAAATAATACCATGCGGGACACATTCGTTTTTTCTTCGCGCGCGCACGCCGAAATCTCCAAAAACCATTGGGTTCTTAAGAATTTTAGCACCGCGCATCATAAAATCACACGAATCGCACCGTAGGTCCTCGAACCATCGCGACAACCATATCCTCTCTCTCTTGTGTATTCCCACATCCCTCAGGAATTTGCCCTAAAGATGTGATCAACTATCTTGTGAGTACGTATCATGTGTATCATGTGTATCATGTACCATATGCATCATATGCAACAGATGTTCTGTGGAAGGCTTAACAACTTCTGTGGGTTAACAAGGCTTAACAACTTCTGTGGGTGTACGAACGTAGGCTTAACAACTTCTGTGGGTGTGTACTCCACGCCAGTGTAGTAGCCACGGTCGTCCGCAGGCCACGAAGTGAAGTGTCCGAACGTCATAGGGCGGGAAGCTGGGTGTGGGTGGTGGCGAAGAGTCGTGTGGATATTTGGTAGAGCTTGCACTGCCCCCCCACAAAGTGGGGGTATTGGCTGGCGTCGCATGAAAACCCTGGCACTGGTGAGAACACTGAGCGTTCGGGTAAAGTGATTGTTGTTGTTGTTGTTGTTGGTGTTGTTGTTGTTGTTGTCGTTGTTATTGTTGTTGGTTGTTGTTGTTGTTGCTGTTGTTGTTGTTGTTGTTGTTGTTGTGGTTGTGGTTGTGGTTGTGGTTGTGGTTGTTGTTGCTGTTGCTGTTGTTGTTGTTGTTGTTGTTGTTGTTGTTGTTGTTATTGTTTGCATGTTCTGCTTGTGTTGGTGCTGAACCTTCACGTGGCTCCTCGGCACCACGGCCCGATTTCCCTTGAAAGCTTGCCCAGAACCCACCACGAGAAGGTCTGGGGGCGGATGTCTCAGGGTTGCCATGAGGTAAACGCGTCCTGAAGGACACGGCCCACACATTATTTTATGTTTTTCCGAATCATTCGAATTTTAGTAGACATAATCTTCAGGAGTTCGCGCGGACTTCGAATCGGCGCGGGACAGTCCTGGCGCGCGGAGCGTGCAATGGACGGTGCCGGAGGCGCCGCCAGGGGTGCCCAGCGCCGAAATGAGAAATTTGCGCGACTTCGAAGGTTTTTATGATTCCGATGTTGCTTCTTTCTCGATGAGTGGTGCGGATCCAGAGTTTGCTTGCCGTTTTCGGCATGGCCCCCTGGCCGTGAAGACACGACTCAGGCTGAATTGTTGGTCCTGGGGAAGGCCCTGGGGTCCACGACATGTTTCTCTCAGTGCCAGCTTTTTCATGCTCAGAGAATCGGCACCCCAGTCACAGGCGAAACACAGACGACCTCGCTGCTCGCACATGAATTCGCACACGTTTCGAGAGAATTCATTTTGCAACCGTTAGTGCCATGAGAGCGGCTTCGCAAGTTGGCTGGCGTATTCATGTACGAGGCTGGGCGCGTACATCCTTTTGGAGCTCCCTATCCAGGCCGCCCACATGGTGTCGAAGAAAATGTGGTCGGCAGATCGCGCTGCGTCGCCGACACATCGGCGATGCTGCTTCATGTGGAGCCCAGTTTTCTCCACGCCGACGCCGCCGATCCATCGCCAGCGTCGCCCATACATCACCGATGCATCGCCGATGCGTGTGCCATGCGGCGCGATCCTCCGTCCGCATCTGCTCGGGCCCCATCCATGTGGGCGGCAGCTTCCAGACGCCACCACCGGGGGGGGCACCTCCGGCGTGGATCGCAGGAGGACACGAAGCAACGGCGGCGCTCCATGGCGTTCGTCGTCGTTGCTGGGCTTTCACGCGCCACGGCTGGGTCCGCCTCGGAAATCGGGTCAGGATGGGCCCCTCGAGGGACCCAGGGGCCGACTCTGAGCCTCACCACCCACCAAACCACCCCAACCCAACCCGAAGGCCTCAATTTGCCTTCCATTACCAGTGGGGGGGGGAGTCCGGGAGCATCGACAAAAACACACCTGGCGCCCATATACCCCCCCAACCCGAAATTCGGGACTTCGGGTTGGTTTGGGGTGGCCTGGTAGGCAGTCCGAGCGGATCACGGGCAGGGTGGGAGAGCCAGCAAAAGGAGCCGCCCTCGACGAGGCGGTCCACGGTGCCGCCCCGAGTAGGGGGTCACATGCGAACCCTACCCCTACCCCCCACGAGTTCTGAGGGGGAGGGTGGGGTTCACTCCGCTCGGGAGCTCCCGAACGAAGTGAACCCCACCCTCCCCCTCAGACATCGTGGGGGGTAGGGGTAGGGTTCGCATGTGGCCCCCGAAGAGCGGATCACGGGCAGGGTGGGAGAGCCAGCAATGGGGGCCGCCCTCGACGAGGAGGTCCACGGTGCCGCCCCGAGGCCAGAGCGCTCGCAGACGCTGCGTGCGGGGCAGGGGGGCCACTCACGCAGGGCACCGCCTCTCGCGGCCCCTCGCTCGGACGTGCCGTCAATGGGTGGGCGATCCACTGGGGGGGGGGTCGAGGGCTGCAGCACGGGGGCACCGAAGCGGCCCGAAGTGCCCCCCTCCCCCAAAAAAGAAGCACGCGTCGCCCGATCTTCGCACTGGTCGTGGTGGCGGCTCCGCTCTTCTGTGCTCCTGCAAGGGGGCCCAGCTGGAGGCGGGGTCCGCGGCGGTGTGGGCCGCCGACCACGAGGACATCGAATCGACAGATACCCAGAGATCCGACGCTTGCGAAAAAATTGCAATACCCAAAATTGCCAGAAATCCCAGGTTATCGAATCGACAAATACCCCAATACCCAGAGATTGCAACAAAAATTGCAGCGGCCCCTTTTGTGGGCCCGTTTCGGACTCCAGGGGCCCTTCGCGCGCCCCAGGGCCGTCAGCTAACGACCCCGGTCAAAAACCGGACCCAGTGGTCCAGACCTCTGGGGGCCACGCATCGATCAACAGTGAGCGCCGGATGTCTGAGGATATCGAGGACACAAAACACAACACGCAGGAGCTCAACCTTCAGTCGTCTGCGCGGAGTTCTTGGGTCGGCGCTGGACCTCAGGTGAGGAGACTATCCCGAGACGGCTACCCTTCCCTCGTCGCCACAACTGGATTCGCCTCGAAATCCTGGTCAGAACGCACCCCGAAAGAGATCTGGGGGGTAGGGGTGTTGGCACCATTCTGTTTGCATTCTGTGTTTGCTGGTGCCGCCCCCTTCTTGGCGCGACGCGCGCTGGGGTCGTCGCCGGATGCGCCAGGGAGGGGGCTCCAGGGCATAACCAAGGCACTTGCGCGGACTTCCGAAGGTCTACGCTTGTGTGTGCCGTGTGCTGAACCTCTTGTAGGCTACGCTGCGAACAAAGCTATAGCATTGTGAAACATCACGACATGGAGTCCTAGCCCGGACTTCATCCATCGTTCTGCGCCATTTTTCGAGCTGGACCGATCTGCGATGGCCCGCTAGGCGCAAATTCGCCCAGGTGAAAAGATGCGACGCCAGAATCTCAGGGTCTGTCGCCCTTCGTGCAAACCCAGACATCCGAGGAGTTGTTTTTTTCAATTCGCGGCCTGAGAGGTCCTGTGGTATGTGTTCGTCGTAGAATATCCCAGGGCCCGCAATGGTCCCCGAGGGCCGACATCGAGGCAAACCGCCGTGATTGAAACATCACGTCGGCGAGAATCTGCAGAGGAGTTCGCCCTGGAGCAGCAGCGGGTCGAGGACGGCGTGCTCCTGATGACGTCGATGTGCGTCGCTGGGCCCGCCGAGGGCAGCGAGGGGGAGGATCAGGGGCAACGGTAGGGGTGATACTTTCAGGCGAAGATGCATCGGTCCCCGATGGCCCACTCATCTCTGCGATAGGGGCCCTCTAGCCCACCCCGCCTACCCAGACTCCTCTGGACTGGTATATTTAAAAAGCGAGCGGATTCGCTAGCCGGGGCGGCGATGTATCGCCGATTCAAGGTTGATGTTTCCCCCCACCAACCCCATTCCGCTGATCCCCTGCTGGTTATCTTGTCACACCCCGAGCCTCTGGCGTTCGGAACGCCCTTGGCGAGGCGCAGCTGCTGGAAGGCGCCCCTGAGGCTGGGAAGCCGCCGAGCACCAACGAGCGCGCCCGGAAACCTCCAACCTCAAGACCTCAGAATCTCGATCCTCGAACCTCGAAGCCCGAAACCTCGAACCTCAAACCTCGAACCTCAAACCTCAAACCTCGAATCTCGATCCTCGAACCTCCAACCTCAAAACCTCAGAATCTCGAATCTCAAAGCCTCACCCTCGAATCTCGAAGCCCGAAGCTGCAGACCTCAAGACTGGAGCGGCCGAGCCCTCGAGCTTCCCCCGTCCCCCGGAGGCGAGCCGCAGGACGAACCTCCAAAGCTTCGAGACTCCGGACCCCCTGGAGACCCCGGGAGGCCCCATAAGGTCCCCATGCCGACCCCGTCTGCGTGGTTTGCGCATGTGCTCCTGGATCGCCCTTCTCCTGAGGCTCGCATCCTGTTTGCTCTCCGGGCCTCGAACCCACGAAATCTTCGGAGAGTGCCCGCGGGAGCTTCGAGCGAGCCTTCGAGCGAACCTTCGAACGAACCTTCGACTCTTCGAACGAACCTTCGAACGAGCTTCGACTCGAAGGATTGCAAAAAAACCGAAGGATTGCAAAAAACGAAGGATTGCAAAAAAAAGATTGCAAAAAAACGAAGGGTTTGTTTGAAATCCTTCGTAAAAAAATGTTTTTTTTTTGCAATCCTTCGTTCAAGAGGAGCACGCGCTCGCCGCCGAGCGGAGCCGCCGCCTCGACGGCGCGGCGCGGCAGCTGGCGGGGTGCCTGCACGGGTGCCTCGGCGCGGCGCAGGCGGAGCTCCGCGAGGACCAGGAGCGCAGGGAGGGGCCGGCCGAGGCCGCGGCGGCCCCCCTCCCTCCCGAGGCCCGGAGCGCTGCGGTGGTGCAGCACTGTTTTTTTTTGTTGTGTGCGTTTTTGTGTGTTTTTTGTGTGTGTGTGTGTGTTTTGTGTGTGTGTGTGTGTGTTTGTGTGTGTTTTTTTTCTGTGTGTGTTTGTGTGTGTGCTTGTTGTGTGTTGTTTTCTCACAGTGTGTGTGTGTTTTCCCACAGTCTCGTGCTCCCTCCCCGAGAGCTGGGCGTCGCAGTTTCGTCGCACCTGGCGTTTTCGCGTGTCTCGGGCCCCGGGGCCATCACATCCGAGGCCCGAGAGCCATCACGTCACTAATTTTGGGCCCCGGGGCCCAGTGAGGCCCCAGGGGCCGCAGGTTAGTGAAGTGATTTGCTTTCCACGTAAGGACCCCGAAATGCATCACTTCACTAAACCGAACCCAGGACGAAAGTCAGGGGCCGAATTGCTGCTGTGCTGCAGCTTTGGTCTCGTGTTCCCTCCCTGAGATCTGGGCGTCGCAGTTTCATTGCTCCTGGCGTTTTCGCATGTCTCGGGCCCTGGGGCCATCACAGGTCCATCATTAGGGAGGGAAAAACACAGACACAATGAATCGTCGATTCCCAAGAAAATATAGGAAATTACCCCAGTGCGACCCTACCTAGAAGTTGGAACCCCTAGGAAAGCAGCATTAGTTGCTATGCTATGCAATGCCATGCCATGCCATGTTATGCTGCGCTATGCCATGCTTTGCTATGCTATGCTATGCTGCGTTATGCTATGATATGATATGATATGATGTACTATGTCATGCTGCTCTGTGCTATGACATGCTATGCTATGCTAAGCTGCGCCATGCTATGCTATGATATGCTATGTCAGTATATGCTATGTCATGCTATGCTATGCTATGCTGCGCTATGCTATGCTATGCTGCGCTGTGCTATGCTGTGCTGTGCGTTGCTGCGCTATGCTGTGATATGCTATGATATGCTATGCTATGCTATGCAATGCTATGCTGCTATGCTATGATGTGCTGCGCTATGCTATGCTATGCTGCGCTGTGCTGTGCTGTGTCACGCTATGCTATGCTATGGTGTGCTCTGCTATGCTAAAGCTCGGCGAAGCTAAGATGAAGGTAAGCTAAGCTAAGATAACACTGAGCTAAGATGAAGCTAAGCTAAGCTAAGATGAACTAAGCTAAGCTAAGACGAGATAAGCAACGCGAAGCTAAGGGAACGTCACTAGGGGAACCGCGGGGCGGATCCTGGGGGAACCGCCCGGGGCGGGGAATACTGCCCGGCCCCTTTAAGCTAATAAAGTAAGAACCCTTCTAGGCAGAGCCTAAGTAGGGAAATATGGGAAGTGGGGGGGGAAGACAAAAACCCAGAAGATATTGGAAAACATGGGGAATCCTTTTCTTCGTGTCTATTTATTTGTGTGCCCCAGGGCCCCTTCAGATCAGGGTCGACAGAGGGGCGGCAGAAGTGCTCCCTAGGGTTTTGGTCGCGGTGCTTCTCGCGATGCCGCATTCTTCTCGTCGTGTCTGATCTCGGGGCTGGCATCGCTTGCCTTTTTGGGGGGGGGGCCTTCGGGCGCGTCTCGTCGCCACGGCCGGATCCGCCTCGACAGTCGGGTCGAGAGGGGCCCCGGGAGGGGCCCGAGGACCCATGCCGAGAGCGGAGGTGGGCCAGGCGGGAGGGCCGCCGTGGTCTCGGCTGGCAGCCTTCCGACAGGAGGGCCACGCGAGCGGCAGGATTCGGGGAGGACAAATCTTTGCAAGCACAGAGTCGCTTTGTGGGCCCCGGGAACGGCAGGGCCGTTTTTTCACCGTTTCCAAAAAGAATGTCCCTTGAAAATGGAAACGGCAAAAAAACGGCGACCGGAAACGGCAAGAAAACGGCTCCAGGATTGGAACCGGAGCCGGAACCGGTAAAAAAACGGCGACGGAACCGGTAAAACAACGGCGTCGGAACCGGCAAAAAAACGGCAAAACGGAACCGGTGAAAAAACGGCCCTGTCGTTTCCAGGGCCCACTAAGCACAGTCGGGCTCCACGGTAAGGATGCGCTGCTTCATCAAGGCTACCCTTGACCTTGAACGTACCCCTGCTTTTTCGGCCCATCCTGAGCCAGTGTCGACGTTCAAGAAGCTCCAAGCGGGAAATGAGACTTCCAAGGGTCTTGCAGCCTCACCTTGCCTCCTTACTAGAGGTCTTGATTCTAATATGTCGGATGCCCGCGCGGATTTCTCGGATCGGCTTTGGCGCGCTCCGCGCTTCAGGGAGTGGGCTCCAGCGCAGATCCAAGAATTCCCTTCGGAGCTCCGAACGTGTATGTGTACACAGTGTCGTCGTGCTTAGTTTTGGCATCATTTCTCTTCTGCATCTCCGTCATGTTCCGTTCTTTCCTCGCCTGCTTCTTTTGAGGATGGCCGGCGCGCGGCCGCGCAGCGTGGGCGCCTCTGGGCGGCCCAGGACCTCCGAGGAGGAGTGGCTGCCGAGCACTGCTGCCGAGCACCGCTGCCCTTCCCTCGCCGCCACCTCCGGGGTCGCTCGGCGGCAGGATCCGAGCCCTGCCCTCGCCGAGCCACGACTCGGGCAGCTCGAGGGGCGGCGGGGGCAGAGCTCGGCGTTCGTCGGGCACGCTGCGAGAGCCGATCCCCCGGGCCGCTGCCTCCCATCCCCTGGCATCGCTCGGACGTGTGCTTCTTGTTTCTCGGCGAGGACCATCGAGGAGCATCCTTCATCATTTGGCGAAAAAACCACGCACGAAACCGAGCAAAAAGCACAGGGAATGGACGTCCGAGCGATGGCCAGCATCGGTTCGGCAGAATCGATGGGGGGCGCCGGTGGGGTTCGGATGTCCCCATCGTTCGGGCTCCGGGTCCGAACGCCCAGGGCCCCCATCAGGCGCGCGAAGGTCATCGCGCGTCGCGCGTCGCGGCCTGTGTTGGAGGGGCGCCGTTCTGCTGCAGAGCGGCGCCGCGATGGCTCGACGACATCGGCGCGTCAGGCACTGCGGGGGCGCGATGCGCGAGGTTGGGTGACTGAAAAGCGCGCGGGTGCCAGCCTGTGGGCGCTCTGCTTGGCCCCTTCTGCCGCGCAAAAGCTTCTGCCAGGGGTGGAGGGTCGGGGAACCGATGAGGGTCCTCCTATACCGCTGCCCATCCTGGAGGGCCCTCGCCGCCACGGCCAGATTTGCCCCGAAGTCCTGGCCAGAAACCGCTTCAGGAGAGGTCCGTTGAGTATTAAGCGGTGCTCTGGAGGGGAATGCGTGTCAACGAGACGCCGCCTTGGGAGCCCATCATCGCGCTGCTCTTTCGTTTTGCATCGGAGGCCTGGTGCTTCTGTCGCAGTAACACGCCGATGGGCTCACCACGGCGGCGTGTCGTTGGAACTGCTTTGACTTCTGTGAGGGTACCCCTGAGACCCGAGTGGACCGACGTGGGACAAAAGATGCGACATGGTGAAAAAGCACGACTGGAGCACCAGAGCCCATGTTTCTTTCGCATTTTCGAGCCAGACCGATACGTGATGGTCCTGGGCCCGAGACTGGGCGAAGCCGCCGGGTGTGGACATTGTCCTGGCGAAGCAGTTGTCAGTACCGCGGCTGTGGGTGCTGTCTTCGGTGGAGTTCCCCGTGGGACCGCGCAGCGCGCGAGGGGTATGCCGACATGGGGTGGGGGGTGGGGGCCGCATGCGGACGGTGCCATTGGGGCCTTCGGCGGAGCTCCCTATGGGGGCCGCCCAGAGCTCGAGGGGCGTGCCGAAGGGGGGGTGCGGCGCATGCGAACTGCGCCACTAGGGGCTCCATATGGGACCACGAAGCGCGCAAGGTGTGTGTGCGTGTGTGTGTGTGAGCTGAAACGGGCGTGACGCCCACATGCGAACGTCGCCATGGGAGCCTTCTGAGGAGTTCCCTCTTGGGCCATGAAGCGCGTGATTGGTCAGCCGAAAACAGAGGTGACGCCCATATGCGAACGTTGCCACTGGGCAGTACGTGGAGTTCCCTGTGGGGCCACGAGACGTGTGAGGGGTGTACCGAAACGGGCGTGACGAACATCGCCTTTGGGGTTTTATTATGGGGCCACGAAGCGCGTGAGGGGTGTGCCGAAACGGGCGTGACGCCCACATGCGAACGTCGCCATTGGGGTCTTAGGTGGAGCTCCCTGTGGGGCCACGAAGTCCGTGAGGGGTGTACCGAAACGGGCGCGATGCCCGCATGCGAAAGTCGTCTCTGGGCGCTCCCTATTCGGCGACGAGACGCGTGAGGGGTGTGCCGACATGGTTGTGAGAGGCATGGGTGAGAGGAGGGCGGGGAGAGAGAGGCGGGAAGATCAACGCGGGGCGCTGTCTCTTCAAAACGCGGACCCAACACCCTAGGATGGCTGTGAAAAGTGCAGCGCCCAGATGTACAAGGCTACCCTAGGCACTACGGTTGGCGACGCACAGATAGCGTTCGACGTGGCGCCGCAGGCCCGCTTATCACACGCCATCCCTGACCTTGGGGATGGCGTGCCCTGGCAGGGGGATCGCGTGCACCAGTGAGGCCCTCGCGGGGGGATCACCTCACATCTCACGTGGACAGCTTGCTTTTCGGAGATCGATGCCGAACGCCACACTTGCAACTCCAGCCGTAGCATGGGCCCTTTGGGTATCTCTCCTCGCTTCCCCAGGACTGCCCCCACGGGCGGCGTCGCCGCCAGGGCTCCCGTGCCAGGGCGGGCGGATGCAGCGAGCGCCAGCTTCGTGGGTTTCGAGAGGTTCGTGGCCCAGCGACCGGAGGTCTTCGTGAGCAACGTTGGGTGGCTCGAGGTTTTCGGAGGCTTTCGCTGGTTCATGCTGGCTTTCGAGCCTCGGGTTGCCTTCAGCAGCTGCGCCGTGCCGGGGGGCGTTCCACGGGTGCCTGTATCGTCCCAAACGGCAGCCAGAGACCCGGGTCATGACCCACAAACCAGGGGCTATCTAGATGGGATAGGTTCAGAGGGGATTGCATCGACCCCCGAAGGCCCATTCATCGCCGAGGGGACCAGTGCGTGCGCCCCGCAGCAGCGTGCGGATGTGCTATCGGGGGACCTATCGCCCATCGCGCACCTATCTGCGATGTATCGCCGATTTCAGCTCGATGTTCCCCCCACTCCCTTGAGCCACTCCCCCTTGTCGCCCCCCCCCGCAGGTCTTCGCGCTGCTGGTGCAGCTGCTTATCCCCCTCGCGACGGAGGGAGCGCGGCTGATGTCAGAGGAGATCCCGAAGAGGAAAACGTACCAATACCACTACCTTGGGCCGAGATTCGGTCGTCACATTTCCCCCCCGGCGTTTTCGGAGCCCTGGGCCATCACGTCTCGATCCAGCTCGAGACATGCGGCAGAGGATGGGTACAGGGCTCGCTGTTTTCCAGGATTAGGGGGCCACTTGCGAACCCTACCCCTACCCCCCACGATTTCTGAGGGGGAGGGTGGGGTTTACTCCGCTCGGGAGCTCCCGAACGAGGTGAACCCCACCCTCCCCCTCAGAAATCGTGGGGGGCAAGGGTAGGGTTCGCATGTGGCCCCCTAATCCTGGAAAACAGCGAGCCCTGTGCCCATCCTCTGCCGCATGTCTCGAGCTGGATCGAGACGTGATGGGTACAGGGCTCGCTGTTTTCCAGGATGCTCAGTTCTTTCACAGCGTCCAAGCTCAGGCTGCCCTGGCCTCGTTTTCGCCTGCTTCGGCCCCCCCGGGAGCCCCCCCTCGCCACGGCTGGACTCGCATTTTAAGATCATGGTCAGAACACACCGTGGGAGAGGGGCGTTCAAGGTTGAGCGCCGTCAGTGGTTCAGAATCGGCCAATCTGGATCGATCCAGCCATCGAGAACTTACCGATCGCTCAAAGTTCAACGGTCGGTGTGGTGTCAGGAGCCAACGCCGAAGTCGTCACGACACGAGCCTGTCGTAGCGGTATCGGTACCTTCTTGCTCCCCAGGAGATGCAGGTCGCGGCCAAGTGTTTGCCGCACCGCACCGCCGAGATGCGCATGGGCGTGATGAAGAAGGCGCAGAGGAAGAAAGCACGGCATAAACAACACCTCGTTTTTTTGTCTCTCTCTCTCTCTCTCTCTCTCACTACTCTACTCGAGAGCACAACATTTGCTCTCCCATGCAAGCGTGCATGCTTAGCCCAGTGCGCTGTAGCCCTGCGCGGATTTCTTGGATCAGCGCTGGAGCCCCACCCCTGGCGCGCGGAGCTCCGAAAGTGTACCATTGCGCAGTTGCTCCTCCTCCCGCAAGGCGCAGAAGCGGCAGCGGGGCTGCTTGGACGAGCTGCACAGGACGTTCACGCTCCAGCACCAGCACCTGCTCAAGTCGCGGGCCCAGATCCGGTCCAGGTCCGTCTGCCTCGGGCTCTCCGGCGGAGCGGGCCCCTGACGCCCCCCTCGCCGGCATGCGCGACCGCCTCCTCCCCACACATCCGGGGCTCCAAGCTGTCTCTCTGCGTGGGCCCTTGCCCCAGAGCTCTGGGCCACTTCCCCATGGGACGAGGAGGAGGAGGAGGAGGAGGAGGAGGAGGAGGAGGAGGAGGAGGAGTAGGAGGAGGAGGAGGAGGAGGACCCGCGGGGGGCCCCCGGAGGCCGAGCGCGGCAGGGAGCCGGCTGCCCGAGGTAGCTTCGAGGCCTCGGCTTTGTGGGTGTGCGAGGTCGGGCGGGGCCGGTTAGCGCCGAGGCCGCGCTGTGTCAGCGGGCGCGCCGCCATCCCCCGAACGTGGGGGCGCCGGCGCCGTCCGCTCTGGAGGGCACTCCACGCATGCTCCCCCGTATCCTCCTCCGCATCCTCCTCCGAATCCTCCTCCTCCTCCCTATCCTCCTCCTCCTCCTCCTCCTCCTCCTCCTCCTTCTCCTCCGCGCTGGGTGGCCGTTTAGGTGCCAGCCGGTGGGCACTCCACGTGGCCCCTTTGCCGCGCAAAGGCTCCTGCAAGGGGGGAGGGGATCGGAGGAGCGGGGAGGTGCTGGTGCCGCCGCGCGGCCTGGAGGGCCCTCGTCGCCACTGCCAGGTCCTCCTCGAAGTGTGAAGTGCTTCTTGTATCCCCACCCGCCTGGCTTGCCGACGCTGGCGGCTGTGTTCTCAAATTCGCACCGTTCCGCCGCCCCGGACGTCGCTTTCGCTCCTAGACGGTCGCCTAGGAGCCGCCAACCAAAAAGTATCCCCACCCGCCCATCCAGGAAAGAGTCCCAGGGTGGAGGTCTCTTAGGACCAACTTGGGAGCCTTGGGAGGGCTCTTGGGACCATCTTGGAGAGCATCCATCACAGAGAGGGCGTTCCACTATCTATCATCGTCACCCCTCTGGAGACCGACAAGTAGTCTGCCTTGGAGCGGGTGCCTTTGAGGCCCTCTTTGGGTCTTCTTGGAGCCCTCTTGGGAGCCGTGAGGTCCTTCGTGAGACCATCTTGGAGGACATCGCTAGAACAAGGTGGGATCTTAAATAACCCCCCCTCTCTGGATCCCGTAAAATCGCCGACCCTATTGGGGCGCTGTTGCAGCGCTCTTGGGGCCTCGTTGGGCTCTCGTCGGCCTGTCGGGGCCCTGTTTGGCGATCTTGGAGCCTGGGGCATCAGAGGACAATCGGAAGCAGAAAGGCGAGTCGGCATTTTACATCTATTTTCATTGTGGTATTCGACTAATGTTGGCCTCTCGGGGGGGGTATTGAGCAGCCCCGCCGAGTGGACCCGTCTTTGAGCGGTCTTGAGACCTGTCGCATGTTGGAAACCATCTTGGACGTGTTTCCGCTATCCTGGGCCATGTTGGAGGCCATCTTGCGCTCTCTGAATCCCTCGTAGGGCCCTCGTGGACCATCTCGGACGCTCCAATTTTGTCGCGTCAGGTCGCCCCGCCCAGACCCAGGGGGCGGGGGTAGGGGCGGGGTCGGGGCCTTCCCAAGACCGCAAACCGTCTCGCTCATTCCCACCCGCCCTCCCCAAACCACAGGTAGCGCAAAGGTCTCAGCACATCGCCGAAAAGCGCCACGCACGCCACGTGCGCACGGGCTCAGGTGCACCGTGCACGCCGGAGGCCCGAGCATGCCAGGCGCTGCAAGTGCGGCGCGTGCTCCAGGAGCGCCAGGTGCGCCACGTGCTCCAGCCGCGCCAGGTGCGCCGCGTGCTCGGTGCGCGCAGTGCGTGCGAGGTGCGCCACTGCACAGCCGTCCACGGGTGGAGGGCTGCGGTGAACGAGTACACGCCCCACGCGCCTGGGGCCCCGACCCCAATGAGTTAATATTTTCGGTCGTTGCCCAAACTTGTTTCCAGCTCCAACTCCAGTTCCAATGGACTGGTCGCGCCCGTTGAGCGGCCCTTTCATGTTCGGCCGGCCGAGGCCGCAACCCAGGGCGCAGACGAGAGGCGGCCAATTATGTTCGGCCTGCGGAGGGCGCAACCTTTGGCGCAATGAATCGGCGGCCGCTTCATTTTCGGCTAGCCGAGAGCCGAACAGATGAGGCGGAGGCATTTTGGCTCCAGCTGGTTCGGCTCGCAGAACCTTTCTCCGAGTTCGCTCGGCAGTGGATCCCGCCACTTCTGCGCCATGGCTGACCAGCTGGCAGAGAGCAGATGGCGGAATTCAAGGAGGCGTTCTCGTTGTTCGATCAGGATGGCGCCCTCGCCGAGCACGCGTACCAGATCGTCGAGGGGTCTCAGCAGAAGGTGCTCACCGATTTGATGTTTATTCCCGCAGTTTCTTCCCGCCACGGGCAAGAGGATCTTTGGTTGGAGTCGGCGTGTCGCTATCAATTGTTCGTGTGTTCCCTCATCGGCTCCATCATCGATGGGTTCACCGCCGCGTTCGCGGGGAACGCGCTCATGCACTCCTGCATGCCATCCATGGCAACGGGCCCATATACTTTCGCATCGCTTCTGGTAGTGACTCTGATTTGGGTGACGACGCTCGGGATCTCCCAGATCGTCTTCAATGGCAAGATGTTGTTTCTCATGAGACTGGCTGGGCCCTTTCCAGTGGCCTGCGCCAGCTTTCTCGTCAGGAGGCCCGCAAGCTGCAACTCTGTAGGGTGACTGCCATTGACTCGGGCGCCTCCGCCGCACGGTCGAATCCGTGCCTGCGCGTGCTGTGCCGGCCTCGTGGGTTGGCCACGGCTGCCGCGCCTCCGCCTACGTCCGACGGCTTGGCTGCTGCTGTCCCAGACGCTGTCGGCCCAGCTGCAACAGCGCCCGCGTGGGATGATGGCCTGAACGAGGCTTGGGATTTGATGTGCCCATTCCTGGAGGCGTGCGCCGAGCAGCACCAGCGTGGGCCGAGCAGCACCACTGATGTCTTCGCCGCTGCTCTCCGCCGGAGGCGGCTTGCCGGCCCGGTGCTAGCGCCAGAGGCGGCCAATATCGTGACGCGCCAACTTGCGCGCGATTCGCGTGACGCTGAGGACGCCGTCATGCCCGGCACTGGTGACCTAGAGTTCGGCAACACGATGGAACGTGACATCCCTACAGGCGCTGACGTCGCCGAGGGCTTCGTCAACATATTATCGGACCTCTTGGAAATGGCACCGTTCGGCGGTGCAGCTCTGAGCAGGACGCGCACGGACATCCTTTGTCTATGGCTCGCCCGTTCGCACTGGGTGGTCGGCCTCATCGATGAGATCGTCAGCGACTCGCCTTTGATTTTGAGAAACCGGGGCCCCCTGGAGTGTAGCTGCCAAGGCCTCGCCAATATGGAGGCGGCACAGGCTGCCTGGCTACGGTACCTGGATCTCTCCCCGTCGGGGCTTGGTCCTGGCAGTTCGGTTCTTCAACAAGTATGCGTGGCAGTGGGCAATCCGGCCACTTTCATTGATGCCACTGCAATGGTGGGTATGCACGTGCATGATACGTTTGTGGGCGCAGACCTTGTACAGTGCAGCGGTTGTGCTCGCACTCGCGCACCTGCCGCGAAGGCGGGCTGCTGCGGGCGATCGGGCTGTGCGGGCGACGCAGCTCCCTATCCTTCCATAGTACCTGATGGCGCAATGCTATCTCCTCATATGACTGGCCGCAAGGATGCCACTCGCGATTATGTTTATCCGGCGCCCTTGCCTGGGACCTTGTCTGGGACCCGCTCTGGCGCCCGCTCGTCTGACTGTTCATGAGTGGTTATCGCCAGGCCGCTGTCACGCCAGACCTCCTGGCTGGGCGGCGCTCACCAAAGCGATGATGTTCGACAAGGATGGCGTTTGCACTGTCTCCACGAAAGAGCTCGGCGCAATCGTGCGCCCACATGGCCAGAGCCCCGCCGAGGCTCAGCTGCAAACCGTGATCCACGAGTTTGTCGCGGATGGCAAAGGTCCGATCGACTCTCCCAAGTTTGGGTCTCTCATGGCGCGGGAGAGAGAGAGAGAGAGAGAGAGAGAGAGAAAAGTCACCGACGCGGAGGACGAACTCATCGAAGCACTTCTTTTGTTCGATCGGGGCGGGAACGGGTTCGTCACTGCTGCCGAGCTGCGCCGCGCGATCGCGAACCTCGGCGGGGAGCTCAGCGGCGAGGGGGTCGGCGAGTTGATGCGCGAGGCCGACGTCGATGGCAATGGGCAGATCAATTAATTATGAGGAATATCTTGCAAAGTGCGCTTGCCCTCGCGGCGCGCGCCCGGCACCGCTTGACCATCGATGACTGCGTCGCAGAGCTATCCGAAATAAGCGGCCCTTCCCTGTTCTGCCGGCGGCGGATGGCGCAATCGATATGGCGCCGTTGTTGCGTTCGACCGGCCGAAGGCGCGACCTATGACGCAATCGTTATTCGGTCGTTTCACTTTCGGCCAGCGGAGGGCGCAGCGGTGGAAGGCGACGCGGCCTCGTAATCCGTGCCGCATAGTACATCTATCGGCTGGAATCCATGTGCTTCCAGCCATTTGACAAAATGACGGGGCTCAGCCCTCGGGCATCGAGCAAAATGGCGGCGCGCTCGCCATTGTCAGCGACCGACGCAGAGCGGTCGCGGGGCGCCCGCGCGCGCTCCAGATTTGGAAGCGAAGTTCACTCAGCATTGTCATCTTTGACAGGGGCGACAGGGTCGCGTGCCACTATCGCAACAGATGCCAAGAGCAAATGAAAGCGGTGGATGACGCGGCCGCGCGGGCTCCAGAGTTGGAGGCAATGTGCGTTCTGGATTGCTTCTATCTCGACAGGGAAGGTCGGCCTGCGCGCGTCAAGCAATATGCTGGCACGCCCGCCATATCCATCAAGAACCCATGTGGAGTGGTCGCAGGGCGCCCGCCGAATGGGCGCGGGGCGCCCGCGCGTGATCTTGGTTTGGAGACATAGTGCGTGCATGATTGATGTCTGACGGGGAAGGTTCGGCTCGCGCGCAATGTGCGGGCAGCGGGCAGCATGCCAGCGCCCCCGTCGCGCGCGTCAAAAACCGGCGCAGAGTGGTCGCGGGGCCCTCGCGCATGATCGAATTTTGGAGGCAGAGTGCATTCTGGAGTGTATTCTGACAGGGACATGGTGGGCGGGGGGCGGCTGCGTGTTCCGGCTGGCCAGCGGTGGAACGGGGGATTGGGCGTTCTCACCGGGGGCAGTGACCTGGGCGCGCTCCCAGCCCGCGAGCTGTCTTGCCCACCGCTGCCCCCCCCGCAACGAACATATGTTGCGCCCGTGCCTCGGCGCGTTCAGCGGTCGTGCGCGGGTGGGGAGCTTTTGGCAACCAACGCAGACCCACTGCTCGCGGCGCCGGGGCGAAGTGCGCCGCGCGTGCTCGGCGCGCCGCGCGCGCCAGGAGAGCCCGGCGCCCCTGGGGCCCAAGCGTGCCGGGCACGCCTGGCGCGCGAGATTTGCCGCGCGCTCTGCCTGCGCCGCGTGCGCCGCGCGACGCGGCCGCGCCGGGTGCGCGACTTTCGGGGCGCGCGCAGATGGCGCCAGGTGCGCCCGCTCACGCGGCAGCGCGCATCGGGGATCATGTCGGCCCCCGCCATCCGCGTCGTAAGGAAATGCGCAATCGCAGCGGGAGGGCCATCGTTGCGCCCGGCGGTTTTGCACGCGGCGGGAGGTGGCCCGGCGCCCCCGCCGTCATTGTCAGCGACCAATGGGCAAGGATTGCGGGGTGGCCGAGCATGACTTTGATTTTGCCGCAGAGTGTATCTTGCATGGTTTCTGACGGGCGTTGTGCCCATGCGCGCCGTGGACAGTCTGGTGGCGCCACTTGTAGCCTCTTTCATACAATCATTGCAAAGTATTCGCGGAGCCCGCGAGCGCGACCGGCGATATTGCCCCGATGCGCATGAGCGCCATGACATTGGTTGGCCAGGTCGGCCCGCGCGCGGCAAGCAATGTGGGAGGCCCCCGCCAAGCTGGCCACCAGCGCCGCGCAAAGTTGCCGAGGGGCGCCCGCCCGCGCTGCAGCTTTGGAGGTGCAGTGCACTTTGCATTGTTGTTTGGCGGGATCAGGCAACGCGCCGCCCCCCTCGCCGCCCAGCTCAAAGACCCATGCAGAGCGGTCGAGCGGCGCCCGCGCATGCTCGAGAGTCGGGGGGCAGGGGCGGCCGGCAGGCGCGCGGCGCGGGGGCCCCTCCGCCGCCGCCAGCCAAAACCAATGCGAAGTGGTCGCGGGGCGCCCGCTTATGCGCCGCATTTAGGGGCACATTGCATTTTGCATTATTTCCTTGACAGGGGCGGCAGGGGCGCGCGGCCGGGCTGGGCTGCCGACCGGGCGGGGGGAGGGCGTTTTCGAAGATCGGCAGTGGTCGAGATGCGTCTCCCTAATGGCCGACTTTTGTCCGCTTTGCCAACGCAGAAGCAGTTCCCGAGTTTCAGTTTGAGCGGGCGCTTCTGCGCGGACAGCCGCTGGGAACCGCTGCAAACCTGGGGCGCGCGACGCCGGGGCGAGGCGCGCAGCGCGTGCCGGGCGCGCCGGGCGCATTAGCGCCCCATTCGGCCCAAGCGCGCCAGGCGCGCCTGGTGCGCCAGATTCGCCGCGCGCTCAGCGTTTGCCGCGCGATTGAGCCGCGTCGGGCGAGCCGCGTCCGGGGCGCGGCAAATCGCGCCAGGCGCGCCCGTGCCGCCTCATTATGCGTAGATTGCCCCGGGGATCTACCTGCCCCCCTGGGGGCGCGTGCGTTGCGATCGATTATGTCTCTTAATCCTCCGTAATATACATCCATATATCCCCGGCTAGGCGGGCGCCCCCCCCCCGCCCCTCGCCCCCTGCAACAGAACTTACGCGGGCGCTCGCATATCGCCGAGCAGCAGTGCCCGGACATCTCTGGCAATCAACGTGACGAAGTACGCGCGCGCGTCGTCGGGCGTCGCGAGGATTTCAAGATAGAGCGCCACGAAACACACAGCCAAACATTAGTTCTGGCAGAACGAATGTTCCAAAAACGACAGCGGTTGGCCTCTTGCAGAGGGATTCATCGTTTCTTCTACACGTCCATAACATGCAAGCAAACGGGCTTCTCGCGCGCGCGTCGAAATCATGAACGTCCATTCGTGCGGGCTGTCGCAGGAAACCGTTGCAACAGATGGGGCGAAGAGCGCGCGCGCGTCGTCGCGCTCGCATTCCGAAATTGTTCAGGATTCAAGGGTTCGCAAGGATGTGTGAATCGAGCGCCCCAAACACATGGAAAGCACATGGTTTTGCAGCATCAGTTTTCAAACAAAGCGTTCGCTCGTGAAATATATGGGGTCGTAAGCATTGACATCAAAGGTTGCCAAACAGGCCTCCCGCGCCGCATGTCAAAGTTATCCGAGCGCCCATGCGCGCGCGCTGGGGGTTGGGGTGGGAGGGTCGCTCCGTGTCGAGAAGTTCCACGCGAGCCACTCGCGCGCGTCGGCCGCGCGCTCATGTCGAACTCCTTCCAAACCTCCTTCGGCGACGTGAGGACATCGTCATCATTGCCAGCCAGCGTGTTCAAAGTTGGCGCCGCCATTGGCCTCGCCGTCGTCATTGCCACCATCGTCGCCACCATCGCGATTCTCAGCGTCGCGTCTACCGTCGCCGGCGTCGCCAAGATAGCGCGCTCGCCCAAGTCGCCGATTCGCACTGAAGTGCCCGCTGGGAAGTGTTCAGCGGCCCGCGCCACCGCGGCCGCGTCGGCCGCGCCGCGCTAGCCTCCCGCTTTGCGCCTGGGCATGCGCGGGCCAGCGCGGCCGCGGAGATGGACCAGCCAACGCTAAGCACTCATCACAATCGCCGTCGCATGGGTTTTGCAGACCAAGTTGCGGGCGGGTGGATGGGCGATTGCGCGAGCAGTGGACTTGCCAACGCGCTGCGAGCATAGGTGAATTGCACCGCGTAGGTTGCTTTGCGTAGACAGTATCGCATACATTGCACGACGTATGCATAGGGCGCCCCACATTGTTTCCCTTTCTACAGGAGCACTGACACATCGGATCCCCCCCCCGCCCCCCCCCCCCCCCCCCGGACTTAACGGCCCCTTTTCTTCGCGTTGCAATTTGCGCATGATTCTGCCGCGTCGCTCATCCTGAATGTGAACTCGTATCATCCCAGGCAGGCCGACATCGCCCTGCCCCCTCATCCCCAGCAATAGAAATGTGCGCGCGCACTTCCTTATCAGCAGGCCTCGGCTTCCAAGAACCCTTCGCAACAAACAGGGCGAAGCGCGCGCGCGTCGTCGTTGCGCGCGCGCTGCACTATGTCACGGCACCTCAGGTTTTGCAGGGCCCCCAAACCCGAGCGCCCCGGAAGCAAATCATAACGCATAGAGTCGCAAGGAGAAGTCCCACGCGGAACAAAACCCTGCGCGATCGCTTTTTGCATGGGGGATTTTTGAGACACAAGTAATTGCCGCGGCATGCTCATCAAAGGCTACCGCACGGGCCTCCTGCGCGCTCGCGTCGAAATTGTCTGAGCGCGCTCGCGCGCGCGCTGTCGCGAGCATCTGTTTTTGGTCCAACGAACTGGGCGAGGTGCGCGCGCGTGTCGACGCGCGCCCATGCCGAAATCTTCCGAAATCGGTTTAGGGCTTGTTGTACGCACTTCTTATATAGGGAAGCACCCCGAGCACACGTAAGCACAAGTTGGTTTGCACCGTCAGTTTTCGAACGCGCCTGCGCTCGAGGTCCTGCGAACTCTCAGGGGAACCGTTGGTTGTTCAAGATGCCCATATAAGTTTGCCATCTAGCCCTCTCGCTCAGCACGTCGACATCATCCGCGGGGGCGCGATCCGCATCGACGAATAACCTGCTTGCCGCTCTCGCGCGTCGGCCGCGCGCGTGCCGAACTTTCTCCGCAACTTTCATCTCCGACGCGAGGGCGCCGTCATCGTCGTCGGCAAGATCAGCATCGTCGCCATCGCTGGCTGCGCCGTGGTTTATGTTATCAGTGTCACCTGCGCCGCTATTATCGCCGCAGCGTCTACCGTTCTCGACGTTGCCATGATACCGCGCCCGCCCAAGTCGCCAATTCGCATTGAAATGGCCGTTGGGAAGTGCCCTGCGGCCAGCGCCGCCGCGGCCGCGTCGGTCGCGCTAAGCTTGCTGGCCGCTTTGTGCGCGAGCGCGCGCGCCAGGGTGGCCGCGGCGATGCGCCACCCAGCGCCGAGCAGTCATCGCCATTGCCACCGCATGGGTTTTGCAAGCCAAGTTGCGGGTGGGCGGGCGGGATGATTGCGCGAGCAGAGGATTGACAAATTCAATTTCGGCAGTGTGAATCGCAGCGTTGCAGCACGTATATTGTTTTTGTTATTGTAAATAATAGGGTCTACCCTCCCCCCGGGGTGGAATGATCACCTTTTCGCATTGCAATTTACATGCGTCCCTGCCCCAATCGTCCACCCGAAATATGAACATCACAGTCCCAGGCAGGTCGGCGTCAGTTCCCTCCGTGTCCCTTGGGACAAAAAGCTGCGGGCGCATGTGTGTATCAAGAAATATTGTTGGCGCATCGCGAATCCCCACCAACCGATCCAGAAACGATGCCCAAAAGAATTGCCTCGAGCACGGAAGCGGGCAGCACACAGAGGAAGGGTCCCCCAGGGGAGGCTTCTTGGAGCGTCTTGGGGGCCTCCCCGCGGTCCCGGACGCCTCTTAGGGCGTCTTGGGTGCCTCGGAGAGCTTTTTGGGGCCTCTTGGGGGTCTCTTGGGAAACCCATTGGAGGCCTCTGGGGCGCTTGTTGGGGCCTCCTGGGGCCTCCTGGACGCCTCTTGGGGCCCTGTTGAAGCGCTCTTGGGAGCCTCGGGAGCGCTCTTAGAGCCCTCTTGGGCCATGTTGGAGCCATCTTGAGGCCTCGGCGAGAAAGCCAAATACGTAGATGTCTTAAGGTTTTGGAAGGATTTTGGCCTCTTCGGGGCCTCCTGGGGGAGCTCTCTGGCCACTTGGAGCCGTCTTGTAGCGGTCTGGGGGCCTCTTGGAGCATCGTGGGCGCCATCTTGAGGCCTCTTGTGATATCTTGAGCCATGTTGGAGATCATCGTTGGCTTTCCCAGGCGCTCTTGGAGTCATCTAAGCAGTGCCCCCCCCCAGGATGCCAAAATGTGGCCAAAACCCTCTTTGTAAAATCAGCGATTTTGGCATTGTCGCCGAGGCCTCTTGGAGCGTCTTGGGTGCCTCTGGGGGGCCTCTTGAGGCCTCTTGTGATATCTTGAGCCATGTTGGAGATCATCGTTGGCTTTCCCAGGCGCTCCTGGAGTCATCTAAGCAGTGCCCCCCCCCAGGATGCCAAAATGTGGCCAAAACCCTCTTTGTAAAATCAGCGATTTTGGCATTGTCGCCGAGGCCTCTTGGAGCGTCTTGGGTGCCTCTGGGGGGCCTCTTGGGGCCTCTTGGAGGTCTCTTGGAGGTCTCTTGGGAGCCTCTTGGAGGCATCCTGGGGGCATCCTGGGAGCCTCTTGGGGTTTCCTGGCCACCTCTTGGGGCCCTCTTGGGGCACCCTTGGGAGCTTTGGGGGCCATCTTTGGACCATCTTGGGTGAGATCGAGAGGCCAACATGAGGCGACAACCGGAGTAAAACTTATGACTTTGGCGCCCTCGCCGAGGCCGCTTTAGACGCTCCGACGACTCGCGACCCCCCCCCCCCCCGTCCAGGTCCAGGGGAGGGGGTAGGGGGAGGGGTAAACCCCTCCCCGAAGGGGAAGAAGGAGGGGTGGAAGAAGAAACGCGCCCTAAACCACGGACGCCCAGCTGCGGGTGCATTCGTGCATCAAGAAAGTTTACCTTAACGAATCCCTTGCAGAAGCAGGGGCGGAATGTACGCGGGCGCCTCGTCCTGCGCGGCAGCCGAAATCTTTCAAACAAGTTTAGGTTTCTTACCGGTTTTAAAGTTGAGCGTGGCGCTAAACTGTGAAATCGTTCGGTTTCGCAACAGGGGTGTTCAAGCAATTCTTGCGCCCGCGTTCTTGCAAACCCTTAAGAAAGGCATTGGCTTGAACATTTTCATAATGTGCTGCCAAGCGGGCCTCTCGCGCGCATGTCGAACTCGTTCGAACGCCTTTGCGCGCGCTGTGGCGCTGTCGCGATATATTGTGTTGTCGCGCGCAGCCAGTTTTTTTTGGGTGGAATGTGTGTATGTATATATATATATATATATATATAAAGACGGACGCACAAAAGCATGTGTATATACATACATCTATGTATATGTGTGTATAAACGGTACATGTAAACATCGAGCATCCAGAGCACATGTCAAAACACATGGCGTTGCAATATCCGTTGCCAAAATCAATCCTGCGCTCGCAGTGCTGATGGCTCTTAAAAATATTGGTTTTCAGTATTGTCGTCATGTTCTGCCAAACGGGCCTCTCGCGCCGAGTGTCGGACTCATTCGACCGCCCTTGCACATGTCCTGGGGGGGGGGGCGCGATCCGTGTCAAATTATGCCACGCGGGGCACTCCCGCGCGTCGGCCGCGCGCGCATGTCGAATTCCTTCGAACGTGCACCGCCGACGCGAGGACATCGTCATCGTTATCGGCGGGCGTGGCAACATTGGCGCCGTCATCGGCCTTGCCTTCGTCATCGCCACCATCGTCACCATCATCGCTACTTTCATACTCGTGTCCACCGTTGTCGGCGTCGCCATGATACCGCGCCCGCCCAAGTCACCGTCTCGCACTGAAGGGCCCGTTGGGAAATGCCCAACGGTCGGCGCCACCGCGGCCGCGTCGGTCGCGCCAGACTAGCTAGCCGCTGTTCGCGCGAGCGTGCGCGGACTAGCGCGGCCGCAGAGATGCACCAGCCAACGCGAAACACTCATCGCGATCGCCGTCACATGGGTTGTGCAAACCCAGTTCGGGCGGGTGGGTGGGATGTTTGCAAGGGCATGGGATTTGTCAACCCACCTGAAACAAACAATTTCACCACGAAGGCTGCACCACCTGGATTGCAGCACGTACACTGCACCACCACGTATGCAATAACACACCATTTTGAGCCCATGCTGGCCAACATTGCATTGTTGTGTGGCCGATGTGGTATGGGGTGAGGTCAGGCGTCCGGGTGGGCTGCCGATTCCGTCGGGGAGAAATGTTGCGTAAAACGGATGTGTGGGAATCCCCTTCTGCGAAGGGCAAAACGGAACATGGAAGAGGAAATTCGTTCAACCACTCACGCACCGAAAATTTGCACCTTGCGAGAGGTCCGCGGAACAGCGATATCAATGCTTTTCCCCCACAATCCGCGAGGGGAGGGGACATGACGGGCGGGAGAGGAAGGGAGAGGAGGAGGAGGAGGAGGAGGAGGAGGAGGAAGGAACGAGACGGAGGGAGAAGGTGTAGAGCCCATGAGTATGCACATAGTAAAGGTGGGAATTGGAGGGATTGGTAGCGCAAGAGGTTGAATGTAATGAGGCGGTGGGGGCACGCACAGGCAGTGCTGATGGGAAGCTGGCCTTTGCCGCTGCGCCTCGAGGTCCTGCGGCATCAGTGTCACAGGGGCCTGAGACTGGGAGTCTGAGGGGGCGCGGGCCGCGGTCTGGGCCATGGCGGCTGCCCTTCCCCACGGGGAGTGTGTAACGGGCGCGAAGATTCACGGGCCATTTCTCGACCCCGATGCTCGAGTCCCGCCCGCAAAATGGCAGTTTGGCCGCTTAGACCAGGGGGGCAACTCGGGGATGCACCCCTGGGGGGCTAGTCTGACGCGTTCCGATCTTGGACGGACGCCCCCCATGTATCCTCGGGTTTGGCCTCACATTTCGGTCCTTTCGGAAACCTCACAAAGTATGCAATTGGGGTCATCATGCCCCCGTGAAAGATAATCGCGCATCTCAGGGGGCGATGCGCGAAGTTAGGCGACCTGGCGGCGAGTCTCTCGATCGCGTGGTCGCTGCGCTGGCTCCTGCTCCTGGCGGGGCCCGGGAACCCTGCGAGCTCCACAATCAGAGGCCGACGTGCCGGTGGAACTTGGGCTTGGCTCCGACTTGCGCTGTGTCGAGCATGCCATTCCGAACTGGAGGTGCGGCCAGGGCGAACACAAGAGGCCCAGCTCGAGATGGGTTGAAACGCCGCCTGTGCTGAATCGAGAAAAGTTCTGAGCTGAGAGCCCAGACGTCCCGCGGATTGTGTCTTCAATCGTAGCATGTCATCGCAGACCAGCCGCACCTGGGGTCGAGGTTCGAGGACTGAAAAGGTCTTTCTCCCTTTTCAGCCTGAGGAGGGCCGCTCCGGGCCCCAGGAGCGTCATGGGTCGAAAATTTATGCAGAGTGGACCTTGGTAGGGGTCCAGGATTGATTTTTAACGGGTTTGGGCTTCGATAAATTCGTGTCGAATTGACGCGGCGGTCGACCCCAGCGCGGGCGTTCAAGGTTGAATGTATACGTGGTGTCGCAAATTGGGGCCGTCGTCTTCACGACACGAACTCACGATCCCCCCCCCGAGAGATCGTCGATGCGATTGGCTCTCACAGGGAGGATAAGGCTCACGGCTCCCCAATCTGTGCCCATTCGGCATCGGCTTCAAGTACTTGCCCTGTGACGTCTGCTTGAGCTGGGCTACAACAGGATAGGAGGAGGAGGAGGAGGAGGAGGAGGACGAGAAGGAGGAGGCGGAGGAGGAGGAGGAGGAGCTCGCGCCAGGCAGGCTGACAGGATGAGGGTGAGCTGCTCCAGAGCGTTCCAGAACGCGTGCTGGAGCGCTCCGGAGCGGCCGCTGTGCTGCCCGACACGTCCTTCAGGCCCGCCATGCCTCAGAGATTCGTGGCTTGCCCTCGTCGGATGCAACTCCTGGGAGGTCAAATTCTGTTTTTGCCCTGGTCCGAAATCCGGCTTAATCCAGCTTGATCCCGCTTAATCCGGCTTCTTCCAGTTTAATCCCGCTGAATCCGGCTTGATCCTGCTTAGTCCGAGGCCCACTCCGGCGTAACAGCTCCCAAACGGAGCTTGATCCTCTTCATTCTTTCCGACGCCTCCCAGTAGTTGCCTCTTAGTCTTCGTCCGAGTCTTGTCTCATCGGGCGGGCGGTCGGACCACTCCAAGGCCATCAGGGCATCGACTCCCGTCGTCGGGGGCTGAGACGGGGGGGCTCGGCCCCAAGGGGGGCGGGAGCATCGACACCCAATCGCCCGGTCATCGCCGATCGGTGGTTTCGCGATCGAGGGCCCATCGATGACCTGTCGGCGATGCGTCGCCGAGCCCAGGTCAGCGTTCCCCCCCCCCGAGCTGGTCCTGGCCATCGCCCCCCCAGACCCCGACGCAGTGGTTTTCACAACGTGCCCCCTGCAGAGGTCTAGACCCATTCCTTGGGACCGGCTTCTAGCCCCGAGCTGCTTTGTTGATTGTCCTATTGTAGCGAACCCCTATCGAGGATGGACGCACCCTCCCGAGTTGGGCACAATTTTCTGTCCGGTCGAAAGCCAGCGAAAGTTGGGGATTGGGGTCGCCATATCCTTCGTTCCCTGAGACCCGACATTGCGCAAATATTGAAACATCGCGATAAATCACGACCGTAGCTCTAGACTCCACCTTTTGGATTTTTTGTCGAGCCGGATCCATCTGTCAAAGCTGGGCGAAAGCGCCCAATGTGAAAATTACAATTCCCGGATCTCAAGGTTAGTTCGGGAGTTTCTCCTTCGATGTTGGCCCGTTTTTGTTGCATAGGGGCGTGGCATGTGGAGGCCCGAAATGACATTCGGACTTCACGTAAGTCGGGACTTCCGTTTGCCCAGCGCTGGCTAAAATAGCGGCGGTCGGGAGCCTGAGACGGGGGTCAATGCAAACCGGGGTCAGCCAGAGCGCCGAATCTTGCAGGATCCTGCGGCTCCAGGGGGCGCAGATCCTGCAGGACCCTTCGCAT
>CAUYUJ010015793.1:217500-280000 GCA_963575745.1 Prorocentrum cordatum | reverse complement strand
AACAAATTCTACAGGAGGCGTTTCACGGTGATCGGCCTCTGGCCCCCAGGATCGTCAAACAGACGTGGAGTGAGAAGCCGGTCCCATGGAAGAGGTCCAGACCTCCTTCGGTCCACGTCATGATGTACAGTGCTCTTGGCCCCGAGGTGTGCCTAGGATTTTTGTGGAGGCTTGCCTCCAGAGCTCGGGGGCGGAAAAGAGGGGGGTGATGACTAGGGGGGGTGGATTTCATGGCGCGGCCCATGATATTTCCCCAGATTTCATGGCGCCTCTTCTTATTCATCGCTTCGCTCATTCCGCCGGCCCGTATTGTGCCATCGCAGGCGTTTGTTTGCGCGTTCGTGGCCTCTTGGAGCCTCGGTGGGGCCGTTTGGGGCCTCTTGGCGCCTCTTTTTAGGCCTCTTGGAGAACTCGGGAGGCCTCCAGGGGGCCTCCTGAGCTCTCGTGACGGTCTCTTGGGGGGCTTTCGGCGGGCTCTTGGCGGTATTTGTTGGTCCTCTTGGGGCCTGGGGCCTGACGTTGTTGGTCCTCTTGGGGCCTCACGGGAGCTTATTGGGGCGTCTTGGGGGTGTCTTGGAGAGTCTCTTGGGGCCTCTTTCGGGGTCCTGGGCGCCTTCTGGGGCGGAGGGCTCGATTTTTCAGTTTTCGGTTCCCTTCTGGAGCCCCTCTTGGGCCCGTCTTGGGGCCTCTTGGTCCGCCTTGGGCAGCACTTGGGCCGTCTGGGGGGCGCTCTTGGGCCGCTCCGGGGCCCTCTTGGGAGCCTCGTGGGCCGTCTTGGAGCAGTCTTGAAGGCCTCTTGGGCCCTCTTGGAGCGTCCGGAAGCGAAAAGGCCAGAACGCAAAAAAACATAGAATTAGCTTGGCGAAGGACCCAACCATATGCAGTTGTGAGTACCGTCGTTGTGAGTATCGCAATCGGTGGAGATCCCTGTGGGCCGCGAAAGGCTGTCCTGGGTAGGGGAGACGCATGTGACTGCAGCAACTGTTGTCTTCGGTGGAGCTCCCTATGGGGCCACGAAACGCTGTCCTGGGTGGGTGGAGACGCATGCGAACTGCGGCACGGGGGCTTTCGGTGGAGCTCCCTGTGGGGCAACGAAACGCTGTCCTGGACGGGGGAGACGCATGCGAGTGCAGTTGTGGCCTTCGGTGGAGCTCCATATGGGGCCACGAAGCGCTGTCCTGGATTGGGGAGACGCATGCGAACTGCGCCACTGGGACTTCGGTGGAGCTCCTTATGGGGCTACGAAAGGTTGGCCTGGGTGGGGGAAACGCATGCGAACTGCGCCACTGGGGCCTTCCTGGGCGGAAGAGACGCATGCGAACTGCGCCACTGGGACCCTCGGTGGAGCTCCCTATGCTGCGCCACTGGGGCCGTTGGTGGAGCTCCCTATGGGGCCACGAAACGTTGTCGTGGGTGGGGGAGACGCGAACTGCGAACTGCGCCACTGGGACGGTGGAGCTCCCTATGGGGCCACGAAACGCTGTCCTGGGTGGGGGGGACGCATGCGAACTGCGCCACTGGGACCTCGGTGAAGCTCCCTATGGGGCCACGAAGCGCTGTCCTGGGTGGGGGAGGCGCATGCGAACTGCGCCACTGGGGCCCTCGGTGGGGCTCCCTGCGGGGCCACGAAAAGCTGTCCTGGGTGGGGGGGACGCATGATAACTGCGCCACTGGGACCCTCGGTGGAGCTCTCTATGGGGCCACGAAGCGCTGTCCTGGGTGGGGGAGACGCATGCGAACTGCGGCATTGGGACCCTCGGTGGAGCTCCCTATGGGGCCACGAACGCTGTCCTGGTTGGGGGAGACGCATGCGAACTGCACCAATGTGGCCTTCGGTGGGGCTCCCTATGGGGCCACGAAACGCTGTCCTGGGTGGGGGAGACGCATGCGAACTGCGCCACTGGGACCCTCGGTGGAGCTCCCTATGGGGCCACGAAACGCTGTCCTGGGTGGGGGGGACGCATGCGAACTGCCACTGGGCCGGTGGAGCTTCCTATGAGGCCACGCCTGCGAACTGCGCCACTGGGGCCTTGTGGAGCTCCCTATGGGGCCACGAAACGCTGTCCTGGGTGGGGGAGACGCATGCGAACTGCGCCACTGGGACTTCGGTGGAGCTTCCTATGGGGCCACGAAAAGCTGTCCTGGGTGGGGGAGACGCATGCGAACTGCGCCACTGGGACCCTCGGTGGAGCTCCCTATGGGGCCACGAAACACTGTCCTGGGTGCGGGAGACGCATGCGAACTGCGCCACTGGGCCCTTAGGTGGAGCTCCCTATGGGGCTACGAAGCGTGTGAGGGGTGCGCCGTGAGCAGAGGCAACGAGGGAGAGGAGGGCGGAGGGAGGAGGCAGCGGGAGGAGGAGGAGGAGGAGTGAGGGAGACGCGGGGCACCGTCTCTTCAAAACGAGGACCCAACACCACAGGATGGTTGGGAAAAAATCAATGAAAATCAACGATTTTGGCAACTTGGGGCCCTCTTCGGAGGCCTCCTGGAAGGCCCTTGGAGCGTCTTGGAGGCCTCTTGGGCTGTCTTGGGGCCATCTGGGGCGTCTTCGGGCGATCTTTGGCCGTCTCGGGCCTCTCTTGGACCGTCTAGAAAGCTTCTCGGGGCCCTCTTGGACCGATCTGGAGCCCTCTTGGACTCCGAAACAGAACTCCGGCATCTCTGACCCGACCTTGCCGGGACCTCGCCGGGGTACTTTTCGTCCGGGGACCCCCAGGGGCCGCCCCGCGCGCGCGAACTAGAAATACTGTTAACCAGGTACCGGAGATCTTAGCACGCCCTGGCCCGTTGGGCCGGCGAATTTCATTACGTCCCTGGCCCGCCCGCTGGGCCGCGCACATGCCGCCGGTCATGATTTGCACCCCCCCCTCTCGGACACCCCCCTCTTGGCCGCTCCCGAAGAGCACCCCTCACGAGGCCCAGAGGGCCTGGGGCCCACAGTGCCCCCCCAGTGGCTCTGGCCGTTCCTTAGGGGCTGGATCGTGGGCGCCCCTCGTGGGCGAGGCGCGCCGTGGGCAGAAGGAGCCCCTCCGTTCTGCACTCGGCGCTCCTCGGGGCATCCCCAGGACCGCATGTGTGGGGTGGATGGGCTCGGAGGGGAGTGCGCACGGGGTGTGCGATGCGAGGCGAACGGTGGAAGCCGCCATGGAGAGTTGCGTCGGCGACAGGGTGAGTCAGAGGAGGGTCGGTCGAGACCACGGCGGCCCTCCTAGCCAGACCTTCGAGGATCTGTTGTTGCCACCCGCGCTTGTTCCTCGACTCTGGCACTGGTGGGCATCGTATTCGGTCCCAGCGACCACTAGTTCTGCAATCATTGATGGGGCATGGGAACCTGAGCTTGCTTTAAGAAATTTGCTCGGCTTCACATGTGGTGGTCTAAACCAGTTCCCTTCCGTCCCGCCCTGCGGGCCCGAGGTCAGAGGAAGAAAAGGTGCCGATACGGGTACCTTTAGCTCATTTTCGCCCTTGTGAGCCTTCTGCGAGGCTCTCATCTCCATGGCTGCATTCGCTTCGAAATCTTGTCCAGAGCTCAGCCCAGCAGGGGTCCAGGGAGCACTGGCATCGGTACCTTGTTGGTTCTACCAGGAATATGGGGGAGATGCACAGGGATCCAGAGAGCAACCTGCTGGACAATCCATTGGGCACTCAACACAGGACAGTCCGCAAGGCAATCGGGAGGATAATGCAATCTGCAGGACAATCCGCATCACAATCCTCTGGATAATTTGCAGGACGTAGGACGAACCAAAGGTGCACTCCCTAATAATTGAGGTGCCACCTTGGTGCCGCAACTACTGCCCCTATTGTGCTACACAAGAGCGTTTCAGCGCTTCTGACCTGACTGCTATTACGACCTGCAAACATCGTCGCGCCCAGGCTGTTCTTTCAAGGGTTCTCGGGCATCCCTGCAATATCCTCTCTCTCTTCCTCCCCGACAGCCAAGTTGCTGAAACGAGGAGCCGTTTGGGTCCAGAAGGGGTTCGCTGTTTCTGAGGCCCTTCCACGTCCTTCTAATGCTCCCCGTGCACCAAGGCGCTTCTAGGGGCTCACATAGTGTTCACTTCGACCCGATCGATTCGACTCGACATCGATGTCGGCCGAATCGGTCCGACTCGATATCGACTTCGTATCGATCTTGCGCGGCCCGATGTTTCCGAGGTGTTGTTGTGAATCTTGGTGGTGTCGATCCGATTCGATTCCGACGTCTCCGTGCTGATTCGGGTCGATTCGATGCCCTTTCCGACCCGATCCGATTTACCGATTCGATGATCGTTGAACTTGCGCAGAAGGGCTTCGTTGCTTGTTTAGCGTTCCTTGTGTGATAGCAATCAGCAATTCTAACGATAGCCTGTGCATAGCCTATGATAGGGCCCCTGTTGGCCTGTGTACAGGCCATGCATAGGTCTGTCACTGGCATATGTACAGGATGTGCACAGGCCTATCGTATTTGTGCGCATAGGGTGTATACAGGCCTGTGGAAGCCTCTGTCGTAGGGCCTATGCACAGACTGTGGACAAGGCTACCATAGGCCTGTGCACAGTCTATGCACAGGCCTGTGACAGGCCTATGCACAGCCTATCTATAGGTCTATAGATCGGCCAACCGACAGACTTATGCACAGCCTACCCATAGGCCAATCGATTGGCCTATCGATATGCTGCCTCGGGGCCTGTGTGCTCACGAAACATAGGCCTGTGCACAGCCTGTGCATAAGCCTGTGTTTAGGCCTGTGCGCACCCTATGCATAGGCCTCTGACGGGCCTGTGAACAGGCTGTGTATAGGCCTAAGATGCACTTGGGAGACGGCCGACACTCAGGGACAGGCCTGTGTATAGCCTGCGCACAGGCCTGCAACAGGTCTGTGCACAGGCTGTGCACAGGCCTGTGGTGGGCCTGGGAGAGGGACTACACCCCGCGACTGGCCTGTGCAAAGCTTGTGCACAGGCCTACCACAGGCCTGTGGACAGCCTGTGCGCAGGCCAGGGCCACCGCCTCGCGACAGGCCTGTGCACAGTCTGTGCACAGGCCTACCACAGGCCTGTGGACAGGCCTATGGTGGGCCTGTGCGAGGGCCGACATCTCGCGACAGGCCTGCGCACAGGCCCACCACAGGCCAGTTCCAGGCATGTGGACACGCTGTACACAGGCCTATGGTGGGCCTGGGAGAAGGGCGACACCCCGCGACAGGACTGTGCATTGCCTGTGCGCAGGCCTGTCACAGGCTTGTGGACAGGCTGTCGACACGCCGCGACATGCTGGTGCACAGCCTGTGCACAGGCCTACCAGATGCCTGTGGACAGGCTGTGCACACGCATGTGGTGGGCCTGGGAGAAGGCCGACACCCCGCGACAGGCCTGTGCACAGGCTTGTCACAGACCTGTGGAAAGCCTGTGCATAGACCTGTGGTGGGCCTGGGACAGGGCCGACACCCCGTGACAGGCCTGTGCACAGGCCTGTGCACAGGCCTGTCACAGTTCTGTCGACCGACTGTGCACCGGCCTGTGGTGGGTCTGGGAGAAGGCCGACGCCCCGCGACAGGCCTGCGCACAGCCTGTGCACAGGCCTACCACAAGCCTGTGTACAGGCCTGTGGTGGGCTTGGGAGAGAACCAACGCCCCGCGACAGGCCTGCGCACAGGCCTGCCGCAGGCCTGTGCACAGGCTGTGCACAGGCCTGCGGCGGGCCTGGCCGACACTCCGCGACAGGGCTGTGCATGTCGTGTGCATAGGCTTACCACAGGCCTGTAGATAGGTTTGTGGTTGGCCCGTTCGAGGGCCGACACCCCGCGACAGGCCTGTGCATAACATGCGCACAGGCCTGCCACAGGCCTGCGCACAGGCTGTGCACAGGCCTGTGGTGGGCCTGGAAGGGGGCCGACACCCCGAGACAGAGTTGTGCATGTCCTGTGCACAGGCCTGTCACAGGCCTGTGGACAGGCTGTGCACAGGCCCGTGGTGAGCTTGGGAGAGGGCCGACACCCCGCCACAGGCCTGTCGACAGCCTTGTGGTGGGCCTGTGGTGAGGCAACACCCCGCGACAGGCCTGTGCATGGCCTGTGCACAGGCCTGTCGCAGGCCTGTGCACAGGCTGTGCGCAGGCCTGTGGTGGGCCTGGGAGAAGGGCCAACGCCCCGCGACAGGCCTGTGCATAGCCTGTGCACAGGCCTGTAGACAGGCTTGTGGTGTGCCTGTGGTGGGTCCGTGAGACGGCCGACGCCCCGTGACAGGCCGGTGCACAGGCTATGCAGGCCTGTGGACAAGCTGTGCACAGGTCTCCCTCTCTTGGTCCTCTTCCTCTTTCTCCTACTCTACGTCCTACCTCCTCTTCCCCGCACAAGCATTATGGGGTGTCTCTTCGAGCTCTCTCTTTGAAGATTCCCTCCCTGCCCAGGGAATCACCCTAAACCATGCCCTGTTTCAAGGTAGCCAGTCGGGCGCGTTCACAGGAGACTTCGACTTCGTCCTCCACTTCCTCCGCTTTCTGCTCCCCCGTCTCCTCGTCCTCCTCTTCCTCCTCCCCCGCTTTCTGCTCCTCCTGATCCTGCTCGTCCCTCTCCATCTCCTGCCCCTGCTTCTCCTCTTCCTCTTGCTCCTCATCCTCCTCCTCCTCGCTCCGCTTGCTTGCTAAGGTGATCCGTCGGACCCTGTCCGGGCAGGCCCTCGAACCGCCCAGGTAATCACCCTAAAATCATGCGTTGCTAGGGTTGCCGTTCAGACACTCTCTCCAAGATGGTTATCGCGCTGTCCAAAGGGTGGCCGTACGAACCGCTCCGTTTTCGGGTGACCATTCGGGTCTTTTCGAAAAAGGTGTTCGTGCTGCCCAGAAGGTCATCCTAACATTTGTCCCGTTTTACGACGACCGTTCAAGCCCGATGTGGGAATCACTTCCTCCTCCTCTTCCCCCTCCTCCCCCTCCTCTGCAATCCACCCAAAGGGTCACCCTAAAATCCGCTCAGTTTTAAGGTGACCCTTCAGGTGTGCGGTGAAAGAGCCGTCCTCTCCTCCTCCTCCTCCTCCTCCTCCTCCTCCTCCTCCTCCTCCTCCTCCTCGTCCTCGTCCTCCTCCTCCTCTTCCTCTCTCCTTCTCTATTCCATCTCCCCGGCCTCTTCCTCCTCCTCCTCCTCCTCCTCCTCCTCCTCTTCCTCTTCCTCTTCCTCTCCTCTCCTCCTCCCTCCCTCCCTCCTCCCTCCCTCCCTCCCTCCCTCCCTCTCCTCCTCCTCCTCCTTCTCCTCCTCCTCCTCCTCCTCCTCCTCCTCCTCCTCCTCCTCCTCCTCCTCCTCTGCCGCCACCTCAGCCTTTTCCGCTCTTTCTCCTTCCCCCCCTTTCCTCCTCCTTGCAGCGGGGCCCCGGAGACCCCGAGTCCGGGGGGATCTCCGGGGCGCTCGGCGCGCGGCGCGGGCCCTTTCCCGCAGGCCGCCGCCCGCCGCGCGCCCCCACTGTGCGTGGCCGCGAACGCGGCGGAGAGGTTGGGCACCGCCTCGACACCTCCCGGCCGGGTGCCAGACCGCCCAGAAGGTCTGGGAGGCTTGGCCCCCGGCCGGATAGCCGCCCTGCTCCTCCAGCTCGGGCGGCAGTTCGGCGCCTGCCTCGCCAGCTCGAGGCGCCCGCAGGCTGCTGCCTCGCGGCGGCCATCGGCCGGCGGGGGAGCGCGAGGTGCCCGAGGTCGCCCAGCGCCGCCAGCTCGAGGAGGGCGCGTTGAGGTGCGCGCAGCCAGTCGCCGCCGCCCAGCGCCGGCGCCGCCGCCCGGCCCCCCGCCGCAGCAGTCCGGCCAGCTCCCGCAAGCGCCCGGCGCCCTCCTCCGCCGGCAGCGTCGCCGCCCCGCGCAGCGTCCCCGGCGGCCGCCGGCGCCAGCGCCGCCCGCGCCGCCCGCGCCGCCGCCGCCTGGCCCGCCTAGCGGGTCCTCGCCGTGCTCCGCGCCGGCGCCGCAGGCCGGCGGGCGCACGCCTAGCTAGCGCGCGGGCGGCGCGCCGCCGGCTCGCCGCCGCCGGCCCCGCGGCGCACCGCCCTGCGTGCAGCGAAGCAAGCGGAGCGGAGCGCCTCGGCGTTGCCCCGCTGAAGGGTCGCCGCGAGGCTCTGGCGCGCCGCCGCGAGCGCCTCCGCGTCTCCGCGCGCCCAGGTGCGCAAGAGCGCCTGCGCCTCCTTCCCAGCGCGCCCGAGGGCCTCCAGCGCGAAAGCCGTCAGCGCTGGGCCCGGGTAGCGCGCGTGCTTGCGCTCCTCCCAGGCGGCGGCAGCGGCGCCGTCCCGGGCGGCGCGGCCCTGGCCCGCCGGCGTGTTCGCGCCGAGAGAGGCGTCAGTAACCACCACGTCGACGTAGGCAACGCCGACCGTGGCGTCTGTGAAGGCCACGACGAGGCGAGCGGCCTCCACGGCGCCGTCAGGGCGCGCGCGGTCCCAAGCGGGCACGAATTGCTCCGTGGCCACGCCTGTCGCGCCGCGGGCGCCGAGCCAGCGGGCGAGCCAATCCCGGACGCCGTCGTGGCGCTGGATCGTTCCGCCGCCGACGTGGCAACCCAGGCAGTGCCCCACCGTCAGGTCGGCCCCGCAGCGCGTGCCGTCCTCCCTGCACCGGCAGCAGGTGGCGCTGGCGGTCGCTGGCAGCGGCAGCTGGAGGCGCAGCGCGAGGGCTGGGAGGAAGTGCGCGTCCGCCAGCACGTGGTCCTCCGCAGCTGGCGGCTGGAGCCAGCTCCCCGCTCCCTTCCCGCTGGCCGAGCGTAGCTGCGCTGCCCGGTCTGGTGGCAAGGAACCCAGGAGCCGCTGCCGGCGCGCGTGCTGCTCCGGCGCCGCGAGGGCGCGCTGTGCTTTCGCCTGTGGCTCCGCGGCGGCGCGCAGCCAGGTCGCGCCGCGCACTTGGAGAGCGCGGCCCGCCCCCTCGGCCGCCCCCCACGCCGCCGGGCAGGCGAGCTGGAAAGCCTCGAGGCTGGAGAGTCCGAGCTCACTTCAGACGCCCGCCAGGCACGCCTGCCAAGCCCCAACGAAAGCGGGCAAGCGGCGGTGCGCGAGGCCCTGCAGCCCGAGCCCGCCGCCAGCGCAGGGCAGGAGGGCCAAGTCGCGCGCGTCGTCTGGCAGAGTCTGGTGCCCAGTGAGCGGCCGCAGGATCTCGTGCGCGTGGCCGAGAACCGCCGCGTCGCACGCCTGGCACCATGCCTCCTCCTCCAGCAGGTGCGCTCGCGCGTGGTGCAAGGCCGCGCCGTTGGCGAAGGTGCGGGGCAGGACAAGCTCGTCCTGGGCGCGCAAGCCGTGCCCTCGGGCCGGCGGAGGGCCGCGAGGTAGGCGTCGAGGTGGTCTCGGGCCGCCTGCGGGGCGGCCGTCGGCGAGAAGCTCGCCCTCGCGGGGTCGGCGCCCGGGCCTGCCCCCGCCGCGTTGCGCACGTAGGGCGGCGTGCTTCCCACGCACGCGAGGTCGGGCATTGCTGCCCTCGCCAGCGGCCTTGGGAGAGGCAAGTCTCGAGGGTTCCACACCTTGGTCTTCCGCGCGCTCAGGCGGAGGCCGCGCGCCGCCAGGAGCGCTGGCGCCGCGAGGAGCGCGGCGGCCAGTGCGCGCGGTTTGCCAACGACGTACACGTCGTCGAGGTAGGCCACCACCCTGGCGCCGGGGTCTTGGCGGCGCGCCGCCACCTCCAGGTCCTCGTGGAGAGTCGCCGCCGCCAGAGGAGAGGGGGCAACCCTGGTCCACCCCGCGCTCCGCCCTGACCGGCGCCGCCCTGGCCCCAGGAAGGCAGGCCCCGTGCGCCAGCCGCGAGAGCTCCGGCAAGCGGCCAGCGACCTCCCGCAGCAGAGTGTCCCGGCAGAGCTCGTTGAACGCGTTGGCCACGTCCAAGGAGAGCACAGCGGCGCCGGGGTCCTGCTCCAGCGCGGTCGCCGCGATGCGGTGCATCAGCTCGATGCCGCTTTTGCGGCCCACGCCAAACTGGCAGCGACCCACCGTTGCAGCGATGGCTCCCTTGTGCGCCGCCGCGGCCGCCTTGGCCGCCATCCGGCGCAGCGTCTCACCGCGAGCCAGCGGCCGCACGCCGCCTCCCGGCTTCAGCAGCGGCAGCAGCCGCCCGGCGAGGATGGCCTGCATGGCCTGCTCCGGCACCCGGCCCTCCAGGATGGGGACGAGCACCTGCGCGAGCGCCTGCTTCCCCTCGCTGTGCCCGCGCAGAGCCGCCCAGTGCTCGAAGCGGGCGCCCGAGAGGCCTGGGCCCGAGTGGCGCGGGTACTTCCCGAGGCTGCCCGATGGGCCGCGCTGCGGGCGGCGGCGGCGGCGGGCGGTCGGCGGACGCCGCCGGCGGGAAGAGGGCGGCCAGGTCTCGAGCCACCCCGGGCCCTTGCGCCAGCTTGCCAGGCCCCGCGGCCGCCGCAGCAGCGCGGCCGACCTCTCCGAGCATGATGAGCTCATGCACCCGCCGGGCCAAGTCTTCGGGTTTCCGCTGGCCCGCGCGGTCCTCGACCGGTTCCCCGGGTCGCGCTGTCGCGGCCCACAGCGCCGTCCAATCGCCGGCCCAGGCCTGACGGAGGCGGCGCGAAAGCACCTTAGAGGCCGAGAGCTGCTCGTCACTGCTGCTGGCGGGGGGCACCGCGAAGAGCAGCCGCGGCAGCAAGAGCAGCCGGGCCCACGCCGCATCGCTCGTGGGGTCCGCCGCGACTGCGCGCAGTGCAGCGGCGAGCACGTCCGCGACCGCTGCGGCGAAGGCCAGGGGCGTCGCTGTCCACGTGGGCACCGGCTCCCGCAGGGCGCCGTGCAAGTCGAAGCCCGCCCACCACTCCAGCCCAGGGAGCTCGCCCGCCTCTGCCGCCAGCACGTGCCGCGGCTGGAGGTCGTTGGCCAGCGCGTCGCCCGCCTCTGGCTGGGCAGCCCCTGGCGCCAGCGTCGTGCAGGCGAGTATCTCCACGCGGCCCTCTTCGGGTAGTGCCGCCAAGCCCTCCACGAACCAGTGCGGCACACCGCCGGCGATGCATGCCGGGTGGCGGAAATACCTGTCAGGATTCGCCCTGCTCGCCAGGCGGACCGCCCCCGGCGCGAAGCTTTCGCAGCACGCGCAGCAGGCCGCCACGTGTTTCCGGGGCGCCTGTCGGCTGGCCACCCAAGTGCGCACTCGTGGAGGGCGCTGGGTAGCGGCGGCAGGCGGAGCAGCGGAGGCGGCAGCGACAGCGGCGCCTGCGGCGCTCTCCAGGGCAGCAGCGGCGCGGGGTGCGCCGCCAAGGGGGGCTGCTCCGGGAGGCGCGGCAGCAGCTCCGCCCACGTCCTCGTCGTCCCCCGCCGCCATCCCGACGTCGACATCGACCTCCATGGCGCGGGAGTTGGGGAAGGAAGGCGGGGGTGGGGAAGTGGAAGGGCGGGCGAGGAGAGAGGCAGCCGGGCAACGGCTGCGCGCGATTTGAGCCTCCTCCTCCTCGACTTCCCCCTCCTCCTCCTCCTCCTCCTCCTCCTCCGCCTTCTTCTTCCCCTCCCCTTGCCTCCACTATAAGGTGGTAGCCCTTCGGACCTCTTCCAGGACTCTTGCGCTAAGCATGGGAAAGCCCTAAAATCTGGTATTTCGGGGTGACCCCTCGGACCCCGCGTGGGCTACTCAGAGGACCGACGTCCCGTGAATGTTACATGCACGGCGTGTGCACAGAGCCCATGATAGGGTGAAGCCGGCATCTACACGTTGGAGAGCCTAGCTGTGGCCTGAACTGGATGCCGAGGATGAGATTGGTAGCCTGGGGCCGGAACGTGAAGCGGGCTGTACATGGTGGTTCCTATTTCTGAAAGGTTGCCTCTGCCGTTTGTGCTCCTCCTCGACTCTTTCTCGTTCTCATCTGCCCTCTCCCTCGCTGGCGACGTCGTCGCTTTCACCCCTCAGTAAGCCCCTGGCTCCGACGCTGCACTAGCTATGCGCTCGTGTCTAGATTGCTGACCCTGGCGCATGCTGTGACGTTCGCTCCTCCTGTAGGGATCCCTCCTGTTTTCAGGTGATCCTTCTGACCGCCTTTCCGGGAGGCCCTCGCGCTGCCAGTGATGCCTTTTTCGTTTCAAATTTAATTTGCGGAGCCGTTGTGGGAAGGACCTCCTCCTCCACAATCGCCTCCTCCTCTTCCACCTGCCCCTCCTCCTCCCGCTCCCCCTCCCTGTGCTCGTTGTCGTGTTCTTCCTCCCCTTTCTTCCTCCTCCTCCTTCCCCTCCTTCCTTCTCTTCTTCCTCCTCCTCCGCCCCGCCCACCTCCCCCTCCCACTCCTCCTCCTCCTCCTCCTCCTCCTCCTCCTCCTCCTCCTCCTCTTCCTTCCCGCCTCCCCCTCCGCCTTCCCGACTTTGCCCGACCTGGTATTGCCCGATCCGCCCGGGTCGGTGCACCCGTGGTAGTTCGATGACGCAGCATTTTTGAACGTCCCGCCCGACCGTCCTGACCCGCCCGTTGGAATCCGCTCGTTGAGATCCTCCCCGGGAACAACTCTAACGTATGCTCCTTTTGAGGGTGGCCTTTCGGGATCTTCTGGGAAGGCTCTCGCGCTTCCCAGAGGGTCACCTGAAAATCCGCCCCGTTTTAGGGTGTCCCTTCCAGCCCTCTTTGGGATGCCTGTCATCCTTCCCTTCCCTCCTTTCCTCCGCTTCTGGGCTCGCATTTGAATCTCTAGGAGGTTGTCCTGGGGCTGCTTGGAAGATCTGGTCCACGCTGTCCCAAAGCTCACAGCCTGCAGATCAGTGCGCAGCCTGTGCGCAGGTCTACCATCGGCCTATGCACAGGCTATGCATAGGCCTGTCGCGGGCCTTGGATTCGGGCGTGTGCGTAGGCTATACATACGGGAACGTCGCACCCTGTACAGGCCTGTGCTATGCATAGGCTATACACTGGCCTACCGCAGGCCTACCATAGATCTACTGCAGGCCTGCGCATAGGCCTGCCGTGGGCCTGCACGCACCCTACCAATAGGCCTACCACAAGCCTGTACACAGGCTCCGCATGGGCCCAGCAAAAGCCTGTGCACAGCCTGCCCATAGGCGTGTGATAGGCCTGTGCATAGGCTGTGCATACGTCTGTCGCGGTGTGTTCGAGTATACTCGCGCGCTGTGGCCAGGCAGAGCAGAGACCAGTGCAAACCCTGTGCATCGGCCTATTTATCAGCCTATTGTGGGTTGTGCGCAGCCTGTCGATAGGCCTGTCATAGGCCTATGCACAGCCTGCCGATAGGCCTACGACAGGGCCATGCATAGCCTTATCGACAGGCCTATCATAGGCCTATCGATAGGCCTTCTCAGGGCCTGTGCTCCTCGTCTGTCATAGGCCTGTGCACAGGCTACGCATAGTGGATTGTCATCTACAGCACGGTGACTGTGGCCCGACACCCGCCGAAATGAGTTTTTAAGATCCGCGGCCCCAGAGGTCCCGACCGTTTCCCCTGAGCAGCTTTCGTTCCGGATCCAGCTTTGACGGTACCGGTGCCCGAAAACGATCCCCGAGTGTTGAAGTCGAGGAACAATTGTTCGGATGGCCCTCGGGGCGAGGGTTGATTTCGAGGTCGAGGGTGGCTACCGGTTGAACAAGTCACATCGACGGAGAGCTGGGTGGGTGCCCCCTATCATTCCTGGCTTTTTGTTGACAGGCGTGTGCCAGGATGCAGCGCCAGGAGCTACTCGCCGCACCTCACCACAATTTTGAAACGCAGATCCAACTGATCGAGCAACACTGGCGTTAACAAACCGTGCGTCTTCTTGAGGTGAGGCGGGTTGTGAGCGCCTTGCTGCCGTGCTTGTCACAGCGGAGCCTGCAAAGGCAGCTCAACCGATGATACACAGTCAACTTTCAGAGCAAGGATGCGCTGCTTTATCAAGGCTACGCTAGCGTCCCTGCTTCTTCGTCCCACCCTGACAATATCCAAGGAGCTGTAAATTGCAAATGGGACCTCCAAAGGTCTTGCACCGTTACCCTGCGTCCATACTCTGGATTTTGACTGCGCGGCGCCCCTTGCCCATCCCCCCTCCGCAGGTGCCGACACATTCCCTGGGACCTTTTTGTTTCGTCCTCCGTAGTTTTGCTGACGGTCCGAGGCCCAGCGAGGGCTCCCAGAGGCCGAAACCCTGCGGACCAAAAACAGCACCTCCATTGATAATTCCACAGCGCGAGCGTCGCAGGACCGGGCCCAGAGCGGCGCGGCACCGAGCCTGCTGGGGACTCGTCCCCCCCAGAGGGGCGCAGCAGCAGCAGCGAGCCCGCCAGGCAGCGGGCCCGTGGCCTCTGGGGCTCCGCCTGCCGCTGAGCCCGCCGCCGCCGTGGCGCGCGCCGCCGCTGCCGCGGCGCACGCCGGCTCGCGCGCGGCGCGATGGAGGACGCGCCGGCGGGCTCGAGGCCTCTCCCGGGAGGCGCTCCAGAGAGGGCCTCGCGTCCAGGACCTCCTCGAGTTCCAGGACCTCCTCGAGTTCCAGGACCTCCTCGAGGGCCTCGCGTCCAGGACCTCCTCGAGGGCCTCGCGTCCAGGACCTCCTCGAGTTCCAGGGCCTTTATCGGCGTGTTCCTCATCTGGGGGCCCTTTCCGGGCCCGGGAGTGTCAAGCAACGGCTCGTCGGCCCAGGAAGAGGAGCCAGTCCCGGGAGTGGGTCGAGGCTTCGGGGGGTCGACGGGAGTACAATTATCGTGATGTCGGGCGTCTGAGGTTTTCGAGAAATCCCGACGTTGATACATTTGCGTCGGCGGACGGTCGGCGGAAGCTGGCGGAAGGCAAACGAGGGCGGGTCCGGCTGCGGAAGGCCAGCGGGAGCCGGCGGGAACAAGCTTTGCGCCCCGGCGGGCCGCGAGGCCTCCCAAGTGAGCGACGCAGTGAAGCGGGGTCGTCCGCACAGACACAAGAGCGCAAGCTTCTTCTCTTAAGCTGCCCGGGTCCCCGACCCGTGCGGTGCCCCCGAGCCCCCGTTGACGCACCACGCCCGTTATCGCCCAGGGGATAAAAAAGCGGCCTCGTGTGCACCACTTTCCTTCATGAGCACCAGCGCGCAAAGAAACCCGGAACTTCACGCGGATTCTCATGGATCGTCGCTAGCGGACACCCCACCCCGGCGCGCGCGGAGCGCGCTAGGGGCGGCGCCAGAGGCGCCGCCAGGAGGGTCCAGCACCGATCCAAGAAATCCGCGCGGAACTCAGAAAATCCGCGCTTAGAGCTCGCATTCTCTTGAAATTCGCGGTGACGCCCGTGACCGGCCCCGCCCGCGCCCCCTCCCCCCAGCCCCGTGGTCACACCACGAATCGCGCTCGCGCCGTCTGGGAATCAGCCGTTCATGAACATTCCCAGACGGCTCCGGCGACAATCGTGCCTTGACTGGCCCCCTCCCTCCCTCACCCCTTCACCCCTGGGTCACGCCCGTGATCGCCCAGGGGATAAAAAAGCGGCCACGCGTGCACCACTTTCCTTCAGGAGCACCAGCGCGCAAAGAAACCCAGGATGCCCTGCCATCTGCAGTTTCTCCAAGGCTGTCGCTGGCCTCTGGCGCCGCCCATGGCGCGCTCCCCGCACCAAGGACGGGGGTCAGCGCCGATCCAAGAAATCCGCGCGGAACTCCGAAAGAGAAAAGGCATGCTCATGCAATGTGTTTGTCTTCGACGCGCCGGGAGGAAGACCATTGGCCTTTCTCTCCGTGTGGTGACGGACCCCGTGGTGACCTCGGAACCCCCAACAACCTCACCGCGCAGGCCGTCACCGCACGGTCTTTGGGATCTCGGAGAGCGTGCGGTGCCCCCGAGCCCCCACTGACACACCACGCGGTGTGGTCATCACACCCTCCAGGGGCCCCCAGGAGGGAGGAAGACGACTGGGCCTTCGTCTCGGAAGGGCCTGGAGGGCCACCCTGGGGCGACGCACCCACGGAGAGGGGTGCCGCAGGGAGCTGCGGCTCCAGACACGCACACCATGCGTCGAGACCTGGCCTGGCCTCTGGGCGTCCCAAGCGAGCCCTGAGGGTACTTCTCCAGGGTTTCGTCTGTTCCCAGAGGGCTTCCACACTGCCCTGGACAAGTAATGCAACTCAAGAAGTCGATTCGTTTGTTCTCGTCGCCTTCGGTCCTTCGTCGTTTTTGGCCTCCGGGGGGCCGTTGTAAGGCCCCGGGGCCGTCAGAAACGGACCGGGGATGAGAAACCACTGTCAGGGAATTCCCCCGGACGATCCCTCGACGCGACATGCAACACGTTGTCATCTTTTTGCCAGGGGGGGTCTATTCGCGAAGCGCGAGGCGCGGACAACTTCGCGCTCCCGCTCCGCCCCTCCCGGGAAACACGAGGAGGACGAGGGACAGAGAGGACGAGGAGGACGAGGGACGAGGAGGACGGGGCAGAGGGCCCAGACCGCGAACCACGAAGCGGGAACATTTTCGCATCCTCACAGAATCCCTGCATTCTGGGGTATACTTGGCATCCCCTGACCCGCTCCCTCCAGGACCAACTTCCTATACTGAGCCGTTTTGCTGACAATGCGGGGGCAAGTCAGACAAAAACTCCAGAACCTCTCCCCCGAGATCCGAGATTGCGAAGACTTGGCAGCATGGCGAGACGTCACGACCGGAGCCCTTCAGATTTTTCGAGCCAGGGCTCATTGTCTGGCAAAAACGCGCGGTGTGGGTAAAATTGCAACGCCCGGATCTCAGGGGAAGAGGAGAACGAGAAGGAGGAGGAAGAGGACATGGAGGAGGATATGGACAAGGAAGAGATGTAGGACGAGGAGGAGGAGGACAAGGAGGAGGAGGGTGAGGATGAGGATGAGGATGAGGAGGATGAGGAGGAGGATCGAGGAGGAGGAGGACGAGAACGCCCGTCCCTTGACAACGACTCCAAGCCATTGGGCGCCCGAACCTGCCATTGGGTCAGCTGGTTCGGCGGCAGAGGCCGCGGCAGCATCGGGGCTGGCACTAGGATCATGATGATGCGAAGGGCGCCGATTCCACCCCGTCGAGGTATGCCGATTTCGAGGTGCATGTTGGATGCAAGTCCTTCTCGCTGAATGGGCACGGCCTCTTGTTGCGCTCCCCCCTTTTGAGGACCACTTCGAGTGCGGCGTCTACCGTATCATCAGGTGCGGCGTTGCCTAGTGTTGTGGCATCTCTGGTGCGTTGCCGCTTCTGTCGCTCTGTTCCTCAGCTTCTGCCTTTGCTGCATCGTTTGCCCACCAGCTCTTGTCTTCTTCGCATCACAATTCCGTCATTGTGTTCCGGCGGCGTTTTTGAGACGCATCACAGGTACGCAAGGTTACCTTTTGTCGTTCCACGTGCAGCCGTTTGAGAGTGGATCAGGTGCGTTGCAGCTGCAGACATACAGCTCCGCCTTGTTTGTTGCGCGCGACGCGGAGTATACTGCCGCCTTTGCAGGATGACCACCAGCGTCTGAGAGCGCATTCTAGCGTGGCTCACGCATTGCCGCCGTTCCTTGTCGAGCAAAAGGCATGTGTGAAAGCCTCGTGCGCAGCTGTAGCTATCCTCTCTGCTGCCTGTGCCTGTGGGCAGAGACGAAGCGGACCCCTCGGGGGGCCACGGCGGAGCGTCGTCCAGCCAGCTGCGTGCCCGGAGGCCCTCGGCGGCGCGGGCTCGGAGACGGTTTCATTTGGCACACGAGCGCAGCCTTGTGATTCGCCCAATCAGGCGGCACCGGCGCCATGCTTCGGGGGTGCTAAACTGGATCCATGTCAGCGTGCGCCCGAGCGAAGGGTCGAAGCTTGTTACGAGACCACAGGGCCTCACAGAGAGCCCCGGGTTGCTTCCAAAAAAGCCCGGCAGCCTCTCGAGAGGCCCCGCGGTTGCTCGCTCCCCCATTGGCGCGCCGCCGGACCTCGGATCCTGCCCGCGGCGTCTTCTGGCACGCCTCGCGCAGCTCAGCAGCTGCTTGCACACGTGGCAGCGGCCTCGGGCTCTGCCAGCTGCGGGCGGGGTCCTGCCGAGCTCGGGGCAGACGAACACAGTGAGCACTCTTGTTGTTTTTTTGTTTTTTTGCTGTGCACAGGAGTGGCCCTTCAGAGTTCCTCTCGGTCCGATCGATCTGGTCTGATAGTGATTCTGGCTAGCCCGTTCGGACTCGATGCAGGTATTCGACGATCCGATGCGACCCGACGCTTACATGGCGCTGCTGTGCATTTTGGCGCGGCCGATCCGATTCGAGTCCGCCCAGGGGTTGCATGGCCTCCCCCCGGTTGTTCTGGTGGCGGTGGTTTCCGTTTCTCATCTGACTTTCGGTGCGGGCCCACATTGGCTGGCGCGGCTGGATGCTGGATTCGACCCCTCGCGGCCCCGCCACGCACCCAAGGTCACTCTTGCCCAGCCCTGAGATCGTGGCGTTCCCATTTTTCCACACTTGGCGTGTTCGCCCAGTTTCGGGCCCTGGGGCCATCGCAGCTCGAGACGTGCCGCAGAAGGACGGGGTCTTGGGCTCGTGTCGTGATTTTCGCGATGCTGCAAATTTTTTCGCACCGTCGGATCTCGGGTGTCCCGGGGCAGGGGTTGTCGACCGTCCAGGGTCGCCATCAAAATAATGTCGGAGGTTGATAGACCTCCTACCCTGACACGTCGATTAGCGAATTGGCCGTTTCGGTTCGCGAGAGGGCGTCGCGGTCGTCATTCTTGCGGGTCCAGGTCCGTCGGTTTCGGTCCTAGGCCGTATTCCCTAAAGGGTAGTTTACTAAAGGGAGTTTGTCCACCGCCGAGAAGTCCTGGAGGCGAATCGCAGTTTCGGGCTCCCTGGGCTCTCCTGGAGTTCCCAGGGAGCCTGCAAACTTACCTGGCTCGATTCCAACCCGGGGCCAAACACAAGTCCGATTTGATTCCGAGCCGGCGTTTCGTTTTCGGCTTCCGAGCCGACGCGGCACTCGCCGATGTGGGCCCCGATCCCAGAGGCTCGGGATTGGCTTTGGATCTCGATCCAGCCTCCCGATCCGCTGCTGGCCCCTCTTGCCCTCCAGGGGCTCCAGGGGCTGGCGGGTGAGCAGCCAGAGAGGACGAGGCCCTGGTGCCGCGGGAGGGCCCCGGGGCCAGGGGCCCATCTCTCCCTCCTGGGCCCCGCCTGCCTCGTGCCAGCCACGGGCTGGGCGGGAGCTGCCTCTCGCGGCCCTGGCGGGGAGCTCGCCCCTGCGCGGCATCGTGTAAGCCCATCCCCCGTCCCCACCATCCCACCACTCCGATTGGGGGCGTGCCCCTCGAAGCCCGAAGGGAGCAGCCCATACGCCCATCTTCGGGGGGTAGATCGCCAGTGGGGCCCAGGCCGCGCCAGTGGGGATAGGTATCGGTCAGACGATGCTCACATGGGCTCCTCCGGATCTTGCAGAGCTCTGTGCTGTCATGTTCCGATGCGCGGGTTTATCCATCACCGCTTGATTAGGAGATCGGTATCGGGGTCCTCGGCAGATGGTGGATGTGGATGCATGTATTCGGGCCCTGGGGGAGGGCAACAAGATCATGCATATGCGCCGCTTGCCCAGGCCCTTGAAGGAGCGATCCCCCCATGCGGTGGTCGTAGATACATCCCCGCGTGGCACGTGCCCCCATGAGATCCGACGTTGCGGACAAAAAATCAGCATCGAGACAAATCGCGAACATATCCCCAGACCCCATCTTTCTGCGGCATCTCTACAGCTGGATCCGTATATGATGGCCCTGGGGCCCGAGACGGCGCGAGCGGCCCGGTGGTCAAAGTTGCACCTCCCAGATCTCTGGGGTCATGGATCATCCCCGTCTGGCGCGTGCTCTCTCGGGGCTCGTGGGGCCCGTCGGTCTCTCGGCAGCATTAGCCCCCCGCACGACCGACAGGACTTCTTCACAACCTGGCCCTGGGAGAACTCGACCTTTTTCTCCCTGAGCGTAGTTTTTGTTACTGTCCTGGGGCCCGGCGAGAGCCCCAACTGCCAAAAATAACAGACTATCTCCAGTCGTGGTCTTTCCACGACTCGAGAGGGTCTTCGGGTCGGTCTCTCTGAAGCAGCAGCCCACAGGGCTTCGGACCTTTGTCGCGGCCTCGGCCCCGGCGCGGTTTGCGCCTCCGCGCCGCCATCCGCAGGGACGCCCTCCTGTCCTCTGGCCCGTCGCTGGGAGACGGCGACGTCGGCTCCATGCCCATCGGGGCGTTGGTCGAAGGGAGGGCTCGACAGTCAGAGGGCTGCAGTCGGGGCCCTGAAGAAGGAACCCTTTTCGTTGGGAAGGGGCTCCGTGTTCCCTGATTGCTTCACAGTTTGCCTCGGGTTTTCCTTTCGATTTCGATGGGACATCGGGCCTCGTTCCTTATTCAGGGTTCCTTGGGGTCAACGCTCCGACTGTATGCAATTAAGCCGATCCCTTGAGATCCCCTGAGATCCAAGCGCTGCAACATTTTGTCACACAGGTCGTTTTCGCCCCGTTCTTCCCCTCGGGGCCTCACGGCTCGATCTGGCCCAAGAGACGCCGCAGAAAGATGAGGTCTCGGGCTCTGGTCGAGATGTTCTGCGGTGCTGTATGTTTGTTCCGCGGCGTTGGATCTCAGGGTCGACTCCTCCTCCTCCTCCTCCTCCTCCTCCTCCTCCTCCTCCTCCTCCTCCTCCAGTCTCTTGATGGGTTTGCCCTCGAATTTTTGGTCACAACGCACCTCTGGGAAGTTCGGAGAGTATTCGTGTCGGCACCTCTGTGTCCCCCCCCCGGGCGGGGTTGCGCTATGATGTCACCGGATAGTCAATAGTTTGCTGGATAGTCTGCACGTGTTCTGCCCCGATCTTGCGGGCAGCTTTCGGGCAGTTGTGTTCCAGATCATCCCCGGCCATGGCCCTGACATTCCCTGAGAGAGTTCGAATGCTCTTGGCACGACCTCAATCAGAGGTTGCATTGTAAGATTGGGAATGCCTAGCGGCCGGTGCCGCCGACTGTGAAGGGGACGGCAACGACGACGGCGGCGGCGGCGGCGGCGGCGGCGACGACGACGACGACGCTGACGCTCTGGAGCCTCTCTTGGGGCTCTCTTGAGAGCCTCTGCTGCAAAGGGCCAGAGCGGGGGCCGGGGCGCCGGGGCCGGGACCCGGGCTGCGGCCGTGTCCGGGTCCAGGGCCGTGCCAGATCGGGGTCCCGGGGCGGAGCGGGGGCTGGGGCGCGGGGGGTAACGCAACAGAGATCCGACGCTCCAAAAAAACTTAGATTTTTAGCCGATTTCGGCCTCTGGGAGTCCTCGCCGGGCCTCGGGAGCGTCAAAAAACGCCTCAGGACGAAACACCGGGAAGTGGCCCAGACCTCCAGGGCCCACGCATCGAAACAATTGGAGAAGCCGGATGTTTGGGTATCTGGGTGGCGACCCTCCGTAACCCCCCGGGACCCCCCTCGGGGACCCCCCGGGACCCCCCCGGGGGCTTCCCTTCGATTCGACTCCGAGGTTGTTCACTTTTGATTTGGACGGCGCGTATGAGGAAGAGTGCCCAGGCGAATGGAACAGAGGAGGACGGAGACGACGACTCCAACGGAACAGCCCGACTCGAACGGAAAAGCCTCTCACACATGCCGACAGGGTCGGCGGATTATCTACTCCACACGTCGGCTCCGTAAGCTACGGATCGACGCTCTCGCGGCGATGCTCCGACGTCAGTCCGACGCAGATCCGACGTCATTCCCACGCAGTCCGACCTGAGCCCGAGGTAAATCCGACGCGGATCCGACGTAACTCGGGCCTCAAGTTGCCGCGCGAGGCCTCCAGGATCTTACCCATACCTTTCCTGCCGTCCTCCGCTGTCGCCGATCTCCCTCGCCGTCCCAGCCCCCGCTGCCCCCGTTCCACCGCCGCCGACCTCCCTCGCTGGCCCCTGCCTACGGCCGCCCCACCCCCCAGCGCCCCCTCCCGCCGCCCCAGGCTGTTCTCTCGCAAGGCCCTTCATCCACGACCATTCCGCCCCCGGCGCCTCCTCGGGCCGCTGCCGGCTTCCCTCGTCTTCGGTAGCAAATCATGGGAGCTTGGTATACCTTCCCAGTTCCGTCTTCAGCGTCGACTGGCGTCGATTAGCGTCTGGGAGTCGACGAGGTAGCGCCGATCTAGCGTCGATTAGCGTAGATTTAGCGTCGATGAGCATCGATTTAGCGATTAGCGTGGCCAAGCACTTGGCCGAGGTCCCCGTGGCGCTCCCTGACCTGACGGAGGTGTTTTCCGAAGTGTCGCGCGCTGACCGTGTGAGGGCAGCGTGCCACCCCTGCTTCTGGCCAGGCCGCGTAGGCCTGGCCGAGTACACCCTGGACCCCATTGTTTGCCAGAACACTTGTCCTGCATGACGACGGCGACTAGGATGATGATGATCATGACGGCGATGACGATGACAACGACGATGAGATGACGATGGCGATGATGATGAAGAACACGACGATGTGATGCTGATGATGATGATGATGATGATGATGATGATGATTATGATGGCGATGACGATGACGATGACGATGGTGATGGTGTTACTGGTGATGTGGAGTATGGTGATGATGATCATGAAAACCATAGGACGCCGATTGGGTTACTTGAGTCCCAAAAGCTCGCCATAGTCCAAGCCACTATCGGGCAACCAAGATTGCGCAACATAGATTGCACAATGTAAATTTCCTGAGTCTATTGCCTAGACGCCCTTCCCTTCAACCCCAGTTTCTCCCTAGCCCAGCGCCCATATGTTGTTTCTGCAGGCATCTTGTGCTCGGGCAGGCTTACCCCGTTTCCCTCTCGAACTCACCCAGAAGAGCCCCAGACAATCCCGCTCACTTCTACTCTAATCCTGTTGCTGGTCTCCGCGGGAAACCTCGCTTTCGCCGGCGCTCGACCGTGGTGCGCCATCGGGAAGGTATCAAAAGAGGAGCTCATCGTCGGCGTCGTGGGCTTCTCAGTGGTAGCGGAGCCGGTGACGATCACCGGCCCCCAGGAACTTCAATATCATGTCTGAAGATGAGGATGCTTCAGAGCGTCGCGGAGATCGTGGAGGTCGGGACCGAGAGCCTCCACCAAGCTACGACGGAGTTCGACCAAAATCGACATACAAGCTGTGGAAGCGCGAACTCAAGCTATGGGCTTCGACAACGGACATCCAGAATATCAAGTGGGGCGCGAAGCTGAGCAGGCAGCTCAATGGAAGTGCCATGGATGCCATCGCGGACATGGAGGTCGAGAGCATCACGGCAGAAGACGGCATGGACAACATTCTGGCGATTTTGGACGAGGCCTTCGCGCCGTACCTGGAGCAGACGATGCCGCGGGCGTTCGAAAAGGCGGTCTACACGTCGTTCAGAGAGAAGGGCCAGTCGATGTTGGACTACACGCTGGCGGCGGTCAGCACGCTCAGCGAGCTCAGGCGCGAAGGAGAAGCCCTACCAGAAGAGGCTCGCGGATGCATCATGATGAGGCACGCTAAGCTCGGAGACAAGGGGGAGGACATGATCAAGACCTGGACGGCTGGAAGCTTCAAGGAGCCTGAGGCGATCAAGGCGCTGCGTCGACTGGACAAGGTCACGACGGCCAAGGGGGATCGACAGTTCTTCGGAGACGGATCTCTGGATGAGGACGGCTTGCAGAGCTTCCCAGTGGAGAGCGCCGAGTACACGGAGGAGGAGGACGACGAGCACATCTACGTCTTCGAGGACGACCTGTGGGAGGTGCACGAGGAGGCGGATGTGACCACGGCGTTGGCGTCGTACCAGGCCGTGCGGGAGTCGATTCGCCAGGGCAAGAATCGCAGAGGCTCCCACAAGGGCGGCAAGGGCAAGGACAAGGGCATTGGACAGGTGCCGCCAGTACCTGTGGCGAAGTTCGGCGGCAGCGCGAAGTACAGGGACAACCAGGGCCGCAATGTGAAAGTACACATCGATGTGACCAAGCTGCGGACCAAGTGCGCTCGGCGCGGCCAGGTCGGCCACTGGGCCAAGGAGTGCCACAATCCACCTGATGCTCGCGGAGCGGCTACAGCAGCTGCGAGGCCCAAGGCGGGCTTCTTCGCGGGCGCGACGGCGGATGGGCCCGCTGCCAGCTCAGAGGGAGAGGGCGAATACTTGGAGTGCGAGTTCAAGTGCAAGCATCATCGTGACCAGGCCCCTGAAGTCCCTGGAGATCCACATCAGGTCCTTCTACCTTGGGAGCGTCTTGGAGATCAAGTTCTGCGGGTGTACGCGTCTGGAGTTCCTGGGAGTGAAGCTCGAGGTGGAGTTGATATTGGGTGTCTTCTAAGAGTTCGCGGACTGCTTGGGGAGCGTTCTGGTCTTGTTCGAGGATCTGGGGAGTCTGAGGCTGTCGAGGTACCGTGGTGTGGGCAATCTCATGGGGATGGAGAGGCACTGGTGGACACTGCGGCTCAGTCGGGCCTTCTTGGGACAGAGGCTTTACAGCAGTTGCCCTCAGCACTAAAGCAACGGGTTCTACGTTTCAAATGGGTCAATAAGCCAGCCCGGGCCCAAGAAGTAGGAGGCAAAGCTCGTGCGGCAGGAGTTATCATTGCGCCTTCCGGGATCGGAGGTGCTCATGGTCTGTTGGAGCTCACGGTTGTTGAGGGCACTTTTCCCATGCTGTTGCCAGTCAAGACCCTTAAGAAGTTCAGAGCTCTTGTAGATCTAGATGATGAAACTTATCTTGAGGCGGGCAGGCTCGGAGGTTCGCATGAGAGAAGTTGACGCAGGCCATGTTGCAGTTTCGGTTGTGGAGTTCAGAGCAGAGGGCTGGACAGCCCCAGAAGGGGCTCACGGACACACCATGGACGACTTCCGATGCGATAGCCATTTAAATCAAGACAGCAACGATTTCGCCACAGCGGCAAGTTATGCATCCAGCAATTCCATATCTCAGGGAGGTGCAAGCCCTTCTCATCAGAGCTCACACTCCAGCGAGGCAGTCATGGGTCCGTCTCGCTTGCAGCTTGGTGCTCTGGGCGTCTGCGCGGCCGCTAGCGGGCATCTTATCGAGCCTTCGCGGGGGCATCCGGTACGGCTGGGACAGCGCGGAGGACGAGGAGGAGGTGAACATCGCGACTCCGCTCTCAAGGAGCTCTCGCAGGCGTCTGGGACTGCGGCCAACTCAGGAGGAGGAGGAGACCAACTTGAACGGAATCTACCACTACCCAGAGTGGAGGCCAGTCTATTGCAAGCGCAAGGAGGGCCAGGACATCCAGAGAGCGCAGAGGTGCGCAGCGACGGAGCCTTCGTCGGATCGGTTCGGGATGTTCTACCACAAGTGCAAGGATTGGAAGTGCGAGTTCCACGAGTGGGAGGTGTTACCGAAGGACAGGGCTCACTGGAGGTGGATCTTGGGATACCCTCTGCACACGACGGTGGGCAAGTTTGCGGAGAAGCGGGGTGGGTGCACTCACCCCCTCGAGATGATCAAGGGCATGGGCGGCGTGGTCTCAGCTACGCAGTGCGCGCAGTGCGGGGGGCGCTGGGAGAAGGGGCCCAAGGCTTACATGATGCTGTCCAAGGAGAAGAACCGCACGCTGCTACGCCGGAGGGACGAAACGCTGGAGGAGGTGTTCGGGGAGATGTATCAGAGGCCATCAGCATCGAGAAAGCCACCTCCCAGGACAGCCAGGAGTCAGATGCCGAGTTTAAGTCCTGCCAGAGCGGCAGCGGAGATTCCAGTTCCGAGCCCAAGGCAGAGCGGAGGCAGTTCAACTACGACGGGCATGAACGAGCAGCAGGCGAGGGAGCGGAAGAAGGTACGCAAGCGCCACAAGGGCATGATGGAGTACGAGGACTGCGGCCTGTGGTCCGGGGGCGATCTGAAGGCTGACGACGCTGCACCTGGACGGCTTCACCAGTGGAGCTACTTCGAGGGCGCCCGGACTCAAGATCTGGAGGGCGATGGCGTGGTGATGATCACGAACGAGAAGCAGCTACTCAATGCGAAGAAGCTGATGCACGACCGGGTGTACATGATCGGCAAGAGGTGGTGGAAGCTGCATGGCGACGTCTACGAGGAGCGGGAGGACGAGGTGCCGGACCAGCTGGATGAAGAGATTATCTGTCTGAACTGGGAGGTCGAGGACAATTTCACGTTCCTGGATGAGGCCAATGAGGACGTGCCTCACAAAGTGCTCGCTGATCTTCGGAAGGTGCAAGACATCAAGGTCGCAGAGGTGCACTCAATGCCGAGGGTTGCTGAGAGATTGGAGAAGAGTCAGTGTGGTACTGGAACGTCGTATGATCTCAAGCCGGGATGGAACTTTGATCGAGCTCAAGATCGAGCCTCGTGTCTTGCTGATGTTCGAGCTCGTGATCCTGATCTTACAGTGGGGACTCCACCGTGTGGTTCAATGAGCTCCTTGATGGAATGGAACTACTCCCACATGGATCCCAAGAAGGCAAAGGCTCATCTCAGCGCTGGTCTTAATCATCTCAGGTTTGCAGTTCGTGTACTTGCGGAGCGTCATGCAAGTGGGCGGTACTTTCTGTTCGAGCACTCTCGGACGTGCAGGAGCTTTCAAGAGCCGGAGGTCCAAGCACTTGCTAGTCTGGAAGGGGTCTACACCATCCATGCTGATCAATGTCGGTATGGGCTCAAGGGCGAGACTGGGAAGTTCTGGAAGAAACCCGCAACCTTTCTCATCAACTCGCCCTACATCGCCAAGGAGTGGGACCGCTAGTGCAAGGGTGACCACGAGCACGAGATCTTGATCAATGGGAATGCACACTTCGCTGAACGCTATCCTCCGGGACTCTGCCGTGCGATCGCTCGAGGTCTTAGTCACCAGCTGCACGAGGACAATGCCGAGAGCCAGGTGTTTAATGAGGGGGACATCGATGAGGCGGTGGATGAGGACCAGGACCAGGAGGCGCCCGAGGAGGAACCGCGGGAGGAGAACACGATGGAGGACAGCGAGCCGAGTGTGGCTGCGAAGAAGCTCATCAGGGAGTTGCATGAGAAGTGGGCTCGCCCAAACAGCGTGGATGTCTGTCGAGCTCTTCGTCTAGGCAGAGCACGACCTCATCTAGTGAAGTGGGCCAAGACAAAGTTCAAGTGCGACATCTGCAGTGCTAGAGTGCGTCCAAAGCCCAGGAGGGTAGGAGCCATGCCGAAGTCGCACCGCATGAACCACGTGGTCGGGGTGGACCTGATCTTCATCAAGGAGGGGGCCCGCGAGAACGTTCCGTATCTGAATATCACTGACTGGGGCACGCGCTACTCGATTGTTCAGAAGGTCCCAAAGGGCAAGAAGACACCATGGAATGTCTGGCTTGCGTCCTGTCGGAGCTGGCTACGGGTGTTTGGGCCGCCAGAGGTTCTCGCGGTGGATGAGGGCAAAGAGTTCATGGGCACGTTCGCGGACCGAGCTGAAGAGGAAGGCTGCCTGGTCTCAACTATTGATGCTCGAGCTCCGTGGAAGAACGTTAAGACTGAGCGAGCTGGAGGACATCTCAAGGCCATCTATGCGAAGGCGTGCGAGTTAGAGGCTCCCGAGACCAAGCAGGAGGCAGAGGCTCTCATCATGCAGTGCGAGGCGGCGAAGAATAGGTTTCTCAACAGGTCAGGCGCTACTCCAATACAGCGGGCACTAGGTCAACTACCTCGCCTTCCCGGAAGTCTCCTGTCGGACGACTGCATGGATCCTCGACTTCTGACTCAGGACCCAATGCATAGCTTCAGCGGGCCCATCGGTTTCGCTTGGCTGCTCATCGGGCCATGATGGAGGTGGATACTCACAGCTCAATCAAGGGGGTGCTTGCCAGCGGACCTCGACCTCGAGTACATGTACAACCGGGAGATTGGGTTCGTGTGTGGCGGAAGTTATCCAAAGATGCTGGTGATCGCTGGTGCCCTGATTACCGTAAGGAGCGATGGGTTGGCCCGTGCGTGGTGCTGATGGTCAAGGACGGCTCGGTGTGGGTTAATCACAAGGGCGAGCTGTGGCAGTGCGGGCTGGAGCAGGTCAGGCTGGCGACCAGCGACGAGTGTAGAGGGGCCGAGCTACTGAGCACCTACTACGACGTCCTGCGGACGCAGCTGGGCAAGCGGGGCAAGAGGCAGGGCTTTGCTGATGTGGCTGCTGAAGGGCCTCCACTTGAATGGGCTTGGGATGGAGATCGTGAATTCTACGAGCCTGCCGAGGTGAACCCGGAGAAGGAGCAGCCACCATTTCGTGAACCTGCTGACGCACCAACCCGAATCGAAGGTGAAGGACTACCAGAACCTGCTGCTCCAGAAGTACCTGTGGTCGAGCCGAACACCGAGGAGGACAAGGAGGCAGACGAGGAGGAGGCGAAGGCTTCCCCAGAGGGGGATGAGATGGCGAAGGCGGTCGCTGAAGAAGTTCGAGCTGCGCGTGAGGAGGAGCCGCGCGAGCCTTTCGAGAGGAACGTGAAGCAGAGGTCCGAGAAGTTCGAGTCTGAGGAGGAGATGCTTCAGAGAGCTGCTGCCGCAGCTGCCAAGAGTATCGAGGAGGTGCCCGACTCGCCGGGCATGGAGCTGGAGATCAGTGGGCTGAGCCGCGGTCTGGTTCGCAAGCTTGAGGAGGGGCCGCAGGGTGGGCCAAGCACCACCAAGCGCCGCATCGCAGCTGCTATCGCTCAGGCGGTGGCAAGAAATCAGCAGCTAGATCTTGGGAATCGTCGCCCTCCCGCTGCAGATGAGAAGCTGAACGACCAGAATGAGGACCTCATGACCATCGACTGGGGGAAGGAGCTCGAGGAGGACATCTATTTCATTCAGGCGGCTGGCAAAGGAGTTGAGGAGGACGTCTATTTCACGAAGAAGCGTGGTGGCGATGAGGTGCTGGGGAGAAGTATTCCGAAGGAAGAGTGGCCAGAGTGGAACAAGTCTGATGCGACTGAGTGGGGCGGCGCGCTATCTACGGGAGGTGTGAAGGTGCTCAGCGTGGAGGAAAGTCAGAAGGTGAGGAGTGCACTACTGAGGCAGGGCAAGGAGAACCGAATTAATCCCTCAAGGATGGTGCGGCGCAAGAAGCCTTCTGAGGAGCGAGGGGTGGGGTCCAGCTACAAGAGCAGGTGGTGCGTGCGAGGTGACCAAGATCCAGACCTGCGCTCACTGGTGCGCTCTGCTCCTACGGTGACTACCAGTTCTCTGATGATGGTGTTGCAGATTGCGGCGTCCAACAAGTGGGTGGCTACCATTGGGGATCTCTGGAAGGCGCGCATGCAGTCCGACCGGCTGGTGCGGGAGAACGGCAAGCTGTATGCGGATCAGCCTCGATCTGGGCTACCTGGTCTCGCTGCTGGCCAACTTATCGAACTGGTGTCTGGCGCATATGGACTTGGAGACGCTCCACTACACTTCAGGAAGGGACTAAAGAGGGATCTTGTGGACTTGGGCTACCGACAGAGCACCCTGGACCCCATTGTGTTCATGTTGTTCCCGGAGACGGTGTCTGTGCAGCCGCTGGTTCGACTTGCTGATCTAGGAGGTGAGCGTCGTGGAGGTGGGCCTGGAGTTCAGGCCATCCCGGATGTGGAGGGCATCGTAGTTGTGGAGGTGGACGACATCTTCGACGTCGGGGGCGATTGACACCATCGGCAGATGGAGGCACTACGTGGACGGAGGCTCTTTGGCAAGGTGAAGACTTTGATGAAGGAGAAGGACCGAGCGATGTTCAACGGGAGGCACTACCGGCAGGATGAGCAGCACAACTTTCACGCGACCATGACGAAGTTCATTGGGGAGAGGCTTGCGCCGATCAAGGTGTCCAAAGGTCATGGTGCCCATGAACTATGCAGTCCAGGTGAATGCAGTCAAGCCCGCGCAGTGCTTGGTTTGTTGAACTGGCTAACTCGTGAACTCAGAGTTGATGGGAGTGGCAGGTGCAGTCTACTACAGCAAGCTCTACGCAAGCTTACCTACGAGGACGTGAAGGAGATCAACCAGTTGGTCAAGTACATGAAGGACACGGCTGAGCTTGGTATCACAGCGTGGTCAATTCCGCTCAATGAGATCATTTGGATGTCCATTTCGGATGCGAGTTTACACAACAGCAGTGAAGGTGGATCTCAAGGTGCGTATGCTATCCTGGCAATATCGAGGTCGATTTCCGAGGGCAAGCGACAACCTGCTAGTTTGCTGGCTTGGCGGAGCTCAATGATGAATCGCGTTGTGGACTCTACGTTGCATGCCGAGACGTTGTCACTCAACGCAGGCGTTGCAGAGCTGGGTTGGATGGTTACTTTGTGCCACGAGTTTGCTTTCTCCAATTTCAAGCTGGACGAGTGGGGGCGCTTGTGCGAGCATCGTCGTCTACAATCTCTAGCAGGGCGCAATGAGGAGACGCCCAGGGCGGAGTTTCTCAAGAAGGGCTTGTGCGTCGTGGGTGCCAAGTCATTGTACGACTACCTGCAGATGGAGACTACAGGCGGGCGGGATCGCAAGTGTGCTACGCAGAATCAGATCATCAGGCAGGCGATGAATGCTTTAGGATGTGAGATTCGTTGGGTGGATCATCCGGCTATGCTAGTGGATGGGATGACTAAGCGTAAGGCGAAGCTCGATCTCATGATTCAGCTTCTGAAGACTGGTACGTTTTGCATTGTCGATGAGACTGTGACCATGGAGGCACATCGTGAGCGCAGTGCCGCCGGGCAGTGGCCCCGGCGTTAGCCTGTTCTGTTTGCGAGTTCTGTCTGTATAGAGGCTGAAGGGAACAGAGATTTTCGGGAGCTGTAAACTTCCTGAGTCTATTGCCTAGACGCCCTTCCCTTCAGCCCTAGTTCCTCCCTAGCCCAGCGCCCATATGTTGTTTCTGCAGCCATCTTGTGCTCGGGCTGGCTTACCCCGTTTCCCTCTCGAACTCACCCAGAAGAGCCCCAGGCAATCCCGCTCACTTCTACTCTAATCCTGTTGCTGGCCTCCGCGGGAGACCTCGCTTTCGCCGGCGCTCGACCGTGGTGCGCCATCGGGAAGGCATCAGAAGAGGAGCTGATCGTCGGCGTCGTGGGTTTCTCACACAACATGGACAGCGCAACGTCGATCGTGCCAGGTCGATTCCTTTCTGAAAAGAGAATAGACCCCACTCCCCCCCCCTGCGGTATCGCCCCCCCTTTCGGGTATGTTAATCACATACGATTATGACCACATGCCCATCAAAAATATGAAATCGCAATGTCCCAGGCCAACCGACTTCCCCCCGTGAGGTTCCCTTGTAAAAAAAAAAACACTATGCGGTGACATGTTTTGTTTTAATATGACACTTTTCCGCGAATCCCTTGCAAAAGCTTGGGACGACGTGCACGCGCGCGTCGTCGCGCGCGCATGCCGAAATGCTTCAAACACCCATCGGTGCCGGAATGATTTCGCAATCGGGTTTCCAGGCAACATACAAAAACACACACAGGGTTTCGTAAAACGGATGTACTAAAAAAACTTACGCGCGAGCTCTTGCGAAATCTTCAGACAACCATTGGTTTCCCAAGATTTTCACAACATGCTACCAAACGGGCGTCGCGCGCGCATGTCGGAATCAGTCGAGCGCCCTTGTGCGTGTGCCGTCGCGAGAATACTCTGCAAAAAACGTGGCGAATTGCGGACGCGCGCGTCGTCGCGCGCGTATGCCGGAAACCTTCAAAAGCCATCGGTTTCGGAAGGAATTCGAAATCGCGCGTCCAAAAAAAACCTTTCAAAATAGAAGGTTTCGCAACACGGGTTTTCAACACAAGCGTGCGCGCGCGCTCTTGCGGCGTCGTCGTCGTCGTCGTCGCCGTCCTCCCTCCTCCCGCGTCGTCGTCGTCGTCGCCTACGTCGTCCTGTGTCTTTCCTCGTGTTTGTCGTCGTCGTCCTCTTTGGCGTCGTGGTCGTTTCCGTCGTCGTTGTCGCCGTGGTCGTCCTTCCTCCTCCCTCGTCGTCCGTCGTCCGTCGTCGGCGTCTCGTCGTCGTCCCTCCTATTTCGTTGCCGTCGTCGTCGTCGTTGTCGTCGTCGTCTCGTCGTCGTCTTCCCTCCTCCCTCGTCGTTGTTTTCGTCGGCGTCGCCGTCGTTCCTCCTTCTTCGTCGTTCGCGTCATCGCCGTCCTCCCTCCTCCGTCGTTGTCGTCGTTGTCGCCGTCGTCGTCTTCCCTCCTTCCTCGTCGTCGTCTTCGTTGGCGACGTCGTCGTCGTTGCCGTCGTCGTCGTCGGCGTCGGCGTCGTCGTCTTCGGCGTCGTCGACGTCGGCGTCGTCGTCGTCGCCGCCGTCGTCGTCGTCGTCGTCGTCGTCGTCGTCGGCCGTCTTGCTTATCCGGCCTTTTTGGGGTGCTCTTGAGACGCCCCCGAGGGCTCCAAGACGACCCCGCAGCGATATCTGTGCTCGGTCCCGCCTGGGTTTTGCAAACCAAGTTGCGGGTGGGTGGGTTGATGATTGCGCGAGCAGCGGAGTTGACAACTTCAAGTTCGGCAAGTGAGTTCTCCTCTCTAACAAGAGAATAGACGCTACCCCCCCCCGGCGTTATCGGTACCCCTTTCGGGTACGTAAGTCATTTATGATTCTGACCACATGTCCATCCTGACTATGAAATCGCAATGTCCCAGGCCAGCCGGGTTCCCCCCCCTTGAGGTTCCCTTGTGGAAAAAACTATGCGGTGACTTTTTCGTTCTAGCATAACACTTGTTCATGAATCCCATGCAAAAAATGGGACGAAGTGCGCACGCGCGCGTCGTCGCGCGCGCATGCCGAAATCCTTCAAAAACCCATCGGTGCCGGAAGGATTTCGCAATCGATTTTCAAACAAACATACAAACACACAGGGTTTCGCAACACTGATTTGCTAAAAAAACTTCCGCGCGAGCTCTTGCGAAATCTTAATTCTCTTTTCTAAAAAGAGAATAGACTCTACCCCCCCGCCGGCGTTATCGCCCTCCCTTTCGGGTATGTAAATCACATATGATTACGGCCACACGTCCATGCTAAAAATGGAATCACAATGTCCCAAGCCAACCGGTACCCCCCCCTCCCTGAGGTTTCCTTGTAAAAAAAATGCGGTGACATTGTTTGTTGTAACATCTCACTTTGTCACGAATCCCTTGTCACAAATGGGACAAAGTGCACACGCGCGCGTCGTCGCTCGCACATTCCGAAATCCTTCAAAACCCAACGGTGCCGGAAGGATTTCGCAATCGAATTTTCAAAAAACATACAAAACCACAGGGTTTCGGAACATTGATTTGCTAAAAAAGCTTACGCGCGAACTCTTGCGAAATCTTAAGAGAATCATTCTGGTTTTTCGAGATTTTCACAACATGCTACCAAACGGGCGTCGCGCGCGCATGTCGAAATCAGTCGCGCGCCCTTGCGCGTGTGCCTTCGCGAGAATCCTGTGCCAAAAAAAGTGCGGACGCGCGCGTCGTCGCGCGCGTACGCCGAAATCCTTCAAAACCCATCGATTCCTACAAAAACACAAGGTTTCGCAACACGGATTTTCAACCAAAGCGTGCGCGCGCGCTCTTGCGGCGTCGTCGTCGTCGTCGCCGTCGCCGTCCTCCCTGCTCCCGCGTCGTCGTCGTCGTCGTTTACGTCGTCCTGTGTCATTCCTCGTGTTCGTCGTCGTCGTCCTCTTTGGCGTCGTGGTCGTTTCCGTCGTCGTTGTCGCCGTGGTCGTCCTTCCTCCTCCCTCGTCGTCGTCGTAGTCGTCCGTCGTCGGCGTCTCGTCGTCCCTCCTATTTCGTCGCCGTCGTCGTCGTCGTCGTTGTCGTCGTCGTCTCGTCGTCGTCTTCCCTCCTCCCTCGTCATTGTCGTCGTCGGCGTCGCCGTCGTTCCTCCTTCTTCGTCGTTCGCGTCGTCGCTGTCATCCCTCCTCCCTCGTTGTCGTCGTTGTCGTCGTTGTCGTCGTTGTCGCCGTCGTCGTCTTCCCTCCTCCCTCGTCGTCGTCTTCGTTGGCGACGTCGTCGTCGTTGTCGTCGTCGCCGCCGCCGTCGTCGTCGTCGTCGTCGTCGTCGTCGTCGTCGTCGGCTGTCTTGCTTCTCCGGCCTTTTTGGGGCGCTCTTGAGACGCCCCCGAGGGCTCCGAGACGACCCCGCAGCGATATCTGTGCTCGGTCCCGCATGGGTTTTGCAAACCAAGTTGCGGGTGGGTGGGTGGGATGATTGCGCGAGCAGTGGAGTTGACAATTTCAAGTTCGGCAAGTGATTGAGAAACCTATAGGTTTTTTAATATTTCCAAAAAGTGCTATTAAACGGGCTTCGCGCGCGCGCATGTCGAAATCTGTCGAACGCCCTTGCGCGTGTGCCGTCGCGAGAATCCTTTGCAAAAGAAGAAACGAAGTGCAGACGCGCGCGTCGTCGCGCGCGTATGCCGAAAACCTTCAAAACCCGTGGGCTTCGGAAGGATTTCAAAATCGTGTGTCCCAAAAACCTACAAAAACACCAGGTTTCGCAACACGGGTTTTCAACAAAAGCGTGCGCGCGCGCTCTTGCGTCGTCGTCGTCGTCGCCGTCCTCCCTCCTCCCGCGTCGTCGTCGTCGTCGCCTACGTCGTCCTGTGTCATTCCTCGTGTTCGTCGTCGTCGTCGTCCTCTTTGGCGTCGTGGTCGTTTCCGTCGTCGTTGTCGCCGTGGTCGTCCTTGCTCCTCTCGTCGTCGTCGTCGTTGTCGTCGTCGTCTTCCCTCCTCCCTCATCGTTGTCGTCGTCGGCGTCGCCGTCCTTCCTCCTTCTTCGTCGTTCGCGTCGTCGCCGTCCTCCCTCCTCCCTCGTTGTCGTCGTTGTCGTTGTTGTCGTCGTTGTCGCCGTCGTCGTCCTTCCTCCTCCCTCGTCGTCGTCTTCGTTGGCGTCGTCGTCTTCGTCGTCGTCGGCGTCGGCGTCGTTGTCGTGTCGAAGTCGTCGGAGACGTCGTCGGTGTCGTCCTAGTCGTTGTCGTCGGTGTCGTCGTAGTCGGTCTGCACAGGTTTTGCAAACCAAGTTGCGGGTGGGTGGGTGGGATAATTGCGCGAGCAGTGGAGATGATGACTTCAAGTTCAGCAGAGAGGATTGCACCACGTAGACTGCTCCACATCTGCTGGTCAACAATAGTGTCTACAGAAGCGCTGTCTTGGGCCCGCGCTGGCCAACAATGTGTATTATGTATGTATGGGTATACACTTGCATACACGAGCACGTCTGTCGGTCTCCTGTTGCCCAGAAGGTGTTTGCACCTGGGAGTTCTTGCTTGTTCGTCGCAAAACACTGGGCCTGTCAGGCGGTCCGGCGGCTCGGTGGCCGCCGCCGCCGCCGCCCGCCGCGTGCACCTGCCCGGCGGTTGGGCGGCTCGGTGGCCACCGCTGCCGCCCCGTCGCCGCCTCGTCGCCGTCTTTGTCGCCGCCCTAGCCTGCACCGCGTAACCTGCACACGACAGGTTGCACCACCGCACATATCGCGCCAGGTGGATTGCACTGCGTACGGTGGAACGCATCCGCTGCACCGCGTCGATCACACACCATACGTTGCACCGTCTTCGATTGCACCACATGCGTTGCGCATCGTAGTTTGCACCACATGGAGTGCACACCATAGATGGCCCCACCGAGATTCATGTTTTGCACCACGATCAAATCTTGACGCTTCGCGTAACCCCTACCAGCCCATCCAGAGACGATGCCTAGAGGAGTTGCCTCGATCAGGGAGGTGGGCAGCAAAAGGAGGAGGGGTCCCTCTTGGAGTGCTCTTGGGACATTCTTGGGCGCTTTGGAGGGCGTCTGGGGGCCCTCTTGGGGCCTTTTACGGGCCGCTTATGGTCTTTGGGGGGGCCTCCCAGGAGCCTTTTCGAGCTGTCTTGGGGGTTTCAGAAGCCATGTCGGGGCCATCTTGGAAAAAAGATAGATCAAATAATGGCCCCCCCCACCAGAAGCTCCAAAATCGCCTCTTGGGCCCCTCTTGGGGCGCTCGTGGGGCGCTTGGCGCTCTGGTGGCCGTCTTGGAGCTGTCTTATGCCTCTCTTGGGGTCCTTTGGGGCTCTCTTGGAGAAATCCTGAGGCTTCGGAAGGCCAGCGAAGGCAGAAAGGAGAGACGGCAACGTTGATTGATAGTCATCAGGTGTTTATCGGATTTTGGCATCTTGGCGGCCACCTGGGGGGGGGGTCCCATGGCCACCTGGAGCCGTCTTGGAGCGGTCTTGGGGCCTCTTGGAGCATGTTGGGAGCCATATTGAGCCATCTTAGGTTGTGTTGAGCCATTTTGGAGATCATCTTGGGCTCTTTTAGGCCCTCCTAGAGCTATCTTGGGCCATCTTGGACGCACCAGCGCCTCGCGAACCCCCCCTCCAGGCCCAGGGGAGGGGATAGGGGGAGGGGTCTAGACACCCCCTATATACCGAGCCTCAGCATGTTCAGCGGCCGTGTTTGGATGGACAGCTACTGGGATCCGGAAGCGAGCCCATGTGCGCGACGGTTGGGCGAGGTGCGCCACGCGTGCCAGGCGCGCCACGCGCGCCAGGCACACCTGGGGCCCGAGCGTGCCAGGCACGCCTGGCGCGCCAGATGCGCCACGTGTCTCCGCGTGCGCCAGGTGTGCCGCATACTTCAGCCGCGCCATGTGCTCCACGATCGGGGCACCTGCAGAGTGTGTCAGGTGCGCCTACGCCTGTGACAGCACACAGTTTGAAACATGTCGGCCCCCACCGTTCTTGTCGAAAGCCCAATGCCCGTCAATGCGTCTGGTGGGCCTGCACAAAGGAAGCCATACGTCACCACCCCCACCGTCGCTGTGAAAAATCACTTGACAGTGACTGTGCGTGGCCGCGCATGACCCATATTCAGCCGCGAGCCGCGCATGATCCAGATTTTGTATCGCTTTTTTGTTAGGGATGGCAGCCGTGCGCGCAGCAGGCAATATGCTGACACCCCCGCCGCACACGGCAAACAAAACACACACCACAAACTGCTCGCGGGCCTTACGAAGATTACTCCGGGCTATGCCCCAAAATGTACTGTGTATTGTTGTTGACAGGTATGGTGGAGGGAGGGCGCATCGGGTTGGTTGCGCATGCTCAGAATTTGGAGGCAGATGTGATTCGTATTGTCTTATGATTAGGATGGATGGGGGGGTTTAATCATGGTGTCATCATTGTTCCTTGTTGGCTGCCGGTCGCCTGGGGTGTGTGTATACGAGTAGAGAACAGTGATCGCCCCCCCCGAAAGGGGAAGAGGGAGAGGTTGGAAGAGAAATTGCTCTCGACCACCTACGCCCAGAGGGCTGGTGGGATTGTCCTTTCTAAAAAGCCGTAGGGTCCCCCCCTGGGGTAAGCGGCTCCCACTTTCGCATTGCAATTTACAAATGTTTCTGCCCCATCGTCCATCGGAAATGCGAACTCGTACCATCCCAGGCAGGCCGGTATCGGCATCTCCCTCATCCTTTTTGCACACAGCACTATGCACGCGCTCGTGTTAACCAAACATCAACAGTTCCCACCCATCTCTTGCAATAGGCGGGGGGGCAACGTGCACATGCGCGCGTCGTCGCGCGTGCATGCCGAAATCTTTCAACAACTCTAGGTTGCGTAAGGATTCCAGAATCGAGTATCCCGAAACATACAAAACAAACGTGGTCAAGCAACCAAACTTTCAAAACTGAAAAAATATTGCGCTCGGGCTCGCGAATTCTTAACATAGCCATACATGTTGTTAAACAGCTGCGTACCTTGCTATTCAACGGGCTTCTCGCGCGCGCATGTTGGCATCTCTCGAACTCCCTTGAAGCCCTTACGCGCGTGTTGTCGGAATCGTTCTTTGTAATTAGCGGGACGTCGTGCACACGCGCGCGCGCGTCGTCGCGCGCGCATGTATCCCTCAAGCTCCTCACGTTTCGTAGGGATGTCAAAATCGAGTGCCCCGGAGACAAGAAACACACATGGCTTTGTTGCATCAGTTTTCAAAACAATGCCTGCTCTCGCGCTGTTGCGAATACTTACGCAAGCCACGTGTACTGTAACAGCTTCATCAAATTTGGCCAAGCGAGATCTTCGCGCCGCACGTGGAAGTCATTCGAACGCCCTTCCGTGCGGGTTGGGAGGGGGGAAGGCACGATCCGTGTCAAATAATACAATGCGGGGCCACTTTCGCGCGTCGGCCGCGCGCGCATGTCGAACTCTTTCCAACTGTCATCACCGACGCGAAGACGCGGTCACCGTCGTCGGCGTGATCAGCATCGGCGCCGTCACTGGCATTGCCGTCGTAGGAGTCACCATGTTCACCAGCATCGCTACAACGTCTACCGGTGTCGACGTTTCTTTCCATGACACCGCGCCCGCGCAAATCGCCGACTCGAATTGAAACGCCCGCTGGGAAGGTCCCAGCGGTCAGCGCCACTGCGGCCGCGTCGGTCGCGCCAAATTGGTTGGCCGCTACGCGCGCGAGCATGCGTGGGTTAGCGCGGCCGCAGTGATATACCAGCCAAGTCCAAACACTCATCGCAATCGCCGCCGCGTGGGTTTTTCCAGACAAGTTGCGGGTGGGTGGGTGGGATGATTGTGCGAGCAGTGGGTTGACCCATTGCGAACAAAATTTCACGCACCGCACAGCGCGCACCAGATAAAGTGCACCACATACACTGCTCAACGTGGAAGGAAACGCAACGCGAAACTTTGCACAATACGTATACCGATCGCATTAACCATGCAGTTAGCGAGTGGCGGGAGGTCGAGGTCATGGAGGTTGTCGACTTGCAGGAAGACCAGCGCGTACGAGCCAGGACTTTTGCCTGGGGCTGGGCCAATTCAGGTGGTTGTTCAGAGGTGCGTGTTTGGGCAATTTGTTTTTCCCGCCGACCGCGCTGTGTTTTTCACATCCTTGTCCGTCGAACATGCATTCATGCTGGGCTGCGCTTCCCCTTGAGAGGCAGACCAGAGACGGGCGATAATACAGATTTCGGATCGTGTTCGTGCCGCCGTGGCGTAGAGACTTGTTGTTCCTGGAGCTGTGCTCCTTCCTCCTATGCCAGCGTTGGCGCGTATGGTGGCGGTGGTAGTACAGGAGGTTCGGGAGGTTTGTGTTTTTCCCCCCTGTGGTGCTTCTTTGGATCGTAGCAGCAGCTCGCACCCTGGGAATCTAAGGGCTGTTTTTTTGGGGGGAGGTGTCTTGAACCGTGGACGGATTCGCTTGTACGTGTGGCACTTGAGGGATATAGTCTTGACGCATACCTATTCTCTGGAAGGACGTTCAGAATAGTCGGTGCTGAAACGGCTTATTTTTCCCCCAGCCAGTGCTTGAGACGCGGGAGCAATTGGCGCAAGTACCAGGCCGGTGTTAAGGTCTGGCGACCATGCCATATCGATATCAGTGGGAGGCCAGGTGCGCCTCTTTCGGTGGGCGGTCGGGTTGTTAATTCCATGCGTAGTGGAAGGTTCCCGGTTTCTTGCGTTGTTGATAGCTGCCGGGTATTTGCGTCGTTTCAACCGCGGTCAAGCGGAGCAGAGGAGGGTGAATAGACATTGTCCGTGATACATCTCTCTCTCTATATATATATATATATTAGGGAGCAGGGCGAGTTCAGAGGGCAGGCGACGTACGCCGAGTAGGAACAGAGAGAGTGAGAGAGGCTAGACCGATAGAGAGGGATGACACTGATGCCGATAGTTATGACGGTTGGGATGGGGGCAGTGCGATGTCGACGAGGACCATGGTGATGGTGATGAAAATAATAGAGATGATCATGGTTGCTTCGATGACGCTGGGCTGGCGACGATGGTGTTGGTGGTCATTCTGGGGAAGTGCCCGCGAGCAGAACCTCTAGCGGGGGCGACGACATCGAGGATAATGGCGATGACGGCTGTCGCGATGACCCCGACGATTATTGTCGTGATGATGACGCTTGGCGATGATGAGGCTGGCGATGCTGAGAACTGGTGTGTTGATGATGCTGAGGCAGTGCGCGCCTGCAGAATGTCAAACATCCTGACATGTATTGATGGGAAGCCAGTTGGCTTCCGTGCATGGTTCAAACACGTGTTGGGACGAATTGTCACGCATTCTCAACGTGCGCGCTTCCAATGGTTTTCACTACCTTTCACTGATTTTCGCAAATTTGTTGGGAACGAGGGTTTCCAGTGGGTTCGGACGAATTGTTAACGTGCACGCGCGGGGACGCGCGCGTGTGGCCCGCAACGTATTATTTGACAAAGGTGGTGGGCGCTTGATGCGGGTTGAGTGTGTTGGGAATGCGCGCGCGGGTGGTCCGCATGGTATCAGTCGACACGTTGGCTAATGTTTCCCTCGCGATTCCACTGGGTGCGCACGGCAAGATGCTAATCTCCTTGTCGGAAGACCATTGACAGTGAGCAGTTGTTGAATCGCCATATGCTGAAAGTAATGGCAACTAATTCTTCGATGCTCATTCTGACGTGCACGCGGCAGCGAGCTCCTGTGTCGAGTGTCCCGTAATGGATCTGTCGCAAGGGGTTCCCAAGCACAAGTCAATATCATATCAAACTATGCGCAATGCTATCCATTTTGTTGCAGAGCACGGTGGAGGTTGCCAACACCGGTTTTGTTGGAATGGACCTCTTTCCTAGTTGGGATAAGTTGGCGTCCGCTACAATGTTGACAACACAAATCAATACGCGGAAGGGGGCGGCTAACCCCGTCCCAGGTGCAGGGGGATCGTGTGATTTGCCATAGGAGGACAAAGGGATACCACATCTCATATATAAATTGTACATGTGTGTATCTGTACATATATATATATATACAGAGAGATTGCGTAAATGAACAAACAAGGCAGACTGTAGACACCCGGCATCAGGAGCTAGAGAGGAGAAGAGAGCAAGACGAGTTGGCAGGTAATATGAATTGAGCTTCCTATGTATCTGATGTACATATGTCTAGATATCATATGCATTGTGTGTCTGTGCATGCACATATATATATAGATTTTTCTCTACGAAGATTGCGGGGCCGAGCAGGCGCACTCGGTGACGCCTCGGTGAGGTGGGGGGCGTGGAGGGCGGGTTCCGGCTTGGCGGGTTTCCAAGTCCACGACCACCCCACCAGGGTCACCAGGGTGGCTTTTACCACCGACCAGGGCCACGACTACAATCACCGCGCCGACCGCGACTACCACGATTACCGCCGCGACGACGACACTCACGCCCACCGCGCCTACCCTGTCGGCGTCGATCGTCCCCCCCCCTCATTTTCCCTCCCTGCCCCCCTCCTCGCTCTCTGCTTGGCCGCTCTTGCACGCAGTTCGCCATCCTCCTCCTTCTCCGCCTCCTCCCTTACTCGCACGCCGCAGCGAGAGTCCTTCGTCCTGCCCGCAGGTGTTCGATGAGACGTGAGCTCCGATGCCTCCAGCGTGTTGCCCCGCCCTGTGCCACGTTGGCTTCGTGAGCTAGTGTTTGGCCCCTCCCCTTCCCTTTTCCTCCCCAAGGGGGAAGGATATACACATATAGATTTATGGAAGTATATACATCTGTAATATGTGTGTATGTGCACGCTTCCAGCTGCCTGCGGCACGTCTTTTCCACCTTACCAGCCCAACTTGTCTACCGGCGATTGTTGTTCGAGGGGGGCGCGGGAGGCCATCGCGTATGTCATTTCGTGTCTCCAGGCTTGGGACATCCGTGAAGCGGATGATGAGGGATGTGAGGATGATGAGAATGATGTTTCTGATGGTGATGTTGATGCTGATGGTCATGTTGATTATGGTGATGCTGATGTTGATGATGGCATGGGGCAGGATAAGGATGAGGATAAGGTCCTGTGGGGTCTGAGTCTCAGCGCCTACCGAAAAGGCATGCCGACCCCTGGGCGAGATATGAATACAAGCCCCAAAACGGTGAAGTTCGAGGGCCGCCTGGCATGGGACAGGAGGATGAGGAAGAGGAGGAGGAGGAGGAGGAAAAGGAAGGCCGTCAAATGTGACACTTTTTTCGTTATTTCAGGAGCTCTCGTGGCACTCGCTTGGGCCGTCCTTGGGCTGTCTTGGCATCCTGTGAGGCAGTCTTGGTGTATTTGGACCATCTTGGTGCCACTCTGGCTGCCTGGTAAAGTATGGGGGCCGTCGTGGGGTCGTTTTGGCGCCGTCGAAGGGCTGTCTAAGGTCGTCTTGTGTCCCACGGGAGGCACCTCTTGGGCTGTCTTCTGGCCGTCTTGGATGCCTCCTGGGTCCTCGTGGGGTCCTCTTAGGCCATCTTTGAAGCCTCGCGGGAGCCTCTTGGGCCGTCATGGGGCCTTCGTGGAGGCGCCTTGGATTTTTTGAGCTGACGGAAGTCCGAACAGACGAGAATGCGAACACGGTTCAAACTAAACCAGGGGACATCAATACGTTGTTTTGTTCGGGTCATGATGGAGGCTGCCTTGTTGGCCTTTTGGGCCTTTTTCGGGTGCAGTTTGGGCAGTCTTAGGGCCATCTTCGGCCGCCCTGGGGCCAATTTGGTTTGTCCCCGAGGTATCGTCGGCCATCCTGGTGTCCTCAGTGGCCTGCATGGGCCGTCTTGGAAGTTCGGGATGCGGACCCATCGGTTTTAGCTGGAGATCGTGGCCTCGCAACCGCGGATCCACGGCTTCTCTTACGGGGGATCGTGGCCTCGGGGGGGGGGGCGCACGCAGCATTCTAGGACGAGGTGGGGGAACCCCTTCCTTGAATGCAGAATGCAGAGTAGTAGCCCCCGGCATTCTCACGCCCGCGTCGTGCAGGCGAGGTGGCAGATGTGGTGACAGCTATCTTGTGGGCTCAGCGCGAGTGGGGCCCACGAGGCGGCAAGTGGGCGGCAACGTGGCGAGCACCCGACACCCCCCCCCCAGGTGCGGAGCGCCCAAGAGGGGGCACGTGCGGCAGCGTGGCGAAGCCCCGACAACCCTTGAGCGCTCAGGCGCGGGGCGCCCACGAGGTGGTGCGTGCGGCAACGTGGCGAAACTTGACGTACTTACGCCCCAAGCGCGGGGTGCCCACGGGCGGCAACGTGGCGACACTTGACGTACTTACGCCCCAAGCGCAGGGTGCCCACGGGCCGCAACGTGGCGAAGGCCCGACATGCCCATCGAGCTTTTGTTTGTATGAGAGCCAAGTCGAGAGCCCGAGCTGCAAACGACACTGTTTGGGGAGCATGCACATGCATCAGTGTGCATATGGGATGCAGAGAGAGATTATACTAATACGAAGAATCAGAACCTAATCGAGCGAGAGAAAGAGAGAGAGAGAGAATATAGAAAAGAGAGAGAGAGAGAGAGAGAGAATGAGGGAGAGAGAGAGAGAGAGAGAGAACCATAGCACTGCTGGTCTTTGGTTTTGTGCATGCGCTCCAGAAGCATAACGGATGTGGGATGCAACGCCTCAGCGCCAAACCATGTGATTTTCTAGTCCATGTCCAAGGAGGATCCTCTTGAATGATCTCCTCCTGCTGGAAGCTTGACTGCCTCATTTCTGCGCTCTTCGTCTGATGCCCCTCCTTCCATGCGCACCACACAATGAACGAAGGCAGAGTGGGGGTGTCGCACATGCCGAAAAGGGGGGGCATAGGTTTAGTTTGTCTGGCGTCGTTGCTCCGCACTTCGCCTTCCCGCGAAGGATCCGCTTCGGGGGAGCCGACGCCGGGTGGATCTCGCTGAAGTCCACCGACGGGCAGAAGGTCTGGGCCGAGAAGGTGGCCGAGGCCGCACGCCTTTCCGATTTCCAGTCCCCCCAGGATGGTGTCAGAGTGGATGGGGTCGGAGGATTGCGCCGCATCTCCGATGTATCGGCGATGTGGCTCGATAGAGGGCCGATTTCCTCCACGCCGACGGCGCCGATGCATATGCAATGCGTAGGCGATGCATGGGTGATGCGGCGGGATCCTCGGACCCCATCTACTCGGAACCCACTTGCGAGGCTTCGACCAATGGCACTGCGACGATCGATGTGTATTTCCGTCGAAATGGAAGGTGCTTGTGTGGGTTCCTTGCTGTGATTTCGTTCAAGCTCAGCTGTCTGGATAGCCCGGCGTCCGAATCTGGTATGTGAAGGACGTGCGCTGCCCCTGGTGCTTTCGACCCTCCTGGGGCACTCCAGGCCGATTCGGTAGGCGACCGGGTTCCCGGGTTCCCGGTTCCGGGTTCCCACGTTTGTGGTTCCGGATTCCGGGCCGATTTCGGTGGGCGGCGGGTTTCCCGGGTTCCAGGTTCTTGGTCGACCTTGATGTCGATCGGTTTTGCCATCGATCTCATTATTTTCCTCGCTATCGATCGCACTATCGACCTCATTATCGATCTCACATTCGATCGAGCGACCTTACGATCGATCTCATTATCGATTTCATTGGATCGACTTCATTACCGGTCTCAAGATCGGCTTTTCAATTGTCCTCACTGTCGATTCCATTATCAATCTCACAATCGATTTCAATATTCACTAATGTTGAAACCATCCACTGATTGGCTGTTTTCTCTGGTGTCTTCCTTTGTTGACATGTTTGGACTCTTTGGGCCTCTAGACGCCCCAGAGGGAAAGGGTACGTAGCGGTGGTTGGCTGTTGTGTCAGGAGGGGATGACGAGCAGGCAGAGGATGAAGATGACATGGCCGGCGCACATTCGTCTCCATAGAGTCCTCGCTGATGTTTGGGTGGCCACGAAGCTCTCCACCGAAAACCCCGGCCTCCCTGTCGGATGGCCGAAATCTGAGGACATGGGGCCACAGACCAGCGTGCGTTCTCTTTCTCGGCGACGGCGAATGTCAGGCGCAACCTGCACAGTCGGCCCTGATTGGCAGGTCCACCCTCCCAAACCGAGAGTACCCTTGTGTCCTGTATCGCGCGGCCCATGCCTCCTACGTTCCTGTGGCAATCTTGCCCTTGAAAGGGTTGGGAAAATCAGCTACGTGACCTGATTCTCAAACCCCCCCTATGCTATCCCCCCCTTTCGCACGACCCCAAAGGGTCCCGTGTCCCCTCGCGCGTCCTGTCCAATCAGGTCCGACAGTGTGGGGACCAGAGCACCCACAGCCTCGGCAGGGCGCAGCAGCGCCCCGTTTTTGAGCCGAGCCTCGGCACCCCGGAGCCACCCCGAGGCCTCGGACGTCCGCGGGGCGGCGAACGGGTCCGGCCTCGCTCCTCCTCCTCGCTTCTCCTCCTCGCTTTTCCTCGCTTCTCCTCCTCCTCCTCCTCCTCGATCCTCGATCCTCCTCGATCCTCCTCCTCCTCCTCCTCCCCCCCCTCGTCACCCGTCCGAGGTTTTATGATTAGTTGGACTCTCGGGGGGCAGCCTTGGGAGGCTGTGTGGCCACTCTACTGCGATTCTGGCGGCCATTCTTGAGCCAGCTCCAGCCAGCACGGAATCTCTGACGCCTCGTGGGTGGGCCCGTCTATCACCAGGGAGAGATTGGGGAGGCGGAAGACCGCCAGGTAGAGAGATGCATAACGTGTTCGGATGTCGCCCATATCGATTGCGGCTGCGGATTTGCTCGTCGATATTTGCTTTATTTGGTCGGTGAGACGCGCGGCACGCGCGCGAGATAACAGACCAGGCGACCTGGCTCGAGGGTTTCTTGCGTCCGTAAAGCAACAGGGAGGGTTTGCTGGGGAGGGTGTAAATCCCGCCTGAAGGGGGCGAGCGGTTGGTCTAGACGTGCCCGTATGTTTCAGGCCACTTGCGCCCTGAGAGCAGGCTCGACTCATGGCAGAAAGCTTCCAGACCTTGACACGTTCGCATTCGGTTTATCCGACAGTCCGACTCATGAAGATGTTGTGTAGTTTGCAATATTCATTTGGTCTTGATGGGCATGAAAACAGCTCGTTCCGAAGTGCCTTGCACGCTCCAGAGCAGGGGAGCTGACCTAGTTTGCGAGGTTGGCCCTGCCGTTACATTCAGTTCTCGCACGCGTTTCTCGTTTCCCTGGATCTGCCAGTCCTGGCCAGTGCCTCTCAGTGGCTCGGATGTGTATCTACCATTTGGTCGGAGTTCGGTTGCCACCTTCACTGGCCGGTTGCTCAGTCAAGGTTTCCCGAACCGGCCATTTCAGTTTTTGAGTCGCACATCCAGCTTGATTATACATGTCAGGGAGGCCTAGGAGCCTAGGATGAGAACAACATGTTCCCGAGCGTTTTGGAACGCGCTGAGTGCGTTCTGGAACGCTCTGGATCGGCCGTGGCGCCCGATATACATCCCCAAGACCAGGCGGCTCTCAAGTATTCCCGAGTTCCCTGAGATCGACGTCGCGAAAGAAATGCAACATCGGGAATAAACCCGACCGATGCCCCACTTTCTGCTGCATACTTCGAGCCAGATCGATCCGTGAGGGTCCCGGGGCTTGAAGCCGGGCGAAAACGTCTGGTGTGGACAAACATCAAGTCCTAAGTATCAGGGTTGTCCCGCCCCGATGTTCTCTCTGTGCAGGTCCCTCAAAACATAAGCTCCGGGTCGCTCCTGTCGTCTTCGTGTCTACGCTGGACTTGAGGGCTTCCTTTGGAGCAGCTGTCCTCGCCCAGCTGACTTCGCGTGCTGCTCCCGTCCTGCCGGATAGCCTGCGTGGCCTTAGAGAGGAGGAGGGAGGGAGAGGAGGGTCGAAGGGATAGGGGGGGAGGGGCGAGCAAGTGAGTTGGGTGAAAGAAGGGGGCGGGAGGGAGGGAGCAAAAGAGGGAGGAGGAGGAGGAGGAGGAGGAGGAGGAGGAGGAGGAGGAGGAGGAGGGGGAGGACCAGTGACCTTTCTTCCAGGTTTACGAGCGGGCCACCATTGACAGTTTCTCGGTGGAGCAGGAAAGACCGAGGAATTGCTAATGGGGGACACGCTTGGCTCAGGGAACCCCCAACTCGCAGCCTGCTGTGGGGGCTGCTGGATGGGGGCCAGCCCAGGCTAGAAAACCCCAAGCCGGCATCCTTGAGGGCGGCAATCTGCGCGCAGCGGTCGCAGCAACCACCGCTTGGTGGCGAACAGCGGGATTATGCATGAGAGCCAGAGCTCCTGCCAGGCATGTTGTAACGGCCTGACCGAATCAATGGGCCGCCGGCTACTTGGGCATGTTGCGCAGAGGCCATTCAGCCCCCAGCCGTGGCATGGATCGCTGGTGAAGGGCGGCCGGCATCGGCAGACGACATCGGACGAACTTGCCTCCCCTCGGGCGTCGGGATGGTGGCCACCCCTGTCTCGGGCCACGCCGACGACTGTGCGGGGGGCTGGAAGGGGAGATGGGATGAGCGAAGCAGGGAGGATGAGAGCGGGGGCGACTAGGGAGAGGCGGGGGGTGGGAAATTGGGGAGGAGGGATATGGAAACGGAGCCAGATCGAGGGGGATGGGGCCGACTTGCATTGCTAGCGCGGCTCCGCGTCTGCGGGGCGCGAAGCCCCTCATCCCCAACGCAATGCCACCTGTCGCGCTCCGTTGGCAACTGCGGCCTACTTGCCGGCGATTTCGGAGCATGCCAGCCCATCTTCATCCTTCCTGCGCCCTCAGCGCAAGGTGTGGACGCGTCGGCGGGGGAGGGCGGAAGGAGCAGGCGACGAAGATCCAGACAGATGCGCTGAAGGCCTTTGAGCCAAGATTTTGCGTCAACGAGACGCTGCTAGGCTACGCAATGCGATGCCGAAGTTGTTATCCCACTTGCAGGGGTTGTTATCCTAGTATGTGCTGTGCCTACTGCGGTGACCGAGGCCAACGATGTAAGAAGTGGGGAGAGGCACTCGGAATGGGCGGGAAACGAAGGAGATGCGACGCAGAGCCGAAGCGACCGCGAATGGTTTGTTTTTCTTCCCGCGGACTGCCCCAATAACTCTGCGGGAGCGCGTAACCGACTCCTGCCATGCACGAGGGAGGCCACCCTGCCCCCCTCAAGCGGGGGGCTCCGCAGGTTAGCAGCTAGCACCTTGCAACAAGGTGTCTGGAGGAACGCAGTGGAGGGCGGCCCTTGGCTGGGGGATGGTGGGAAGGTCGGCGTGGCAGGAGGGGGGAGGATTGGGACGGCCCTGCCACGCCCCGGCACCGGTTGCCGGAGAGAACTAACAGGAGCAAGGCGACGCGAAGCGGCCAATCGAGGCGGGAAGGGAAAAGGGATTGGGGCTGCCTGGGATGGTGAGGGGATGAGAGGTGGAATGTGCTGCAATCGTACATGGTTATTGAATGAAGAAGGGGGAGGAGGAGCAGGAGGAGGAGCAGGAGGAGAAGCAGGAGGAGGAGGAGGAAAAGGAGGAGGAGGAGGAGGGGGAGTAGGACGAGGAGGAGGAGGACCATTGACCACTGACCGTTCTTCCAGGTATGCGAGCGCGCCGCCATTAACAGTTTGTCGGTGGAGCAGGAACGACAGTGGAATTGTTTGGGGAACCCCCACCTCATAGCCTGTTGTGGGGGGTTGTTAGATGGGTGCCAGCCCAGGCTAACAACCCCCAAGCCAGCTTCCTAGAGGGCGGCAATCTGCGCGCAGCGGTCGCAGCAGCCACCAGTTGTTGGCTAACAACGGGATTATGCACTAAAGCCACCTGCCATAAATGTTGGATTGGCCTGACGGAAGCAATTGACCGCGGGTTACTTGGGCATGTTTCGCAGAGGCCCTTAGCCCCCAGCCCTGGTACGGATCGCTGGTGAAAGGCGGCCGACATCGGCAGACGACATCGGACGATCTTGCCTCCCCTCGAGCGTCGGGAGGGTGGTCACCCCTCTTTCGGGCGACGCCGTCGACAGTGCGGGGGGCCGGGAAGGGGAGATGGGATGAGCGAAGCAGGAGGGATCAGAGCGGGGGCGACTAGAGAGAGGCGGGGGGTGGAAACTTGGGGGGGGGGAGAGGGAGATGGAAACGGGGCCATCGGCCTTCCTAGAGAGATGTGGCCGACTTGCATTGCTAGCGACGCTCCGCGTTTGCAGGGAGCGAACCCCCTTGTCCCCAACGCAATGCTACCTGTCGCGCTCTGTTGGCAACTGTCGTCTGCCTGCTGGCGATTCCGGAGCATGCCAGCCCATCCTCATCCTTCTGGCGCCATCGGCGCAATGGGTGGATGCGTCAGCGGAGGAGGGCGGAGGGAGGAAACGACGAAGATCTAGACAGATGAGCTGAAAGTGTTCGAGTCTAGATCTTGTGTCAGCGAGACGCTGCTAGGCTACGCAATGCGATGCGACGCAGCAACAGACAACGCACAGATTTGAAGAAGGCTCCACGAGGCCCCCCAACACTTGCTGCACTTACGTAGGCGGCGTTAAGTGCAGCAAGTGCGCCTGCGTGCGAAGAAGGCCCGAAGAGGCCCCCGCAGCTTGCTGCACTTAGGCATCGCTAAGGGCAGCAAGTACGTTTGCGTGCCGTGCGACACCTAGGAACCCGATGCAACGCACCTGGATGGAACAACGTAGGATTGACATTGCTGGGACCTTAAGCTTACTCGCCACAGAAATTGTCACCACCGCGCCGCTTCGCTCTGTATTGTCTCAAAACGCGCGGCGCGCGATGCACTCTACTCTACGCCTTAGCTACTGCTGCCCCGCCCGACAGGGCGGACAAATCCTGACCCCCCCCGATAGCGCGAGAGCGGAAACGGGAAAGGGTCAACACGCGACATGTTATCACGGATGCTACTGCGTGCTGCCGACGTCGTTATCCCACTTGGTGGGGTTTTTGGCCTAGCCTGTGTTGTGCCTATTGCGGTGACCGAGTTCAGCGATGCAAGAAGCGGGGAGATGCACCCGGAATGGGCGGGGAACGAAGGAGATGCGACGCACAGCCGAATTGACCGCGGTTAGGTGTTCCCCTTCCGCGCGCTGCCCCAATAATCATACTGGAGCGAGTGGCAAAACCAGTGGACGTTAGAGCAGCCGACTCCTGCCACGCACGAGGGAGGCCACCCTGCCCCCCTCAAGCCGGGGGGCTCCACAGGTTAGCAGCTAGCACCTTGTAACAAGGTGTCCAGAGGAATGCGGTGGAGGGTGGCCCCTGGCTGGGGGATGGTGGGGAGGTCCGCGTGGCAGGAGGGGGGAGGATTGGGACGGCCCTGCCACGCCCCGGCACCGGTTGCCGGAGAGAACTAACAGGAGCAAGGGGAACCGAGTGAAGCTACACCGCGGTGACACGAAACGTGGGTTTCACCTGAAGGCCGCGCCCGCGACCGCGGGCAGCCCATCCCTTGTGGGGGGGTGCGGCGGAGGACGAAACGGAGGAAGAGGAGGTGGCCTGGCTCTTGGGCGCTTCCAACTCCTGCCAAAGTTGAAGCAGCGCGCTGAATGGGAGGAGATCGCCCTTGATAATATTGAACTCCCCTCTACTGCCCCGCCCGACAGGGCGGACAAATCCTGCCCCCCTCGAAAGCACCTGGGCGGAACGGGAAACGGGAGAACACGCGACATGTTACCGCAGATGCTACCGCACGCTGCCAAAGTTGTTATCCCACCTGGTGGGACTGTTCGCCTGGTGTGCGCACCTTGCGGGAGCCCGCGCCCGCGAACCTCCTCGCCTGCGGGCGTGCAGACGCAGCCTCGACTGAGAACGAGCCGAGCGGGCCCCCGCCTGGAGACGAACAGGAAAAGTGGAGTGGAGGTGCGCACAGCGACCTAGCGTAAGCAGGTGCGGCGCTGCGGATGTAAATCCTCCTGCCGTGATGTCGAGTCGGGCTGGCAGGAACAACGGACCGCGAGCTAGTTGGGCGAATCGGCCCACAGTCCTTGCATACTTCCCAGGATATTGCCTAACAGCGGGCGGCCGGTATCTCTGAGCTCCAGCCCTGTTTATTGAGTCGGTCTGGCCGAAACATCGGGCCGCAGGCTAGTTGGGTATGCGGTGCATGGCCTTCGCCCACAACCCTGGCAGAGTTCCAGCGATGCTGGCCCTAGCCTAAACAGGAGCGGCGCTGCGGGTGCCAAGAAGCCTGCTGTGAATGTTGGGTCGGGCTGGCCGAAACAAAGGACCGCGATTTGGTTGGGCACGCTATGCACAGCCGGCCCCCGGCCTCTGGCTTTTGTGATCGGGGTGCTCGTCGGGCCCAGGATGGGCCCTTCGAAGCCGCTCCGTGCTCCCCCGACCACCTCGAGTGCCAGGGAGGCTGGGAAGTTTCCGGAACGGGAGGAGGAGGAGGAGGAGGAGAAGGAGGAGAAGGAGGAGGAGGAGGAGGAGGACGAGGAGGGAGGGAGGGAGGAATGGAGGGGAGGGGCGAGGGAGGGAGGGTGAAGATGAGGGGGGACGAGGCAGGCGGCCCTGGCGGGGGCTCGGGCGCGCCACGTGGGCACATGGTTTTCCGAAAGTCAGAGCAGCTGGCACCGGTGGCGCGCATAAGGAGCTGGCGCGAGGGGGTCGGCGGCTTTGCAGGGATCGGGCCGACCGAAAAGGGGGGATGGGGAAAGGGGGGGTTACGAAATCTGCTGCGTGCAGCTGATTTGGGCCCCGCCGCCGGGCCCGGTCCTCGATGCACGGGCAGCGCCGGGAAATCGGCTACGTGAGCTGATTCTCAAACCCCACCTTTGGTATCCCCCCTTTCGCCCGGCCCGAGAGGAGCCGCGGGGGGCTCCTGAGAAAATACGGCAGGGTCGCGCCGCGTTGACGCGACAGCGCCGCCAGCTCGGGCGTTCAGTCTTGAGCACCGCCGGCGGCCCAGCGTCGGCGGACTGCGACAGGGCAGCGAGATCCCGGAGCCGCGGTCGTGCAGGGTCGAGCGATCCCGTCGGCGTCGGAAGCCAGCGCCCACGTCGCGACGCGAGCCCGCCGCAAGGGCCTCCTCAGAGCCCCCCCCAGCTTCCGATAAGCCTTATCTCAGGAGGGGAAAAAACACAGACACAATGAATCGTCGATTCCCCAGAAAATATGGGAAAATATAGGAAGTGGGGGGGAAGACGAAAACCCAGAAATATAGGAAAGTATGAGGAATCCTTGTATTTGTGTGTATTTATTTGTGTGTGTCCCAGGGCCCCTTCATTCTCAGCAGCTCCCAGGCCCTCCCGAGAAGGCCCCTTCCTCTCAGGGCGCCCCCGGCCTCCTCACAAGGGGGGGCGGGCCCCTCGCGCCGTGCCCGCCTCCACCTGCAGGCGGGGGGGGGCCTTTGTGGAGAGAGCTCCGGGCCCGCTGTGCCACCTCGGAGCTCGACCCAAAGGGTATTTTTGTTGGCGAGTTCGTGGGCCGTTTTCGTCTCGACGCTGTGTGGCAGCAGAGGCAGAACGAAGACAGAGCAAAGGGAGCACTAAAACGAAGCGAAAACGAGAAACACCGTTTGAGCGGATCCTCGTGCCATCTCAGGGGGTTCCTGTGAGCTCGCCGCCGTCGCCCCCAGGAGCACGTGTCCTCTCAGAGGCGTGAGGTGAGCGCTCGGTGCGTGCACGTTCTGCGCCAGTTGTCGTGTGGCGTGTCGTCAGCCACGGAGGGTGCCTGTAGGAGCTGTGGATCACGGACAACAGCGTGCTCAACGCCGACAGCCCTGGCATCGCCTACAGGCACAGCCAGAGCATCGATGACCGCGTGGAGGATCAGCTTGTGTGCTGGGGCCAGGCTTCACAGTGCGAATCCCCCGCTTGCCGCCGTGCGCTTTCTTTGGCTGGTACCTCCGCTTACCTCCGCTTATTGCGCTGCCGTGAATGTATACCCACCGCCACACCTTGGGGAGGGGGGCTGTGGAGGCAGTGGTAGCCCCATCGCAGGTTATGTTAGCCGCGAGGATGCTCTCACGAAATGCCAAGAGTCTCGGGACTTGGAGCAACCAGTCGACGCACAGCTCAGAGCAGCAAGAGGTCAGACTATTGACATACCAAGATTTCCAGGATGCTCAACAATCCCAAATGTTTCGCACGAGGCTACAGAAACGAGGGCTGCCAGATACTCATGAATTCTTTGAACATGCTCTGCGTCGATCGCATCATGACAACGCTCTCGTCCCAAAATTGGCCTCAACGTGCAGCTAGAAAGTGCAACTTTCTTTGCATCGCATTCGGCAGTAGTGAGGGAGAGACAGCCGACCAAAGACAAACATCAGCTGCATCACGCAGCGCCTTGGTCGCTCGTTGAAAGTACCAGGAAGCTGGATACACGGGATGCGACCAGGAAGCTGGACGCACAAGTGGCTGGATGTCTTGCCAGCGCTCGGCCCTTTTTCTGTGCCTGGTACGCTGACATCTGTATCCGTTGCTTGGCCTCCATCCATATGGTCCAGGTGTGAATCCAGCCGTATGTGTGTGTGTGTGTGTGCGTGTGTGTGTGTGTGTGTGTGTTGCTAGCTTCCTGTTAGGATTGTTTGGGGTCCCGATCTGCGTCAGGCGCCTTCCTGTTTTCAGAAGCGAAAGGTCATCCCTTGTTTTTCCTTTCCAGGGGGCAGGTGGGAACCCAGTCTTCTTGCAGCGTCTTCTTGCTTCATGGTTCTATCTACTTTTTCCGAATGATGGGTCCTAGCCACATGGCGACAGGAACTCATGTGCGCACACGACAGGGTCCATTTTGATTCGATGGATTCCATCCGACATCAATGATCAATGCCGCTGTTCTTGAACACGTTGGGGTAGTTGTTTCTGCTTGCAAGTTTTCGTGTTGCGTTTGACCAGCACAGAAAAGCGGAACCCAAAACAGAACACGCGACGGACACGGAAACCATAACACATACGGAAGTAAAGTACAATTTGAAACGGATCGCACAGACGGCAATCGCAAATTGGAGAAGACGCGGCTCCGCAAAGAAAACACGTCGATCTTGAAAATTGGAAACATTTTCTCTGCTTTTTTTATTCATTTTTATTTTTAATGTTGACGATCTGGACCAGGCCGATGATTTTACGGTAGTGCCGTGCATCTTGACCCTACTCGCTTTCAATTCCGTTCCGATGCAACTCGATCCGTCGCACGTTCCGGCTCGACCAGAACTCTCTTTTTCGAGGTTGACCATATCTTGGAACATGGGACGTCTGTTACATCGGCCAGTGGCACAGGCGGAATGCAGTCAACAAAGGGTTTCATTTGAATTCTGTCTCCTAGCGTAATTACCCTGCATCCGGCGGTGTGTAGCAGCATTCAGCATGCAACGACGTCCCGTCATGATTTGAGAGGGGCTGCCTGTGAGGTCCCCGTGAGTCGGGTTTCGGCCTCGGGGAGTCTCGTGCACGATACCCCAGATGCGCTCATGCACTCTGGCAAATGTTTGGGTCGGGGCCCGTACAAACATGCACTTCTTCTATCAGTCACAGCTGTATGAGCCTTTTGGCATTTCACTATGTTCTCGAGGCACGAAAACGGAATTTGACAGCGTTCGCCATTACGTAGACGCCTCTCTCTCACGCTCTGTTGCGCGCTCTCACACCCTCTCTCGTTCTCGCTCCCTCTCTACCTCTCTTCACTCTCATCTGTTTGGCTGACCCTTTCTGTTGGATTCCCGCGCAGAGGCTGTGAGGGGTTGCGTGACACCGAATGGTGATTGGCTGGAGGCCCGGGTTGCTCTGGCTACTTTCTGGATTTCATCGGATGCATGTCGAGCGAGGTTCGGTATCCACGTGCTCCACACGGATTTCCTTGCATGATGGCTCATGAGAATGTAGCGCTGCTGAATCCTTCTCTTCCGCAAGGGGCTGCTACCTATGTCGTGCCCGCTGCTGCCGGCGCCATCATGTTGCCGTACGCGCGACACCGACCAAACCCATTCTTGTTTTTTTTCTCTTCTTCCATTGGGCGCGAACTCACCTTGTGGCTATCACTGATATGTGAACCCGTCAATTTGGACATCGATGTTCGAGGCGTAGTTGGACAGCCGAATGCGTGCTTCTGTATGACCTCCTAGCAGCGATTGGAAATGATATCGCCGCAGCACGTTGTTACTTGACATGCCGTCTACCACTTGTTTCATAGTAGGGCAAGCATGGTCTCGATGCGCGTTCTGGCGTTAGCTTGTACGAGTACCCAGCTATGGCTGGAATTCCGTATACTGCCAATGATGGCTTACATTCCCTAGACATGGTTTTGAGCAGCCAGCAAGATTGCGGAGATTCCGCTTAATCTTTTTTTGCACCTTGCAGGTTGGGCTAGTGAGATTTTCAGATCGTTGGATTTTTCCTTTGTGTCATCGCAGCTGGATCGGGAATTGCCGCCCTCATTGCGCAATCTGCACGAGGTCGGGAGCCTTTTCCTGCCGATGAAGCTTGACGGCGTGGTCGTTTTGCGGCGACAGGATCGAGCATTTGTCTGCCTGGTTATCCTACATTCCGCCATCGATTGTGCAGTTTGTTTGGCGCATGGTTGCCGTATGCAAGTTGTCTCGATCGTTGTGTGTTGGCCAAGTTTTTTCCCGGGATTCAATTGATGAGCGTCTTACGTTGATGTTGTTGATTATGTTTCGATGGTCGTTGGATGCCCTTCAATCTTTGGCCCATCGATATTCGTGATGAGCAGTAGGTCAGGTCGATGGTGACTTCTGGGAAGCTCTGCTGGGGAGGGACGCGACGCCTCGGAACTGGTTCGTCTCATGTCCGTGCTCGCGGCATTTTCAACCACGTACCGAACTTCCTGAGATACTGTCTAGTTTCAGGGCAGGATTCCTTCGAGCGCCCCTTAGATGGTACGGTATGCATTCGCCCCCCTTCGGGTCTCGTTCCCTGGGTCTCCCGAGCTGGTCCTCCGGGCCGCTGGGGCCCTCTGGGTACACCCGCGGGGATGCTGGCTTCGGAGGCAGAGAGCCGCCCCGCTAATGTCTTACGTGGCTGAACTGTTTGTGGGGAGATGCCGGACAGAGTGGCGATGACTGCGAGGTACTTGCATGCGCCACCTCGCCAATGTCGGTCATCACTGAACTTTCGAGTCGTCCCGGTCAGACCACCTTTGCCCTGTCCCCGACATTCGATGGGCGTCTATCGACATTGAAGGGCGCGCCGACGTCACAGGGTTGTGGTCGCCATTTTTGAGGTTAATTTTGACGAGGGTAGTAGTTTGCTCTGCCTCAAGCTCGACTCGATCGATCCGGTCTGGATACCTATTTCGCCCGGCTCGATCCGACTCGATTCCGTGATGAGTTTGAAGGATCAGGTGCGGCCAGATGTTTGGCACAGCGCAGTTGCTTCTGCGGGCGCGGCCGATCCGATCCGATCTCGGCTCCGTGCACATGCAGCCCGATCGGGCGCACGGTCCGAGTCGATCCGATTCCCCGATGAGATGTCGATTGATCCTGCCCGTCGGGCGAGACCCGACCCGCTCGCCGCCCGTGTGGGTCCAGACTCCCCTGGTCCGAGGCGGAGGTTTTCTCGTCACCGCCGCAAGAGGGATCCGTTTTCGAGGGTCTCGGACGGCGGCGGACATGGACATATCCAAAGCCAATGAAGTTCCTCGATGATCGACCCTCCAGATGGTGGCCAGTTATAGATGATCCCCGCCTCGAACCTGGGGGCCTTGGTTTTCCATGGGCTTCCAGGGGAGTTCGGGCCCACTTTGTCGCCTGGCGGGTCGCTGCTTGCGAGCGAGGTCTGGGAACAAGGCAGGCTCTCGTTGTGGCTGGGGGACGAGGAAGCACCATCGCTCCATGGCTGTGAGTGCGGCGCAGGTTGAGACTAACCGAGCTTCTCTGCAAGGGCTCCCGTGATGGTGCGAAATTACTCGTGTTTCGCGGTTCGCGGTCTGGGCGTTCTGCGCCATGTTCTTCATCATTCGTCCTCCTCATTTTTGGTCATCCTCATTCCTCGTCCTGTTCTTTTCTTCCAGCGGGGCGGCTCGGCAGCGCCAGAAGGCGACGCTATTCGCGCCTCGCGCTTCGCGCAGTTTGGAGCGCGAATGTAGGAGCTCATGGTTGATTTCAGCACCCGTTCATCCCCCTTCGAAGGCTTTCTCACTTGCGCTGTCCTGCCTCCTCTCAGAGCCGTATCCCGGTCTTGCTCTCCACGCGCTCGCCGCGACTAGAGAGCGGTCCTATTCGAGGGCGATTGTTTAATTGGCAGGCAGTCGGCGCCGCCAGACGTTGATTGGGGCAGGTTCCGCTTCGATGTTCAAGATTTGCTCTTCGTACAAAGTACAACAAGCCGAGGAGGACACGTCCTCGGCGCCGCGCACAGAGATCACGCGCCACGCATCGACGACGTCCTCAGCCACCCTCGGTCAGGACTGCTCATGCACTGCCAGTGGAGTGATGGGAGCTGGGAGTGGCAGCAAGAAAAGCAGTGGGGCAGCGCCACGCGTGCATCCGAGTAAGGGGGATGGTGTGGCACGTGACGCGTGCACAATGCCGCACTCTCCTGCGGAGCACGCTGCGCATGCTCCGCGGCGTGCATGCAGGGCTTAGGCGCGAGGGGGCGGCCTCCTTGCGAGTGCAGGGGGGGGGATCCCAGGAGCCCAGGCCACCCGAGGTCGTCCGCGGGGGCGCGAAGAGGATCGCGCAGCGCGCGTTGCGGCATGGGACGGCGCTCTTCTCCAGGACGGCGGCGCGAGTGCTCGGAAACCTGCGCGCGTCGCGCCCGGCGGGGCGCGCCGCGCGACCCTCGGCGACCGGCTCGAGCTCTCCGGAATGGGCTCCGAGTGTTCCTGAACGCTTCGGGGAGGCCGCGCGGCACACGACACAGCCTCCAGAGCCGCTGGATCTCAGAGATGTCCGATCTGTCTTGGTCCGATGCTGTTCCTGGCCTGGCTTCTCGTCTTGGGCGACCGGCAACCCTCCGCGAAATCAAGTGCAAACGTGTTCCAACACAATTCGCCCTCCCCTCCAATGTCAAGGTTCAGCTACGCGTGCAACACGAAAAGCACGATGTCTACGCGGGGCCCGAAGAAGAGCAGTATAAGTCATCAGTTTCGGCGCGAACATCGAAATTTGGGGGTGCGGGGGCGCCGCCACATCGAGGAGGAGAAAACCTTCACGCCAATCGCGCCAAGACAACGGATAACGCTACGTCGAAGTGCAACCGAACAATTGATAGCCCCCTCCCCAAACCCAAGATTGACAGCGGTGTTCGCGAGGCAACGCGCGAAGGACAATATTTGGACACCAACCTTGAGCTTGTGGGGCAGGGGGTGCAGGACATAGGTTATACGCACGATATGTGATTCGACATCACGTGATTTGGTCTCTTTGCCATGGGTTCACGAGCGGCGAACATATCCGTATGCGCGCCCAGGATGGGCATGGGACTTCGTTGTGTGCCGGCCACCGTTGTGTTCGACTTCGTTAGGTGTTCAATCATGGACCCTTTGTTGGACGCAACCATCCAGCTTTCGCGCCGAAGACCGCTGGAAACCGCCAAATACCGATGGAAACCGCCGAAGACTGTCACAAGACCGCCGAGAACCGCCGAACTCCGCTAGAAGACCGCCGAAGACGCTCCATGAGAGAAGGGTAACAATAGGTCGATGGTCGAGCACGTAAGATTTCGAAGAGAGTTGTGTATGGAGCCCTCCCGCCTTCCAGGGTGCCCTCTTCGGAGCAGCCGGGCCCCTGGAAGGCGCCCTCCCGCCTCGGCAGGCCTCCTCGTGCTACGCGGCCCCGTTCCGCTCGCCGACGCAGCGCGCCGCCGTCGTCGTCGACGCCGCCGCCGTCGTCGTCGACGTTGTCATCGCCGTCGTCGACGACGGCGTCGACGTCCTCGGAGGTCTGCTCAACCCATTCGCCAGCTTCGCGGAGGAGCTGGGCAGGTGGGGCTCCGAGGATCGCCGCGCTCTCCTCTGCTGCCTCACCAGCTCGTGTGTCCTTGCCGCGCGCGGGGCGCTCTGGAGAGGGCCTCGCCTCCGAGAGCTCGAGGAGCTGCCTCGTCGGGCGCCAGCGGAGAGAGAGCGAGGGTGGCTCGGGGCGCACGTGACGGGGCTCGGCACCAGCTGGGTCAGCCAAGGCGCCAGACCCTGCGGGATCCTACAGGAAGCCGGAGTTTGGCCGAGCTGTGTTCGGGAGCCGCGCGCGGCTTTGGAGGTAGCCTGAAATATCACCTCAGCCGGATTGGGGACGCCCCCAACAGAAATTGCAGCGCAGTTTTTGTTTAATTGATTCAGCCGGGTTGATGTTGAGCCATGTTAGTCAGCCGGATGGGGGACGCCCCCAACAAAAATGGCCACGCAGGTTTTTAAATGTTTTAATGGATTCAGCCAGGTTGATGTTGAGCCAGGTTAGTCCACGCCCCAATGGTTCCGCCGATTGCAGGCGGCGGGTTGCCAGCGGACGCCAGCGGAAGCAAAGGATGCACCCCGAGGAGATGTCACACCCTTCTTGGTTTAGGGCTTCAGGAGCGGGCCACACGTTAGTGTCGCCGCACGTTCTTCACATGCTGAGCCTGTCTTGTCCAGGACCCCCTTCCCGATCCAGCAGTTCATGGCCTAGCCTGCACGTCGAGTGACCTTCTCCGTTTGCCCGCTCTTCGAACACTAACAAATTGCATAAACAAAAACAAGTCCGAGCGGATTTCTTCGATTGGCGCTGGACCCCCATGGCAGCGCCTCCGGCGCCGCCCCTGGCGCGCTCCGCGCGCCAGTGAGGGGGTCCTGGCTCCGATCTTAAATATATCTACGCGGACTCCCGAAATGTTATGCTCATAGGTCACAGGTTGGGGCTTTTAGACTTGAGCATCAGAGCTACCGACCCGCCTCGCAAAACCTGCATATTGCGGCCGCCAGGTCGAAAGCGTGCTGGTGCTCTCTTGGTAATTATACCGCCTCGCGTCTCCGACGAATGGAAACTGCAAGCCGCGGCCGCCTGACCCAACAAAGCCTGTGGGTGCTCCCCGGGTATCCCGCCTCGCGCTCTTTGGTGGGGATCGCTCTGCCAATCCCCTGGTCTTACTCGGGCGGCCAAGAGGGGGGTGAGGACTACGGGGGCGTGGACATCATGGCGGGGGCCATGATATTTCCTCAGATTTCATGGCGCCTCTTCTTATTTCGATACGTCCCCGGCCCCCCCCTGAGCCGCGCACATGCCGCCGGCCATGATTTGCGCCGCCCCCTTTTTTACGCCCCGCTCTTGGCCGCCCCCGACTTACGGCTAGGGTTTCTAGCTCTGCGGCGCGGCAGCCGCTCTTGCGAGGGGGGATTTGTCCATCACAATCGCCTGGGCTTCGGTCGGGCACATGGATATTAGAGTGAGGGGCCGAATGGTTTTACACCATCCCTGGGCGCGTAGGTGAAATGGGATTCCGTGGCCCCTATCATGTTTGTCCTTTGTTTGTTGTTGTTGTTGAAGTCTCATTCTTGAAGAATAGCATTGCTGATCCCTCCCCACCAGTACACAGTGCATGTTTCAATTGAAGTGCCCCCCTCGGGGCTCACACCCTTTTTTTATCACGAGACGCCTTCCTGTTCAAACAGGGTCCCTGGCCCCCCTTCACAACAACGGCTCCCGCCTGATACATCCCCACATCTTTCCGCAATCGCGCTCTCCCGCGGGACTTTCTCATAATGTATGCAGGAACGAACCGCGCTCTCGTCAGGGACTCTCACAATGTATTCAGACGCCGCGCCCTCGACACAGGAATCATGCTCTCTCTCTCTTAGGCTTTTCTTGCGATTTCCTTGGGAATCGCGCTATCGCTGGATACCTCCTCGCGATTCATGCGTACACACGCTTCAGCAACCCGCCTGCTCGACCTGCCCGCTTGGGCCCGCCTTCTGGACCCACCCGTTAGGGTCTACCCGCCCGTTCGGGTCCGCTCGCCCGACCAGCCCATCTGGTTCTGCCACGCGTTTTCTGCTCCAAGCCCCCCTCTTGCTAATCTCCCCCTTGCTTCGTCATTCTCCCTCCTCCTTCCACCCGTCCTCTTTTTCATTGTTTTAGAGCCTGCGCCAAGTACAAATAGCAGGTGAGGAAGATATGCACCCAGGCCCTAAGGGGGTACAATCAAAACGAAGAGGGCGGGCACCGAAGGTTTGGAATTTACGTGTTGAATGGCACGCGAGCAGGTAGGAGCGACCAGTATTATAATGTGTGTTGTTGATGTTGTTGGTGCTGGTGGTGTTGGCGGTGTTGCTATTGCTGCTGCTACTGTCGTCGTCGGCGTCGTCGTTGTTGGTGTCGTTTGTGTTGTCGTTGTTACTGCTGCTGCTGTTGGTTCTTATGCCAAACGGATATTGACTGTTGCCCCCTGCGCGGTGCCAGTTTTTTATGTGATTATATGTGTTATATTGATGTGCCCCTATCAAGGATGGCACCCTGAAAGGGAGTTCTTAAAGTTCAGACTATGTTGTTGCCACCCGGTTTACCACAACAGCTGCTCCCGCCTGATAGTGGCAGCTGGTGGTTTACAAATGCAGACCCCCCTGGGGTTGATGAACAGACCCCGCGGGGCGCGAAACATTGTTTCACTACGCGCGCCAGGGCTCGGAGAGCTTGGGGGCCTTCCGCGCCACAGATGATGGTACACGGCATGCACGAGGAGGAGGAGGAGGAGGAGGAGGAGGAGGAAGACGAGGACGAGGACAAGGACAAGGACGGAAACGAGGACGAGGATGAGGCGGTGCAGCGCCTAGCTTCGCTCTGCGCCTTTTTGGACTCGCTGCGGGGCGCCGCGGTGTACGCGTATCCTGCGGGAAGTGGGCCATGGCAGGTTTTTCCCGCTTTCGAGTCCCCATGCCATCGGCGGGCCCCGAGGCAGCCGAAAAACGACCGAGCTGGTCTTGGCGGGAACTGCAGGGTTGCGGGCCCGCTTCCTTCAGGGCCCGTTCCCATCGCGGTGGCGGGAAGTCCGTTCGAGTCCGGAACAAGGAAACAACGCGGCGGTGGCGGCGGCCACGGCCTTTGCTGTCTTTGCCTCGCGCCCCCCCGCTCCCCCAGTCCGCGTTGCTCTTGTCGCCTTCTCGCAGGCGGCCGTGCGTCGACGCGATCATTGGCGCCGCCGCTTTGCGATTCGATTCTGCGGGCGACCCCCCGCGATTCGCTTTAGCAGAAAACATGTTGCTTAATCGCACGAGCACCATGTATTTTCAAGCACCAGCTGATAATGTTGTTACTTCTTCAAAGCGTTTTCCAAAATCATACTCTCGCCCGGGACGTGTTCTCAATGCGTCCAGGAATCGTGCTGTCGCGCGGGTTTTCCTCGCGAGGTCCATGCTCCACGCATGGCTCGCATTCGACGTTTTATCCGGGAAAGTGTATGTGCTCAAACTGGCCCCTTGACCCCCTGGTTGCAACAACGACGTCCTCCGTTCGATGCGCCCTCGCAACTTATTTGGGGGATTTCGCTCTCGCGCTGGGTTTTCCGCCATTTGCGCAGGCGTCGCGCGGCCACGTCGCACTTTTTCACAATGCATTGCGGCGCCGTGCCGCCATGACTTTGGAATCGCGTTTCGTTTAGGATTCCCTGACGATGCTTGGGCATCGCGCTATCGCCCGAGACTTTTCCATGGTGGTTTGACGTTTCAGCGACCTGCCCGCTCGACCTGGCCGTCTTGGCCCGCCCGCCCGACTTGCCCGCCGTCGGGGTCCGCCCGCCTGACCCGCCTGTCTGGTTCTGTTTGGGCTGTTGTTCCGAACTTTCCTCTTGAAAACTGTTTTCGTGCTGGAACCTCCTCCCTTCCTTCCCCTGATTTCGGGATTGCACCAAGTAGCAGCACGCCCCGGATAATAAAGTATCCCCCCCACGTCAGGACCTGACTGCTGGTTATCCCCGCCCAATGCAGTTTTGGTTGGCAGTGGGGAGCGGCGTGGCCGAATTTCATCATCACCGGGGAAAGGACGAATAGTGGATTGGATTTCCGTACCGCATCATCATCAGGGTCGTCATCACCACCATGAAATATCATTGTATTCCCGCGTACGACGGCTACTACTACTACTACCACTACTACTACTACTACTACTACTACTACTACTACTGCTACTACTACTACTACGACTACTACTACGACTACTACCTCTACTACTACTACTACTACTACTACTACTACTACTACTACTACTACTAC
>CAUYUJ010015793.1:202500-212500 GCA_963575745.1 Prorocentrum cordatum | reverse complement strand
GCGCGGGAAAGCGCGCGACGGGGCGGGCGGACCACCTCAGACGACTGAAGGAACCCTACCAGACAGCACTTGGCATTCTCGCGCCCCACTATCGCGGTGGCGCTGGGCCATCTGGCGCACTCGAGCGCGATGGAGGTGGCCTCTGCGCCGTCGCGCGCGCGATGGCGCATCGGGCGTTTGCGTTGGATGTCCCGCGCGCGCGACGGCCCAGCGCGACGGCCCAGCGCCTCCGCGCGCTGAAGACGTAGCGCGAGCGGCCTTCCGTCGGACGTGCCTCTGAGGCCGCTGGTATCTTCCAGCGCGTCATGGCCGAGTCTCGCCCGCCGCCTGCCTTCGCGGTTCCCCGCGAGGGAGGCGGTTGCGCGGTCAACCCGGGGCGGTGAACCAGCGGCTGGGGTCGTCGCGCGGTTGGGCGGGCAATTGGACCGGGCCACATCGGGCGGTCAACGCGCGGCCGGGCGGTCGACGCGGGGCTGGGCGGTCAACCCGGCGGTCAACTCGGTCCGTCAACGCGCGGCGGGGCGGTCGACGCGCGGCTGGGCGGTCAACCCGGGCGGCCAATTCGGTCGTTCAACGCGCGGCTGGGTGGTCAACGCGCGGCCGGGCGGTCAGTTCGGCCGATCAACTCATCAACGCGCGCGTCAGCCGATCAAGTCGGCCGATCAACTTGGCTGACCACTTGGGCTGATCAACTCGTCAACGTTCGCGAGGTCAACTCGGCCGATCAATTCGGCTGATCATCTCGGCCGATCGACTCGCCCGATCACTTCGGCCGGTCAACTCGGCCGGTCAACTTGGTCGGTTAGCTCGGGCGGCCAGCTCGGGGGGGCGGTCAATTCGGGCGGTCAGTTCGGGCGCGGCGCCCGCGCGCGCAGCGGGTGCCTGGGCGCGCCCGCCCGCGCGCGCCGCGGGCGCATGGGCGCGCCCACCCGCGCTCGCAGTGGTGCCGGAACGTCTTCTGTCCGAGCTTCCCAGACCCACAAGATTCGCTTGGTCCGGAGTTTCCTGGGCCCGTTCTGAATCGGGCGATCCAGAACCGCCCAGGCGCTCGACGCCTCGGTCGACCCAGGGCCTCCCAGACCCTTGCGCTTCAGTCGAGTCATAGCTTGCCAGACCCTTAGCAACAAAGCCGCTTGCGCACTGCGCGAGACAGGGGCGCGGCGCACAGCGCGTCGCCCAAATCGGCTGCCTGTCGCCAGGGCAGGGGAAGCCCTGGCAAGCGAAGTTCACAACCGACGTTCGGCTGACGCCGAGGCAGCCGCTCGGCCAGCACCTCTACGCCGCCGCGCGCGCGGCGGCGCTGGGCCGACGTGCGCGGAGACGTGCAAGGGAGGCGGCCTTTGCGCCGCCCTTCCCGCGGCGGCGCCAGTTCGTCGCGCGTGGAAAAGCAAGCCGCGAGCGGTTTCTGCGACGCTGCGCGAGGGGGCGCCGTGCCCTCGCGAACGCAGTGGGGGCCGCCGCGCGCGCGGCGGCGCCGGGCTGTCGCGCGTGGACAAATCGCGAACAAGCAGCTTTTGCGCCGCCGCGCGCGCGGCGGCGCTGGGCTGTCAGGCGGCGCGATATTCTACGAGAGCGGTCTCTGCGCCACCGCGCGCGCGGCGGCGCCGGGCCGTCGCGACGCAACGCCAGCGGCCCTTTCGCCGCCGCGCGGGCGGCGACGCTGGGCTGTCCTGCGCGGAGACACTCAACGCGAGCGGCCACTGCGCCGCCGTGCGCGCGGCGGCGCTGGGCCGCCGCGCGCAGAGACGCAGGGCGATCGTCTTCTGCGCTCCGCGCGCGCGGCGGCGCTGGGCCGTCGCGCGTGGAAGAGCGTCGTGGAGGGCTGGGGCCGTCGCGAACAGAAATCGCAGCGCGAGACGTTCCTGCGCCGCCGAGAAACTAATGGCGGCGACTTGCGCGCCCCCGCGCGCGCGGGCGCGCTGGGCTGCTTGCGAGAAAACGCAATGGAGGCGGCCTCTGCGCCGCCGCGCACGCGGCGGGCTGGGGGCTTCGCGAGCAGGAAACGCAGCGCGAGCCGTTCCTGCGCCGCCGCGCGCGCGGCGACGCTTGGCCGTCGCGGGCGGAGAAGCCGGCGGCGGCGACATGCGCGCCGCCGCGCGCGCGGCGGTGGCGCTGGGCTGCTTCCGAAGAGAAACGCAACGGATGCGGCCGCGGGGGCAGCCGCTGCGCCGCCGAGCGCGCGGCAGCGTCGAGCCGTCTTGCGGAGAGCCATCGACGTCAGGCTGTCTTGTCAGTTCCGGCGCTACGGCGGCGGGGTTTACACCGCTGGCGTCCAACAACAGCTCGTGGAATCGCGGATCCGTTGTAGGCTTGTTTGTCGGGTCGTAAGCGCGGCCGTGTTCGACGGGCGCTGATGCGCCCAGTAGTTTGCCAGTGCGTTCGCGAAGGCCCGTTTGAGGGCGCCATCTCGTCGCGCGCGGCGTTGTTTCACTTGTCTGTTTATGCTAGTTTGCGCAAGTCGATGTCGGCATATGCCCAGACGCGTTAGGCTGCCGTTTGCCATCCATCGAAATTCTAGACGGAAGTCAAACTGGACCTGCGGTGCAACGAAAATCTGAATTGGATATTTCGCGCGCCAATATCATGTTGGCGCGAGAACGGCCGAACCAAGAGCCACGGCGACGAGCGACTCAGACGGCCTTCCCGACGCTCGCACGGTCCCCCCACAGACCTGGCCCCTCATACATTTCCCAACCCGCATCACAACAACAGCGATTATCGAATCGTTTCGCTAATTCCGCTGGCCCATATGTTCATCACTGGTACACATATCTGCGCGACCGTGGCGAGCGAGAATGATGGGGGGAGGAGAAGGAGGAGCAGGAGGGGGGGGAGGAGGAGGAGGATCCGTAGCCATATTGGCTCAAGTCCGTAACGGCGTGGCTCGGGCTTGATTTTTGTTTTGCCACGGGGTATTTCGCGGCTCCCGCCCGTCTCAAGCTGTTTTTTTGTGCTGTAACTCCCACCTTTCACCTTGCGTGATAGCTCTCTCTCTCTCTCTCTCTCTCTCTCTCGGGCGTTGTCACGACAGGGAACTGTCGCGGGACAGGTTTCCAGAGGCAGCCCTGGAATGTCACCCTTGAGCGTGCGCTCAGGAGAACTGCAAGTTCGATAGCAATTTCGCGCGGCGCAAGACGCGCTATTGCTGTGGCGCCCCGCGTCCGCCAGCCCCTGCTGAGGCCGAGCTCCCGACCCCTCGCGGCAAGTGGGCTGGTGGACCGCGCGAACTTCGTGGCGCGGGCGGCGGGGGGATGGGGGGGGGGGGTAGCAGCATCACGGCTGCCGCCGACCATCTCGACGAGGCCCAGATCGAGGCTTTCATTGCGATGGGCGACGCTCAGTCTGCAGCTCTGTCTGGTTTTTGTTCCTGCTGCTGTGAGTTCTAAGGGTGCTTCTCGGCGTGCTGTGCGCAACAGGGGCCCTTTGTACAGTGTCGAAGGAAGCGAAGATGGAGCATGGCGCGCTCGAGGCGAAGGTGCAGACGGTTGAGAACGCTCTTGAGAAAGCACGAGGCCATCTCATGGTGCAGATCGAGCGCGTTCACAAACTGCAGAAAAAAAACTGAGCTGCAAGCCCTGGAGCGCGAGGCTTCCAAGCGGGCAGCGTCAGCATTCGTGGAGGTGTCGGGCGAGCCAGATGGAGGCATTGCCGATGCCCGTCCTGCGGCGGCGCTTCGCGGTCAGCTCGTTCAGCTTGGCTGTAACCCCACCGCGGTGCGGGATTTCGACGCGTTCAAAGCTTTTTTCCTCCACACGCCGACACAGGGTCGGCGGATGTTCCCAACGAGCACGCACGGATTGCACAACTACTTTTCAGATCACGGCCATCAAGACACGACGGCTAACGCCAGCCAGCGCTTGTCCCACGTAGGTAATGGGGAGGAGTAGGAGGAGGGGGGATGGACGAGGGAGGAGGAAGGAGTGAGGAGGAAGGAGGGAGGAGGAGGCGGAGGAGGCGGAGGAGGAGGAGGAGGAGGAGGAGGAGGAGGAGGGGAGGAGGGGGAGGAGGAGGGGGAGGAGGGGGAGGAGGGGGAGGAGGAGGAGCAAGGAGGACCAAGGAGGAACAATGATAAGCATGATGAGGGACGGGCTGCCTTCCCATGTCAGCGACGCGTTGAAAAAAGACGGGCTCGATTGCGGGGGCGTTCGCGCCTACGTTGCACACGTATCTAAGGTCGCGCGCGAACGCCACCGTATGTGGTGTGGCTTGCCGCGCTGGCGGGCCCGCGTAACCCACCGCGCAAGGTCGCTACAGTCAACCCGCTGAAGTAAGGACCACGTGGAGCCCTGGAGGGGGTTATGGCTTGCAGGCCGTTCCTTGGGCCTTCGATCCTTTTTCGAGCACGATGGCTGTATGGTTCATCGCGTAAGACGATTTTTTTTTTCGTCGCCCAGGTGCCCGTGCTTGCCCTCCCGCCGCCAGCCGGCCCCGCAGGCAGCGCCGCGGGCCGCCGCCGCCGCCAGCTCGCCCAGGGCGCAGCTGTCGCCCGCGCACCTGTCGCCCGGGGCGCACACCGCGCACCTGTCGAGGAGGCTCGAGCGGCAGAGGCAGCGGCAAGGCAGGCGGGGGCGGGGCCCTTCCCACGACGAGGACGCGACCTCCTTGGCGGCGGCGACGGCGGCATTGGCGGCCGCGGCGACGGCGGCTGGCGGCGGCGGCGGTGGCGGTGGCGGCGGCGGCGGCGACGACGACGATGACGACGGAGACGAACAAGACGACGACAACGACGACCACCACCGCCACCACCGCGACGACGGCAGTGGCAAGGCGGGCGGTGCAGGGGAGAGGGCTCCCCTCCCGGAGCTGGAACAGAGATCGACGTGGTTTGCTTCCCGCGAGAGCTCTCGTCGCCACGGCTGGGCTCCTCTCGACGCCGTGGTCAGAGTGCAGCCGCGCCGAGGTCCGTGGAGAGGGCCCGGGCAGGGGGCACGGGCCAGGAGGGCGGGGCAGGGCTCGCCACTCGGGAGCTCGGCGGCGCTTCCCGGCCCCGAGGTCCGGGCACCGTGATGGTTGCACCGGGCGTCCACGCCCGCTTTCGGGCCACGGGGCCCTCGCATCGGGGGCGGAAAAGAGGCGTTTCACGGTGAGGCGTTTCACGGTGATCGGCCTCTGGCCCCCAGGATCGTCAAACAGACTTGGAGTGAGAAGCCGGTCCCGGGGAAGAGGTCCAGATTTCCTTCGGTCCACGTCATGAACAGTGCTCTTGGCCCCGAGGTGTGCCTAGGTTTTTTGTGGAGGCTTGCCTCCAGAGCTCGGGGGCGGAAAAGAGGGGGGTGATGACTAGGGGGGGGTGGATATCATGGCGAGGGCCATGATGTTTCCCCAGATTTTATGGCGCCCCTTCTTATTTCATGACGTCCCTGGCCCCCCCGCTGAGCCGCGCACATGCCGCCGGTCATGATTTGCACCCCCTCTCTTGGACACCCCCCTCTTGGCCGCTCCCGATCGCAGGGGTCGATCCAGCTCGAAGATTTGCAGCAGCACGAGGGGGTTTTAGGGATCCTGTCGCGCTTCTCCTGGATTGCCCAGTTCGCCTCGCAACGCCAAATGGCAGGGTCGGGAGATTGGTGGCGTACCCAGTGGGGGAGCAGGCAGAGGTGGCGGGACTCTTCAGAAGGCTCAGGAGGCCGGAGCTTTCTAGGCCTTCTATGGCACACAGGAGGCTTCTCACCAGGCCCGAGGGGTTCCGAGAAACCCCGCGGACTTCTGAGAAGGACTACCCTCTCATTCGTAGCCTCGGCGCGCCGCTGAGGAGAGGAATCGAGAAAGCGCCTACATTGATTGAGACGCGTGCATTTGCGACGGGTCCCGCTCCGTCGCCAGATCAGGCGGTGCCGGCTTCAGGTTTCGGGGAGACCTTTCCCGAAGGTTTTCGCTGATAAAGACAAGGTGCGAGCTCAAGGAGGGGGCAGTTCGAATGAAAAAGTACGACCGGCACCAGTGGAGGGGTCAACGGTTAGTAGTTTCTTTCCTGAAGTGGACGTGCAACAACAGCACACCCGTTGCATCAGGTCTTGCATTTCCCTCAGGGCTGGCGCGCTTGTCTCGCCGTCGTCAGGAGTGGCGCTCTCGCCTCGGCCTGGAGATCTGGGTAAGAGGACATCTGGCCAGAAGTCCCCCCGATGCGTGACCCCCCCTTGAAGGGAGGAGCTATCATGATGGATGCACTTTGCATGCGGAACCAACGATCATTTTGGTAAGAAATAGTTGTCGATGTTGCTTTGTGACGTGATCGCTATCTAACGGCGTTCGGCTCACCCCGCAACTGTGGTCGCGTTGTGGGTCTGAGGCTTCTTGGATGTTCGCTGAGTATCTCTGGGACCTCCTGGAGGCAGTTTTCGTGCCGCTGGTGGGCTGGTTTGGGGTCTCTTTTGAGCCTCTTCGGGGCCTTCTGGGGCCTCTTGGGGCTTCCTGGGCGCCTCTTGGGGCGAAAGGCTGGGATGTCGGGTTCGTGTTCCCCATCTGGCGCCTCTTTTGGGGCCGTCTTGAAGCCTTCAGTAGTTGTCTTGGGCGCCTCTTGGACCGTCTTGGAGCCCTCTTGGGCCGTCTTGGGGTCCTCTTGGGGGCCTCTGGGGCAGTGTTGCGGCGGTCTTTGGGACCTTCGGGGACGCCTGAGAGCGTCGGAAATTCGAAAAGCGGAAAATTCCAGAACCCTTCAAAATTTTCGGAGCGTTGACGATGTTTGTTTCTTGGGGCTCTCCTGGGACGCCTCTTGGAGCTCTCTCGGGGCGTCTTGGCGGCCTCTTCGGCTGGTTTGGGGCCATCTTGCACGTCTTGCAGCGATCTTTCGGCGACTCGGGGCTGGCTTGGACCGTCTTCGGGGCCTGTTGAGGCCCTTGGCACGGCTTTGGGCCTTCTTTAGCCCAGAAAAGTCATGCGACAGACCGCGGGGTGCATGCTGGGGGCCCAAGAAGATTTGAGAGTTCGAGGTCTGGACCCAGTAAAGAACCTTCAGGATCGGGGTTGAGGCTCAGGGGTTAAGCAAATGACTTGGGGACAGTCCACTTCGTGTCACAGGGGCACGGTGGCGGATATCATGCCCCGATCTGTCCTGCACAGTTTCTGTTATGTTCTGTCCTGTTGCGATGGGCTCCGTGTCGCCCTTCGCAGGAAGAAGACGCCACTATCATACACTTTGGGCGCTGCGCTCGTATTTCTTGGATCTGCGCTGTGAACGCCATTAGCTTGCTCCAGTGCATCGTGCCCCACTGGTAAGGCTTCGCAGTGTGACCGCCGAGCCGCCGATGGTGAGCCGAACTGTGTTATATTGGTGCGTGGTGCTGACGATCAATTACTCGATGCGGAGATTCCCATATGTGCATCTATCTTCTAGCTGCTTGGCACTTCTCGCTGCGAGCGTCTGGGTACGAGGGAGTCTGGGTATGAGTGGGTTGAGTATGAGAGTCTTAGTGCGGATGAGCCTGAGTACGAGCGAGTCTGATTGAGTGTGAGTGAGTCTTCGTGTGATTGAGGCTATGCCTACAAGTCTGAATATGACTAAGCTCAGTGTTGGTGTATCTGAGACCGAGTGGTCTGAGTATGAGTGCGAGTGACCACGTATGAGTACCAATAACTTGAGAGGGAACAGGCGTCAGGACTGAGGAGAGAAGGCCGCAAGGAGACAGCTCGTTCCTTCTCCTGCGTCTTCATTCGTCCTAAGCCGTCCTTCATCATCATCATCCTCCTTCTCCTCCTTCTCCCTGGCGGCTATCCTTCCCACCCCCCCACCTGCGTCCTCCTCCACCTCCTCCCTCCTCCGTCCTCCCTCATCCCTCCCCCTCCCGGGCATGTGTCCCCCTCTCTGGCGGCTCCTCCTTGGGGTGCCCACATTCATGATACGGATGCTTTTTCGCGGCGACAATGAGGCTCTCAAAAGCGAGATGCTTGGGCCACGAAACAGGCAAATCGCCTGAGACATCTCCATACTGGCCGCGAACGGGGAAGTGAAGCATACCCTGACGGCTCCCCCTGGAGCGTGTTGAAACCAGCGCCTCGCTCGAGATGTCCTGACCGTCTGCTCTGACAGCAGAGCACGCCGGGCACCCAAACGCGCAATTCGCTGGAGACAGGCCCACAATCTGAGCGCGACTGGGCCCGTGAGAACACCTTAGCGGCCCTCTCTCCCCTTAGAGCGTTGAAACCGGCGCCTCGCTCGAGACATCTTCGGACTCTGCTCTGAGCGCAGACGAGTCTGGCCACAAACGAGCAAACCGCCCGAGGCATCCTGGCAAGCTGAGCCTCAGGCGGTGCTGACTGAAACCAGCGCCTCACCCGAGACATCCTCAGAATCTGTTCTGAACGCAGACGATCCTGGCCACCAAAACAAGCAACCCGCCCGAGACATCCCCGCAGCCTGGGCCCCCTGGGGTGCGAAAGCCAGCGCCTCGCCCGAGACATCTTCAGAATCTGCTCCGAAAGCGGAAGATGTTGGGCACGCAGCTAGGCCAATCGCTCGAGACATCCTTGCAATCTCGGCACGGACGGAGGGGTGAGATACCCCTTGGCGCCCCCCCCTCTCTGTGCGAAAACCAGCGCCTGGCCCAAGACATCCTCAAACTCTGGTCCGAAATCGGAGGATGTTGGGCATGCAAGCGGACAAACCGATTGAGACATCCCCACATTCTGGGCGCCAACGGGCCAGTGTCATACCCTCTTGGTGACCCCCTTCGGGAGTGCTGAAACCAGCGCCTCGCCTGAGGCATCCTCACACATTGCTCCTGAAGCGAACAAGGTTTAGCAACCAAGCAGACAAACCGCTTGTGAGGCTAAGTGAGGAGGAGGAGGAGGATGGGCGAGTTTTCTCCTTCTCGTTTTCGGCGCGGTCTATCTAATTCCCATATCCTAAGGATAGGGGTTCTTGTTATTCATTTGCTTACGCCGCACCGCCGACCCCTTGGGGCGGCAGCGAGAGTGAAACACAGAATTCGCGGAACGCGCGCCATCGCTGGGCAATCTTGGGGTTTCGGCCTGTCCTATGTAGCGTGTGGGGTTCAAGGGGGGTCCTTGTAGGGAATTGTTTTGAAGTTTTTCGCGGTCTTGTCTAATTTTCTCGGGGCCTTCACGGGTCCTGTCCCAGGCATCCTTTTCCACCCCCTGGGTAGGCTCGGGGATCGTTGAGACCCAGCTGGGGTTCGTCCGGCCAGAAGTTCGAGAGTGGACCCAGCTGTGTCGACGAGGAGCTTCCTGAAGGCCCAGAGGTTCGGGGAACGAATTTGCGCGGAGTAGCCCGTCGGACTCGGGAGGTTTGTTGTGGTTGGGTGGGTTCTGGGTCCCTCCCCAGTCGCCGCGGCCGGATGCATTTTGGAACGCGATTGCGAGTGGATTCCGGGAAGGGTCTGGGGGCCCCATGGCGAACGATTGCTGCGTGGGGAAAAGAGAAGAATTTCGCTGCAGAGTCCTAGTCTTTTCAGTTTTTCCGTGGTTTGTGTCGTCGAAGGGCCGCCTCCGGGCCCCAGGGTCATTCGGGGGCATGGTGGATCCCTGTCAGGGCCTCTTGGGTGCATGTAGGCGCCCTTTCATGTTGTCGCGGGGCGAAGTACTCGAATTCTCCACTCAGGTTTCCCGTATTGCCCTCCTCTTGGGGCCGTCCTGGGGCTCTCCCTGGTGGCTTCGGGGGCCCTGTTGGGGTCCGTTTGTGCCGTCTGGGAGCCTTCTTGGGGGCCTGCGGAGGCTTTCGGGTCGTGAAAGCTCGAGAAGAGAATGTGCTAACATTTGACGTTTCCCTTCGGGAAGGGGCCGAGGTTTGGTTATGCTGGGCCTCTTGGGACGCGCCCTGGTGGCGTGTTGGGACGTCTACCTCAGGGGTCAGCTGGAGGCAATTGCGGGCGTCTGGGAGCGATCTCCTTACGAGTCGTGGTTCGTGCTCTGGAGGCGTCGGCGGAGCCTTGTGGGACTCATTTTGGCGTTTTTTCTAAGCTGTCCTGGGGTCGTCCTGGATCGGTCTGGTGGGTTCTGGGGCATCTTGGCGCCCATTTGGGCTGTCTTGGAGTCCTTTTGGGAG
>CAUYUJ010015793.1:135000-197500 GCA_963575745.1 Prorocentrum cordatum | reverse complement strand
ATAGGCACTCAGATGCATCGGTGTGGCGCATGGTAGACAAGTAATGACGCTTCGCGCACCGCCACAAGCCCATCCAGAAACCATGCTGACGGGGCACGCCTGGACGGGAGAGGTCGTCGAGTGAGAGAGGGAACGGAGGGAGGGGCAGGGGGGGAGGGGCAGGGGAGGAATGCGATGTCGATAATGCGCCTGACGACGCCGTCGCCCCTGGCGGTAGTGAATCTGCGCCGCGAGCGCCCTCTGTTGAGTAGGAAAGATTTTGCTGAGCTCCAACAGCGATACGGCATGAATTGGGAACCACACAGCATCGTGTTCGACGACGCTCTCAGAGAGCATTATAAACCTCACAGCAGCCATTATACAACGGCCTTGCGGCAAATCCCGACGGGGGAAAAAGGGGGGAGGGAGGGGGGAGAGACGATAAGATATGCGACGGGGAGCTCCACCTCCCTCCTCGTTCCTCCTCCTCCTCCTCCTCCTCCTCCTCCTCCTCCTTCTTGTTCTCCTCCTGGGGTATTAGCAACCCACTAATGAGCCAGGTTAGGCCAGATATAACCCACCTTGGTATCCACTGATCACACCCCCATCCCCTGACCAACCCCCGCGCCCATCCCAGCAGGTAGGATGGAGAGGTGATCTTCCTCCTCCTTCCTATTCCTCCTCCTCCTCCTCCTCCTCCTCATCCTCGTCCTCGTCCTCGTCCTTCCTCCCCCCCTCTCCTATCCTCGACGCTGTGTCCCGCCCCTTGTGGAGCGGGTGCGGTTTGGGATTGGATGCACGTGTTATGCGCAAGCGGAGGGGTGTGTCAATATTTGATAAATGAGTTCGTCAAAGAATTGATGTCTCGGGGTATCACAGCAGCTGACCTTGACGATTTCACGACTGCGATGTTTCGTGATTCGTCGGGCGCCTCGAGAGGACATCTCGTCAAATTGCCAGTGAATTTTTTCAGGAAGCGGATCAATTCTTGACGCTTCGCGTATCCTCGCCAGCCCATCCAAAAACGATGCCCAGGCGAATTGCGGTGATCAGGGACGTGAGGGAGCATACAGAGTAGCAACGGGCTCCATGGGGGACCCGTCTTATCCAAGAGGGCGAGGATGGAGGAGGAGTCGGAGGATGAGGAGGAGGAGGAGGAGGAGGAGGAGGAGGGGGAGGAGGGGCAGCAGGTGGGAAAAGTGAGAGGAGGGTGGAGTGAGGAGGGGGAATAGGCGGATGATGAGGAGGAGGGGGAGGAGGAGGAGGAGGAGGAGGAGGAGGAGGAGGAGGAGGAGAAGAGGGAGGACGAGAAGAGGAAAGGAGGAGGAGGAGGAGGCTGATAAAGTGGAGGGGAAGGAGGAGTCGGCCGACAAGGAGGAGGAGGAGGAGGAGAAAGATGAGAAGGAACAAAAACAATGACGTGCGGACCCCTCTTGGGACGCTCTTGGGGCGCTCTTGGGCGCTCTTAGGGCCGTCTTGGGGCCATCTTGGGCCCCTCTTGGGGACCTGGCCATCTTGGAACCATCTTGAGGCCTCGAGGGCCATCGGAAGCGAAACGGCGAGAAAGCAAAACACATTGATTTCCCTTAGGCGTTGGAGCCATTTTGGCCTCTTGGGGGGCCTCCTTGGGAGGCTGCGTGGCCAATTGGAGTCGTCTTGGGGCGGTCCTGGGGCCTTTTGGAGCATCCTCGGGGCCATCTTGCGGCGTCTTGGGCTGTCTTGGGCCATCTTGGAGGTCATATTGGGCTCTCCGAGGCCCTCTTGGAGCCATCTTGGGCCATCTTGGACGCCCCCAACTACCAGCGAAACCCCCCGTCCAGGTCCAGGGGAAGGGGGTTAGGGGGAGGGGTAAACCCCTCCCCGAAGGGGAAGAAGGGAAGCTGGAAGAGGAACCCCCCTGAACCACCTACGCCCAGAGGGCTGGTTGGATTTAAAAGCTGACACGCACGCGAAAATGTTCGCTGCCGAGGCCCTCACTGCAGTGAAAGTGCTTGACTATACATTGGCCTGCGGCGATTCCCAGTGCACCATGGTTGCATGGAGGGTGGGCGGCGACGCAAGTATATGTGGGAGGGCGCGGGTAGGACAACTCATATATGCCTTGGTTTCGATTGGAATCGTCGATCTGCGGATTTCTGTTTAAAGTCTCTAGATGCCAGGGCCCCGCCACTGTTGCCGAGGCACAGCCGTTGCGTCCACCTGATGAGCAGCATATTAGACATTCTTACATTAGGCGATGAGGCTGTGCAGCATTCGGGCAGGCTAGCAGCCCTGATCGAAGACCACCACCAATTGATGGTGCTATAGCCGTTCGGCGATTGTCCGCCAGCATTTGTTGCCACGCGCATCGTTTGGAGGTTCCTATGGGACGTCGGACATGCCCCAAGTATGCACAGCGCCTGGCGCGCCCCAACTGCTGGGGCGGCGGATTACCTTGTACGGCGCTCGCGTGTGCAAGATAAAATCTCACCTACAGCACCACGTGCCAGAGAATTTGTCAAGTTTTGGATTGAACCTCAATTGTTTTTCCAACGAGCGCAGGCTGAAAATAGTAAAGAGCGTTGCCAAGCACATGCCGCATTTACGCGACAAGTCCCAGCCTATGATTTGCAGGATGCTACTCGACTTAGAGGAACGCATCACGCAGGCCCCCTGTGTTCCCAACGTGCTGAAGGCACCGCAGGACGCACCGACGTTGCTGGATTTCTTCCCCATCGGCCAGAGGCCGAGCTCCGTAATGGCATCCAAATCAATGAATTGGCGCGGGGGAGGGCTGGTGGTAGGTAATTTCTTTTCATTTCGCGGCGTCGGGGGCCGCATTTCAATGTATCAGGCGGTCGGGTTCGTACAGGCAATTTATTCTCTGAACGTGGACAGCAATCGGTTTTTCGTTGTTGCCAGGCTGCTCTCTCCGACAAGAAATGCCCCGCATCTTTACGAGTTTCCCGACCTCCCCTGCGCGCCCTGCCCGATTGAAGGCGTGATCGACGTGCATGCGGTCGTCTTTGATTCGGGCAAGCTTCGGCCTTTATTCCGATCCGTGTGATGCGTCGCTCCACCGCGGTGGATGCGCTCGCCCGCCTTCTCCTTCCTCTCCTTCTCCCTACCTGGCCGCCCCTCCACTCCCCCCCGCTACACCCCCTCCTTTCTCCTCCCCCTCCTCTCCCCCCCCTCCCCCCCGCCCCTCCCCACCCTCCCCCCCCCGGCGTTCGCAGCGGAGATTTTGTCCGACACGCGCGTGGCAGGGCGCCCGTCTCCGCCGCCTCACGCGGCCTGGCGTGCGGCTCGGGGGGGGCGGGCGGAAGCAGGGGGATAGCTCCTAGGAGCGGGCGCGAGGGGCGGGGGTCGAAGTGGAAAGGAGACGGGGAAGGGAGACCTCGAAACAAAGAGAATGTGATATCTCAACATGCGGCGGGGTTTCCACCCTCGTAGGCATTTCTCAAGACCTGACCGTTTTTGGCATCGCAATACTGTGAGGCTTCGCCCACGCAACGCGTGCCCCTGGGTCGAGCCCATGGAGCCTGCCAACGGCGCCCTCGACAGCGCCCGCGTGCAGGATCGGACCCCGCATTATCATTAGCTTCCCCTCTCCTTCCTCCCTCCCATTGCTCCTTCTATCAGCTTCCTCCCCCATCCTTTCCCCGAGCCCCAGCCAGGTAAGGGAGGGGGCATGAGGCCTCCATGCCCTGGCAGGTGCTCGGGGAAATCTGCATAGGAGTCGGCGCCCGTCCTCCCCATCAAGATCGCCGTGCACTTTTCGGAGGATGTCGAGATTATCGTTTTCGAAGTCGCTCGGCTTCGGCGGTGGCCTGAGTACCCTAAGGATCGGATCACGAAGGCGGCCGTGCGCGTGTACTTCGGGTGCCGCACGCGGAGGGCGGGCAAGCGCCAGTGGGCGCCGATGAGTGACGAAGATAGCATTTCGGGGGTCCGAAGGCGGGGGCCCGAGGGAATGGGCCCTGAGGGCGAGGGGGCTCATGCCATGGCATTGATTCTCGATGTCGCGGCACCCCTTCCCGCCCCGAGGGCGCATCCCTCGTAGATCCCGCGCTCGAACCTCCGAGCATGCACTTGCGCAAAGCGAATGGCCAGCCGATTATGGGGTGCATTCTATGCGGGGCGCTTTCGCACCGTTGCAAGATGTGCGACGAAGGTTTCAAAATGCCTCGCTGGATGTGACGCCGAAGTGAAGGAGGGATGAATGGGAGTGAAAAGATGGGAGGGGACCAGGGGATGGGGAGAAACGGATGAATAATGCCCACTCGGCCCTCACGCCACAGCGCTGCGGCGCTCGGCACCCGCGAAGCTGTGGGCATGCCATCGCTCGCGGTTTATGTTGTTTGACTTGCGTCTGGGGTTGCAGTCTCCATCAGCAAGTTTATTCAGGATCCTGCGCTGGAGGGGGTTCCAGCGCGCCGTGCGAGGTACCAGTTCGCAGTCTCTGCAGAAAAAAACAACACTAGCTCGATATTCATGTATCCACATCAGGAACGTCTGGGATTATGCCCACCCCCTCAGAAATGGCAATTGCCGATCGCGTTGTTGAGGCTCCGCCCAACTGCCGCGATGGGGGTGGGGGGAAGAGAGGGAGGATGAGCAGGAGGAGGAGGGGGATAATGAGGAGGAGGAGGAGGGGAGGCATCCTGGATAAAATCGCCCGAAAGGTTCCCGTGCCACCGTGCCCAATAATCTAGAGCCCCCTCTTGATTTCTTGGGCCCAAGCTGGAGGAGGGAAGAAGGGGGGAAGGAGGGTCGACGGCGAGGAGGATGGAGAGGAGGAGGTTCGATAGGCGCTGAGGCTCGAGCAGGCGCTTGTCCGATGGAGGAAGACGCCTGGGCCGACTACGGACCGCCCGCAGATGGCCCTCTCGCGACGATCCGTGCCCCCCTGCATAACGGCAGTGTTGCGTCCGCTCAGATCTCACAGATATGGACGAGCCACAAGTGCAAAGTGGCGATCAGAGATCGCCAGCGCGGACAGGGGCGCCAATTGTTCATCACGGGCCGCAGCACCAAGCTCAAAGCAGCGTGGGAAGCCACGCAGCAGATCATGCGCCACAACGGGCACTACGGGGCCAGGAAGACAACAGAACAACAACGGCACCAGAGAGATCTCGAACATCGTCGTCGTCTGAGCCCTAGGACGCCCGTGCCAGCACCGCCCAGACCGAACCCCGTGTGGCTGGCGCCTCATGAGGCAGTTCCCCAGCACGACGCGTGGGCCGAGGAATGCGGTTACCGCCATGACAGCCGCGTCGGTGCTTGGGTACCTTGTGATGAAGGCTGCGATGGTGGAGGAGCCCACCTCCAGCCTCCTCATGTTCGTCGCCCTCCTGCTTATGTTCCTGCCGCTGCCCCCCTCCTCCCCGTGCTCCTCCTTCTCCTCCTCCCCTCCTCCCACCCCCCTCCCCCTTCTCCTCCTCAGCCCTCCTCGTGCGGCAAAACCAAGCATATCACCTTCCCCCATGTGCTCTGCGCCGTGCACACAAACCAGGAAACTTACCGACAGTCAGATTCCGACCCTCCCTCGCCCGAGTCATCCTGAGCAGGCCCCACCCCCACTCCCTATAACACTGGGGAGCGGGGCGACGGGAGGGGTCTGCCCAAGATTACTCGGATTAGGGCGGGTTGAATACTGACTGTCGATCGCTGCTCCTCTGCGCACCTCCCCCCAGCGCCCGAGGAGGCGAGGCTGGGCCTGCAGATTCCACGCCGTCCGCTGTGGCCTCTGGCTCGGGCTCGAGTTCCAGCTCGACCTTCGCCAAGGACCGCATTGGAGGGGTGGGGGTAGGGGTGGGGGCGCGGCGCGCCCGCCGTAGGACCCCGTCCTGATCCCTGGGCACCCAGCCTTCATCCCCGCGCTCGCCAGCGTTATGGACGAGGTGGAGGCCCCGCCGCTGGGGTTGTGCAGCGGCAGAGGTGCAGAGGTTGAGCAGAGGAGACGGAGCGGGAGTGGTAGAAGGGCGGGGGCGGAGGTGGTACAGGGGGGAGGGCGGGAGTATATTCACACCGGACAAGTTTAAGGGTACTGGGTACTGTTGGGCGGAGCCTCGGATGTGAGACTCGTGTCAAACTCGTTTTGTGGTACTCCTGGACCACTGCTTGGGCCATGCTTGGGCCCTCTGGAGCCTCGTATGCTGCTGTGGCGTCCCTGGAACATGGGAAGCCCTCCCGTCCACCTCCTGGCCCTCTTGGGGCGGCTGTTGGACTGGGTACTGGGAGGGCTGTTTCCCGCCCCCCAGCGCGACCTCCAGAAGATCTGCGAGGACAAGCCCGTGGCCGAGACGAACTAGCATGAGGCCGCTCCTGCCGCGCCGCGGGATTGGGCGCGCGCGCAGCGTCGCCCGCTGCAAAGTCCCCCCCTTCCTCCTCTCTTCATCCTTCATCCTTCAGTTGCTTGACTCCGACTCATCCCAGTCTGATTCCTGCCAAGTTTCCTCATCCTTCAGTTGCTTGACTCCGACGCATCCCCCCCCTCCAGACGAGGGGGAGGACGAGGAGGAGGACGAGGGGGAGGAGGGCGAGGAGGATGAGGGGGGATGGGGGAGGACGAGGAGGAGGAGGGCGGAGCAGACGAGGAGGAGGACGAGGAGGAGGAGGGCGAGGAGGATGAGGGGGGATGGGGGAGGACGAGGAGGAGGAGGGCGGAGGGAGGGACGGAGGGAGGGAGGAAGGGACCCCAGGAGAGGTTTGTGTAAGTGGCGATTGGCATAGTTGTATATTCGTGGCCCCAAGGGCCCTTATGACCACGGGCTCTTGTTGCTCTTCATCAGGTTTGTGTAAGTTGCGGCAAGGGCTATGTCCAGGGGCTCCTGCTCCAACTGCGCCTCCAACTCCCCCTGGCCTCACCGCCCTTACCAAGGGATATGTCGATCGATCCCTATCCCAGGCTTCGTGGGGGTTTCGAGTGGACCAAAAAAAATTGGGGCCCAACCCTGGGATATACGAGGGGGGGCGTCCATCCTCGATAGAGGTGCGTCCGAATAGCCCCATGGGGGTGTATCCCAGGGTTTCCCTCCTTTCTGAGCCGCTCCATGTTTCGCCGAAAAGTCTGGGGTTGGGATAGGAACATCGCCTGCGAGCCCTCTCCTCCTGCTCGGCCGCCATTCTCCATAGTTGTTTGTGGCTCCAAGAGGAGCGCTGGCATCGGAGGCTCTGCCCCACTTGCCGCCAGCATTGCTCGCCAGTTGCCAAGCATGGCTGCCCCCACATCTTCTCGCACCGACGCTCCGCCCATGGCCGCCGAACCCAATGCCCGTGCCCTCAACTGCGTGGAGTGCAAGAAACCATGCCAGGACAAGCCTCATACCGTCAAGGGCCGTGACAAGGACGGCAACGTCACCCGCGTCATCTGCTCCGACTGCAACGGCCTCAAGAAGCGCATCTTCGACCTCAGCCAGATGGAGGACGCCCCAGAAGGGTTCGTGATGGTCAAAGGCGACGAGCGCGCACAGTTCATGGCCGATTGCGCTGGCCTCTATGGCACAGATCTCTTGAATAAGATGCAGGAGTGGACGACGAACAAGACGTCGAAGAGCCGCGAGACCCAGGACGGCGAATACGGCGACGCGATGCCCGTCGCAAGTTCGTGAAGGACCCTGCCGCGTTCGAGCGGCTGTGCAGTCAGCCTAACATGACATTCGAATGCAAGCACAGCGGCATGCAGATGGTGTATGTGCCCGTGTACAAGTATCAGGACGTGAACAAACGGCTTGACCAGGATGAACAGATCCGTGAGACCAGCGGCGAGGCCAAACTCAAGAAGTCGAAGCCTCAGAGGGCGCCCAGGGACCCCAAGAGTGATGCACCTAAGCCGATGCCCGAGGCCCTCAAGAAAAAGGTCGACAAGGCTGTCCAAGAGATCGACGCTTGGCTCCACGCGGCGGCTGGCCCGCTCATGTACGCGAAAGTCGACAGTGACAACTCGTACGTGCCCGCCCACCTCGTCACCAAGGTCGAGTCTATTGGCACCGAGCTCGAGGAGATGAAGGGCAAATTCAATGAGGCGGTGGATCAGAAGATGGAGAGGGGCCACGTGCTGAACTTGTTCGAGCAGTCCAAGCTGATCGGCAGTCGCCACCAGGACGTCGTGGCCAAACTCGAAGGCCCCTCTTGGGGGGGGGAGGAGGAGGAAGAGGGAGGTGGGGGATAGGAGGAGGAGGAGGAGGAGGAGGAGGAGGAGGAGGAGGAGGAGGAGGAAGAGAGAGAGGAGGAGGAGGAGGAGGAGGAGGAGGAGGAGGAGGAGGAGGAGGAGGGAGAGGGAGAAGGGGGGGAGGAGGAGGAGGAGTAGGAGGAGGAGGAGGAAAAGGAGGAGGAGGAGGAGGAGGAGGAGGAGGAGGAGGAGGAGGGGGAGCCAGGCATGGTCGATGAGATGCCCGAGCACATGCGCCCGAAGGCCGAGCCTGCCACGGACGGCGAGGGGGCCGAGGCCGCCGACCTGCAGGCAGACGCTGGCGGCGCCGAGGACTGGCAGGGTTCACATGCATAACTTAAACCATGCATCGGGGTTCCTCGGGCCCAAATACAGTTGGAACATAATTGAAATAGCATTGAAAACCTCAGGATGAGAACGCCCCTGGAGACCTGAGCCCCTGTTCGCACGGGACCCTTTCGGATGCACTTCTGGACGTGTGCTAGATTTCTGGAGGAGCAGACGGGAACGAAGCGCAGGAGGCGCGAGAAGTCGAGCCCTGCCGCCGCTGGTGTAAGGAAGCGCCCAGCTGCAACTAGTGGGTCTGTTACAGGGGCTTAGGCAGTGGCCCTCTTGCTCTTGGGCGGCCTTCTAGGCAGTCTCCCTCTTACTCTCCCTCCCTCAGGCCTCACGATCATGGACTCTTACTCCCCCTCCCTCAGGCTTCACGACCAGGGGCCCTCGCTCTCCCTCATACTCTCCCTTCGCGATCTTACGCGGCCTTCTATGCAGTCTCCCTCGTACTCTCCCTCCCTCAGGCCTCGCGATCATGGACTCTTACTCCCCCCCCCCTCAGGCTTCACGACCAGGGGCTCTCTCTCTCCTTCTTACTCTCCATCTTACTCTCCCTCCCTCAGGCTCCCTCTAGGCAGCATCCCTGCTCTCGTGGACTCACGATCTCCCATTTCTGAGTGGCAGCGAGCAAGCTTGGCAACGACTCGTGGCATGCAACTTGCGGGCACACTTAAAGGGAAGTGTCCACCGTCGGCTGACGGCCGCAGTGCGCGTGTAGGTTTGACATCGGGGAGAGATTCAACGCTTGCGGAGTGGCACGCTTGCTCATTGTCGCAACTCTCCTCAATCTCCCTCGCCGTCATCTCCCCTGTCGCGTGCTGACCCTCCTCCCCTTAACCCGCCCCCTCCCTCCTCCTCGCACCGCCCGTCGAGGGGTATCCCGCGAGGTATCCCGTGTATCCCGCGTGAGAGCCTCGATCAGGGAACACGCGGGATACCCTGATAATTATCATGGTATCCCGCGAGATATGGCGTCATCCCTGCAGGTATCCCGCAAGGTATCCCACGTATCCCGCGTGATTTGTTGCGCGGGGCGCGCGGTGGGCAAGGGGTCGGAGTCGCGGCGCAGCAGGGGTGGGGGGCGGACCATGAAGAAACGGAACGAGGGGGCACCCGAGAGGAGGAGGGTGGAGGGGGCGTGGAGGTAGTGGCGGAGGGGCCGAGTGCCCACCACCAGGCAGGGTGGCTCGCCAGGTCGTGGAGGAGGGAGAGGGCGAAGGCATGATAACATTTGAGGAAGAGTGCAAATGCCAAAGCTTACCTCTCTCCCCCACAACGCTTCCCCCTGCCCCGCAGGTCCTGCAGATGAACGAGGGCACGGTGGCGACGCGTGCCTCGCAGAGGGCGCGGGGTCCGTTCTCTCCGGTAGACATGGGTGCTGCGGGGTCGTGTTTCACCCGAGCTTCTCCGGTGAATGCAATTATTTTTGCGCTACGGTTCCCTGTTTCTCCGGTGAATCCATGCTTCTTCTGTTTTACCTGCACGGTTCCCCGAGTGCCCCGTTCTCTCCCTCCTCATCTTCTTCCACCCTCCTACTCCAAACCCTCACTGGTCGCACCCCCTCTCTATGTGCACGTTTCCTACAGTGTGAGCGGCGACGCCCGTGGCGGACACGCGCCCTGGCCGCGCGCTCGGCCCCTCGGATTCATCCCGTGGACTGTCCCCTCATCGGACTGAGTGTCCGATGGTGCCACAGGCTTCCGAGCGCCAGCAACATCAACTACTATTATGTATTCCACTGTTGTTGCCCCAACGGCTACGATAGCAAGACGTCCACGACTATGTCTTAACTATAACTTGATGATGTTGAGTTGTTTCTTATGGGCGTCTGGGTTATATCGTAATTATGTATCAAGAGCGCCTGCCTTGTACGATGTACGTATTGTTACGCTTCATTTGCGTTTGGGTTTGCCAGATCAGAAATGTGTTCATTGTGTTTCCATACTGGATTGCCCATTTCTTAATTATGGTTCCATTATGTCTTACGTATGCATGTTCATGTCTAAACTATGCATCACTTATGTCTCAACATGAACGAATACTGGATTGATCATGTTTTAGTACGCTAAAGCATGTATTATGTATGTGGTTTCTTGTGTCTTGGTTATGTACCATATGTGTGTTGGAGTATGCCGTAGCTGTGTGTTAATCATGTTGCAATCAGGAATTGCTTATGTATGTTTAATGTCTTAACTATGTATTGAATATTGTTTAAATGTGCCTTGGCTCTGTAATAATGATGTAATGTGTGCTTCAACGTTGTCCTAGTCGTGCCTGGGTTATGTTTTACGTGTCTATTCTTTATGTTGCAGATGTGCCTTAACTATGTCTTATCTATGTCCTGACGGTGTTTATGATTATGCCAAATATGTTTCACTTGTTTCTTATCTGGGCCCCCCCACCGATTAGGGGGGGGCCTCAGGAGCGCGGAAACGGAAAAGGCAATGTTGGTAGGGATCAGCACACGCCCGAATGCTGATCCCTACCAACACGCTGCTTTGCTCTTTTACGGTGTTAATCATTTCTCCACGGTGTTTGAATTCTTGTTTGATTAAAGTTTAACGTTGTCCTCATTATGACATAACTAAATTCAATGAAGCTATTCGTTATGTCTAACTTATGCCTTAATTGTGTTTCCAGAGCGAGTCTAGAACGGGTCATCCCACTCTTTGGGGGAGGCCTTAGGAACGCGGAAACGGAAACAAGGCCATTTTGGTAGGGATCAGCACCCGCCCGAGTGTTGATTCCTACCAAAACGCTGATTTGCTCATTTAAAATCTTAATTGTATACCCATGATGTTTATAGCCAACTGATGTTCAACATTGCCCTTGTTATGTCCGAACCAAAGATAATGAAGCTCTTCGTGATGTCGGACCTATGCCTTGAATATGTTTCAAAACTGAGCTTGGAACGGTGCCCGCACCCTTTTAGGGGAGGCCTTAGGAGCGCGGAAACGGCAAAAAGCCATTATGGTAGGGATCAGCACCCGCCCGAGTGCTGATCCCTACCAAGACGCGGCGTTGCTCCTCTTAAGGCTTTAATTGTATATCCATGCCGTTTAAATTATGTCTTAATTAAACTTTAATATTGTCCTTATTATGTCCTAGCTAAATTACATGAAACTCTTCACTCTGTCTATAAGTATGTTCCAGGACCAACCTAGGACGGACTAGGCTAATTACATGTCCATAAGTATGTTCCAAGACCGAACCTAGAACGGGCCCCCCACCCTTTGGGGGGAGGCCTTAGGAACGCGGAAACGGAAACACTGCCATGTCGGTAGGGATCCGCACCCGCCCGAGTGCTGATCCCTGCCAAAAAACGTTGGCTTGCTTCTTTTTAAAGTCTTAATTACATACCCATGATGTTTATATTCTGTCTTAATTAAGGTTTAGCGTTGTCCTTATTATGTCCTAAATCTCACGAAGCTTTTCATAATGTCTAACTTATGCCTTACTTATGTTTCGGGAACGATTCTAGAACGGGCACCCCGCCCATTGGGGGGGGGCTGTAGGAGCGCGGAAACGGAAAAGGCCATGTTGGTAGGGATCCGCACCCGTTCGAGTGTTGATCCATACCAAAATGTTGTTTTGCTCCTTCATTTTTTGTTTAGTATATCACCCTGATGTTTAAATTCTGTTTCAACCAAGCATCCGTTGTTGTAGTGCGGTGTCTATCGATATGGCTGCCCATGCATTCCATATGGAAAAACATATAAACTTCACAGAGAAACGCAATACCAAAAAACTGCAACACTGCATTTTTTGTCGTGCCAATTTTCTTATGCAGTATATATTTTGCCATATGGAACGCATAGGCAGCCATATCGCTAGGAACCGCACTTGGACAACTTGTTTGCCTTTTTTTTGAAGGGTTTGATTAAATGTCCATGACGTTGTCTGTAACATTGCCATAATTATGCCCTAACTAAAGTTATTCGTATTTAACATTGTATTTCACATTGTCATTATTATGCCCGATCTAAAGTTAATGAGGCACGTATCGCGCGTTAGTGTCCGAATTAATTGTTATGTCTTAAGTATGCGTCTTGTGTGTTGAATCATATCGTAACCATGTCTCAGTTAAGTACTAAGAGGGTCGGATATCACGACTGCGACTGCTGATGCTCTTACTACTACCAGGGCCCGTACTCCTACAACTCATATATCTACGCCGAGGACTATTCCTGTTCCAGTTTCCAGTGCTACTGCATGCTTCTCTGTTTGGGGCCCACGTCAGAAGCGACGGTTCCCTCAATGTCTTCGCTCCGCTGTTTGGGGCCCACGTCAGAAGCGATGGTCCCCTCAGTGCCACGGTTCAAAACCTCGCGTGCCCCTGCCCCCATCGCCTCGCGCGCCCCCCTCGGGCCACGCCTCGGGCCACGCCCATGGAGCCTACGCAACAGGGCGGATCGCGCCCCGAGCAGCCGCCGCGCGAGACGATTCCGCAGACGCCTATAGACTTGTTGATGGATCAGGCGGAGCGGGAAGTCAAGAGTCGGCGGTGGAAGGGAGAGAAAGAGAGAGAGAGAGAGAGAGAGAGAGAGAGAGAGAGAGAGAGGGAATTGGGGGGGGGAGGAGGGTGGGCGAGGGAGGTTCAGAGCGGTGGGGAGGGGAAGGAGGAGGAGGAGGAGTAGGAGAAGGAGGAGGAGGAGGGTGGGAAGGATGATGAGGAGCATGAGGGGGAGGAGGAGGAGGAGGAGGAGGGGGAGGAGGAGTAGGAGGAGGAGGAGGTGAATACAATGGAGCAGGGCCGAGAGCAGGTGTTCCACCGCATCACCGATCTGGAGAGTCGCGTGAAGAAGCTGGAGGATGCCAAGAACAAGAGGGAGCAGAGGGAGCAAGGGCACGAGGGAGCCGCGGGGCAACAATGAGGATTGAGCGGTGCCCGTCAGTAGATTGCTCGTTTACGATTGTCTCCGACGCTGGTTCGCGCACGTTCGCTGCGGGGCCCCAGAGAAATGGTTACGATTGTCCCAGGTGCTCGTTTACGATTGCTCCATCACGATTGTCTCGGATGGTTCAGGCACTCTCAGTGGCTTTCAACTTATCTCAGCTTATCCCCCTCGCCCTCCGCCCCTCCCCCCCAGCCCCATCCCTTCCCCCGCCGTCCTCCTCCTCGTCCGGAGCGAAGATCGATGCGGGGCAGTGTGACCGCGACGGCTCCTGCATCGTATGTAGCGTTCTTCGTGGGGCCCGCCCACGAGCTCGAATCGAATCCGTGGCACAGCCATTTGTGATCGAGGCGTTTGCATGCCAATCGCTGAGTCGCCTCCACCGCCCGAACTTCGCGGACGATGGCCGCGAGCGCGGCGATCCAGGGGGTGCGCGAGGTGGCGGAGCTCATGGCCGTCAGCGCGCAGAACGGCGTCAACAAGCTCGCGGACACGTACAGGCTCATGACCGCGTCCATCAATGGCCTCCAGTCGGTCTCCGTATCCGAGGCCACGCAGATGATCACGATCATCTCTGGCACCCAGTTCGACGTCCACCAGAAGGGCCACCTGGCGAACCTCGTCAATTCGAAGATCGGCACGACGACCGCCCGCCCAGTGAGGGCTGGAGGGGGGCCGAGTCGCACGGTGAACAGCCGTCTTCAGGACTGCCTCTCGTTCTACAACTACATGACAGAGGACTTGTGGACGAAGTTTCTGGACCAGAACTGCCCTTGGCATCAAGTGCTCGACGGGATTGCCGCGCGAGCAGATGAGATGGGACTAGTTAGCCCGAGCGAGCCGACGGCGCTGTCCATTTGGTGCACGTTGGTGCTGGCGCGCACTCCGCAGGGCATCCAGCCGCAGACCTCGGGACACGAGTGCGTGACGAAGAAGGATGAAATCATGGCTGCCATCGCCCGCCGTCGGGCGCTCGTGCGGCTCCCTCACCACGGCGTGGTCAAGACCTACCCCGACTCGCCTGGCGAGTTGCATGCGCTGAGCGAGGACGGCGCCACAGTCTACAGGGCGGCCTACCCAGACCACGCACCTCCCGTGTTGCCGAAGGTCAACAGCAGCTGGGTCGACATCCTGAGGAAGCAGATGCCGTGCCGCCGATCTCACGCCAAGATTTCTGGCGACATGAGGTTCGTTCGCGGGTCTGGGGGGCGCCTCGGACAGGACCTCGGCGCGCGCATGGTGCCTGCGATGGGCATGGCTCCATGCGAGCATCGTGCAGGCGACCCCTACGTGCCAGGCCTCATGATCGCCAATGGCCAGCCACAGCAGCCTCAGTACCAACAGCACGGCCAGCCTCAGTACCCACAGCAGCCTCAGTACCCACAGCAGCCTCAGTACCCACAGCAGCCTCAGCCCCACCCCCACGGGCAGCCTCAGCAGCACCAGTCGCGCCAGCAGTTGGCGTTGCCTGGGCCGGAGGATGGCGGTGCGGCGCCCGTTGCTGGCGCAGGAGTGCAGTGGAAGTAAGAGTAGTAATAGCAGTAGCAGTGGTAGTAGTAGTGGTAGTAGTAGTGGTAGTAGTAGTAGTAGTAGTAGTAGTAGTAGTAGTAGTAGTAGTAGTAGTAGTAGTAGTAGTAGTAGTAGTAGTAGTAGTAGTAGTAGTAGTAGTAGTAGTAGTAGTAGTTGTTGTAGTAGTAGTAGTAGTAGTAGTAGTAGTAGTAGTAGTAGTAGTAGTAGTAGTAGTAGTAGTAGTAGTAGTAGTCGTAGTAGTAGTAGCAGTAGTAGTGGTAGTAGTAGTAGTAGTAGTAGTAGTAGTAGTAGTAGTAGTAGTAGTAGTAGTAGTAGCAGTAGTAGTAGTAGTAGTAGTAGTAGTAGTAGTAGTAGTAGTAGTAGTAGTAGTAGTAGTAGTAGTAGTAGTAGTAGTAGTAGTAGTAGTAGTAGTAGTAGTAGTAGTCGTAGTCGTAGTAGTAGTAGTAGTAGTCGTAGTAGTAGTAGTAGTAGTAGTAGTAGTCGTAGTCGTAGTCGTAGTCGTAGTAGTAGTAGTAGTAGTAGTAGTAGTAGTAGTAGTAGTAGTAGTGGTAGTAGCAGTGCACTTAGAAGCAGTAGACTTACTATGAGTACGATCGCTAGTGCTAGCTAGCACTATCGATCGTCGCAGTAGTTGTAGCAGCAGTAATACTATCAGTGCTAGTAGTCGTCGTAGGCGTATGGTTTGCAGTATTCGTCACACTTGTAATGGTAGAAGTACATGTAGACTCAGGCGCGCGAGTGCGAGTGCACGCATGCGACGCCGATTTTCACATGTTTGCGGTTGCTCTGCGCAACAAGCTCAGCAATGCCAGTGGTAAGAAATTGGGGAAGGGGGAGGAGGGATGAGGAGGAGGGGGGGGGGGGGGGGGGGGGATGAGTAGGAGAAGGAGGAAGAGGAGAAGGAGGAGGAGGAGGGGGAGGAGGAGGGGCGAGGAAGACACATGGACGTAGAAGAAGCGGGGTGCGCGTGCCACCCCGACCCTCCCCGACACCAGAGGAGACGGCGGCGCGCCTGCAGCTGGCCGCTCCGTCGAGGACATGGCGGACAGGCTCTTCCCAAGCCGAACCAGGGGGCGCCTGCGAGACCTCCGAGTCGACCCCCTCCCTCCACCCCCTCCTCCCTATCCCGCCTTGCCTCCGTGACTCCTCTCCCTCCTCCACTCGCTCCCTCTCGTCCTCTTGTACCCATCGTACTCATCAGCTCACTCATCTCATTCATCATCGCACTAATCATCTGACCCATCATCTTACTGGTCATCTGACTCATCATCCTGCTCAGCATCGTACTTACTCATCTTATATTACTCATTATCCTACTCACCATCGGACTTAATTTCTTACTCTCTATCGTACGCATCTTATCATACCAATAGTATAGTACCCATCTTATCTTACTCATCACCTTACTCATCATCGTCATCATCATCGTCTTACTCATCCTGTTCCTCTCTCGTTCCTCTCCTGCCTCCCTCCTCCTCCCCGTTGTTCCTCACCCTCCCCTCCCCCCCCATCCGCTCCTGTTCCCCCTCTCGCCCTCTCCTCGGGGAAGTGGGATGGGGTGGTGCACGGGGTCTTGAGAAGAATGGGGCACCCTGGTTCGTCCTGCGAAGGTTCGGCAGGGTGCTGGCTAAAGGCAGGGGCAAGCGGGGCGCCGCGGCCGCGGCTGATGCTGATGAGAGCGACGGGGGCGAGGGCGAGGACAGGGGCAAGGAACTCCACCAGGAGGGAGAAGCGTGGGTGGAGGCGGACTCAAGGGGGTGAATTCTTGACGCTTCGCGTATCACCACCAGACGACCCGCTCGCTGGAAAGGTAGCCCCACCAGCCCATCCAAAAACGATGCCCAGGCGAATTGCGGTGATCTGGGAAGTGAGGGAGCATGCAGAGTAGCAAAGGGCTGGGGGACCCGTCTTACCCAAGAGGGCCAGGATGGAGGAGGGGTCGGAGGAGGATGAGGAGGAGGAGGACGAGGAGGAGGAGGAGAGGGAGGAGGGGCAGCAGGTGGGAAAACTGGGGGGAGGGAGGAGGGAGGAGGGAGAATAGGCGGATGATGAGGAGCAGGGGGAGGATGAGGAGGAGGAGGAGGAGGAGGAGGGGGAGGAGGAGAAGAGGAACGGAGGATGAGGAGGATGAGGCTGATAATGTGGAGGAGAAGGAGGAGGAGTAGGCCGACAAGGTGGAGGAGGAGGAGGAGGAGGATGAGAAAGATGATAAGGAACAAGAACAATGCCGTGCACAAGAGCCTCCTAGGATGCCCCTTGTAAGTTGTTTTGGAGTCCTCTTGGAGCGCTGGGAGTCTTGGATGCCTCGGGGATCCTCTTGAGGCCTCTTGGGGGTCTAGGGAGCCTCGTGAGGGCCTCTTGGGGACCTCTTGGGGCCTCCTGGGCGCCTCTTGAGGCCCTCTTGGGGCGCTCTTGGGAGCCTTGGGAGCGCTCTTGGGGCCATCTTGGAGGTGATCGATCAAAGGAGGGCGTCCCCCAATTAGCGTCCCCCCATCGGGAGCCTCTAACATCGCCTCTTGGACCCCTCTTGGGACGCTCTTGGAGCGCTCTTGGGCGCTCTTAGGGCCGTCTTGGAGCCATCTTGGGCCCCTCTTGGGGCCCTCTTGGGCCCTATTGGAACCATTTTGATGCCTCGAATGGCCATCGGAAGCGAAAAGGTGAGAAAGCAAAAAACATTGATTGTCCTTAGGTTTTGGAGCCATGTTGGCCTCTTGGGGGGCCTCCTTGGGAGGCTACGTGGCCAATTGGAGTCGTCTTGGGGCGGTCTTGGGGCCTTTTGGAGCATCCTCGGGGCCATCTTGAGGCGTCTTGGGTTGTCTTGAGCCATCTTGGAGGTCATCTTGGGCTCTCCGAGGCCCTCTTGGAGCCATCTTGGGCCATCTTGGACGCCCCCGACTAACAGCGAACCCCCCCGTCCAGGTCCAGGGGAGGGGGGTAGGGGGAGGGGCAAACCCCTCCCCGAAGGGGAAGAAGGGAAGATGGAAGAGGAAACTCCCTGAACCCCCTAAGCCCAGAGGGCTGGTGGGATTTGGGGCGAGGGGGATGGGGGGGAAGAGGGATGAGGAAGTTAGGAGAAGGGTCGCCCTCACAGAGACATAGTTTCGTCGTGACTGCGGCGCCCCCCCCCCCCCTCTAGGATTGCCCCAGGAGCAGGGGTGGGAAGGGGGGGGCGGATGAGGAGGGGGAGGATGATGAGGAGAAGCAGCAACGACAGCAGCAGGGGCGGAAACGACGCCCTTTGTCTGGTGGCGCGGCAAGCGGGGCAGAGCCTCCATGTGCCAGACGGCGGGGGGGCGGGACGAGAGGAGGAGGGGCAAGCTAGGTGCACTCGCGTCACATCTGACATCCTACCCATTGGGGCCGCGTCACATCTGACATCCCACCCCTTAGGGCAGGGCCTCCATCGAGTTCATCACACCCCGTTCCTATTTCTTTGCGCCCCCCCCGTTGGGCCCGATGGCCGCCCCCCCCCCGCCCCGCCCCGTCAGCCCCCTGCGTGCAACCCTATAGGACACGGGCCCCGCAGCGACGGGCAAGGGCAAGCGCAAGGCCAAGGGCAAGGGGGGCGCCCGCGGCAAGGGCAAGGGCAAGGGGGGTGCCCGCGCCCTGCGCAAGCCGGCGGCCGCCCCGAACGTGTCCTTGAAGTTCCCTGGCGTGGCGGGGCCTGCCCCGCCCGTCTCCTACAAGAGCTACAAAATATGGTGGTTTTTCAGCGTCGCCGCCGCCCCCGTCCACATCCCGAGACTCCTCCTCGTCCGCCTCTTCCTGCCCTCCCACTCCCCTCCATCTTTCCCTCCCCCTCCGATTCAGTTTCTGGGCGACCCCCGAAAGCTTAAATCGGGCGCCCCCCGAAAGCTTAAACCGACGACGCAGAGCATCGGAGGCCTCAGGGGGGCCCTCGATGCGGACGTCGGAGGCCCCAGGGGGGCCCTCGATGTCCGCCTGCATATTCCCCTCCTCCTCCTCCTCCTCCTCCTCCTCCTCGCGCCGTGGTTGCCCGAGCGCTTGGGGGCCGTGGATCTACACGTCCTTCGGCTCGTCGCGCTGGAGGGTGCTGAAGGCTGGGCAGGTGGTCGATGTGCAGTTTTCTTGGAAAAAGAAAGAGCCCCAGCTCGTGTGGAAGGATGTCGTGCGCTACGTTCAGAACGGTAGGTGAACACCTATGCGTAGGTGAGGGTTTCAGTGCCATGAGCTTGTGCTCTTTGGTTCGTTTCTGATCGTTGCCCGCAACGGTGGCTTGACCCCTTGGCAGCGAACCAGACACCGTGCGTTAGAGAAACGCAAGTGGGAAGAACAACATTCTCTCGCTCTCCCCTTTCTCGTGCCCGTTCCAGCCATGGGCGCGTGGCTATGCGTCGGTCATCCCTGCAGGGCCCTCTTCATCCCCCCTCCTCCTAAAGGTATCCCCCCAAGGGTATCCTTGAAGACTTTGGCCTCAACTTGGGCGCCCAAGGGCCTTGCATCCTAATTATGTTGGTAGGGCAGAAATGTGAGAGTGCCCTTCTCCTCCCTCCTCTTTCCCTCCCTCCTTCCTTCCCTCCCCCCCTCCTCCCCTCCTTCCACCTCCTTCCCTCCTTCCCCCCTGCCCCCCCCTCCCTTCCTTCCCCCCCCCTCCCGAGATCGGCTCGAGATGGAAGTGGCGGTAGGTGTATGGGAGTTTTTTTTCTATGTGTGGGTCCCCCCAGCGGGCCCATGGTTGATCGCGCGGGTAGCACCACGGGTTAATGCGCGGTGGGCGCGGCCGACGCTACCAGAGCCGCCGACGGATACGGAGCCGCCGACGACTCCGCCGACGGAGCCTCGAACTTAGCGGCCTCGCGGGGCCATCGGGGAATTCCAAGGCCGAGCGGCGATCGATCGATCGATTCATCAATCGATCGGTCGCCGTTTGGCCCATTCGCACGCCGAGGCCCGAATGGATCACGAGCAGCGAGAGCAGCGACGGCAGGCCCGAGACGATCGACGACGACACCGACAGGCCCGAGACGATCAGCGACGACAGCGATTAAGGCATTCCCCCCTCCACCACGAACGTTGCCGCCACTGCAGTCGTCGAGCACGCGATTCGACGGGAGGCTCCGCCCCCGCATGCATGCCAATTCATAACTTTTCCATAAGTTTTCCTAACTTGTTCATAACTCTCGTATTGTGTTTGTAACTTTTCGCGTCCGTTTCTCGTGAATCATAACTCTCAGCTAACGATTTATAACTGTTGTGTAACTCTGATGGGCCCAAGCGCAACTACAATATAAGTCGATACAAGTCGTGGTATAAGTGCAGCATGTACTTACATCTTGTTATATTTCAACAAGAGTTATATCTACATACATCTAGATACGACCGATACAACTGTTGATCGCTGGGTTATATTGAGCCTTGCGTGAGTAATAACACGATTTCTGGAGACATATATCGCCTGAACCAAAGGGGTGCACGAAGTAGGCCACTTCGTGCTCTTCAAGTTCCCAGAACTCCATTCCTGGGCATGATTTTGAATGCCCGGAGCCAACTGTAGGCCACTTCGTGTTCTTCTAGTTCCCAGAACTCCATTCCTGGGCCACATTTTGAATGCTGAGGCAGGCTGATGCTGCGGCCGAGGCAGGCTGAGGCTGAGGCAGGCTGAGGCTGAGGCCGAGGCTGAAGGCAGACTGAGGCTGAGGCTGAAGCAGACTGAGGCTGAGGCTGAGGCAGGCTGAGGCTGAGGCTGAAGCAGGCTGATGCTGAGGCAGGCTGAGGCTGAGGCTGAGGCTGATGCAGGCTGAGGCTGAGGCAGGCTGAGGCTGAGGCCGAGGCTGAAGGCTGAGGCTGAGGCTGAAGCAGGCTGAGGCTGAGGCTGAGGCAGGCTGAGGCTGAGGCAGGCTGAGGCTGAGGCTGAGGCAGGCTGAGGCTGAGGCTGTGACTGCGACTGCCGTTGCCGCTGCGACTGTCATCGCGAATGCGACTACGACTGCGAGAACAGCAGAATTCTACAACTGGATTTTCATCTGAATCTTAAGTGGAATGCTTTCAGATATGCTTCTACATATCGCTGTTAGGTTGCTTTGCCGGGATATTATTTTTTTCCTTTGTTCAAGCGGGTGACCTAGCGATCGTGCTGGTGTTCGGGCCCCAAGCTCGGCTCTCCGCAGCGGCCGCTCGGGGCGATCCCCGGGCACCCCCGGGCCGCTCTCGGCCAGGCGCAGTCGCCAACCGGACCTTCCAGAGTGTTAGAAAATAGCCCTCCAGACCTACTGGACTACCTAAAACGTCGACAGGAACTTAGGCGTCGAGGTCCTGGTGCTATTTGTTATCCCTCCTGGAAGGTCAGGGCAGAAGGAGGCACTCCGAGGCAGGGACGTGGCCGAACACGCAGGGAAACGCCTGGAAACCTGGCGCCTCGAAGCTCCGGCGGTGTATGCCTGTGCCGAACTTGGAAGAAGACAAAGCGCCATATCTGCATACTCCAGATTTCGTAATAAAGAGAGGGGGGTCTCATTTCGGGGGGGGGTCTCTTCCAGACTATCTTGGAGGGCCTGGGGGGGTCTGGGGACGATGTTTTGGAGGGTTCTCCTACGGGGGGGGGGTCTGAAATGGCTTGTCTTGCAGGGTCCAGCCCCCCTCCCTTTTATCACGAAATCTGGAGTAACTTTTGGCGCTCCGCGCGGGATTCTTGGACCTGCGCAGGACCCTCCTCCCTGGCGCGCGGAGCGCGCCAGGGGCGGCGCCGGAGGCGCCGCCGCGGGGGGAGCCCGCCCTCGGCCAGGCGCAGCCGCCAGAAGGAGGCACTCCGAGGCAGGGGCACGGCCGAGGACCTCGAAGCTTCGGCAGTGCGTGCCTGTGCCGCTCTCTCTCTCCCTCTCTCTCTCTCTCTCCCTCTCTCTCTCTCCTCCTCTTAAGTCGGGCCTGTCCCCCTACAGGAGGATTTTCGACGAAAAATAAGAAATACCCAAAACAGAATCAACAAATAATCAAAAAATAATGCGGAAACCATGTTTTGAGTATTTTTTGTTTTTCGGGGGGGATATTTTTGGGATTTTTTTTGGGTTTTCGTCGAAATATCCCCCTGTAGGGGGCACGCCCGACAGAACTCTCCTCCGAGCCTGCGCCAGGAGGCGACCGCCGGCGGCGGGCGCAGGGCGTCCCCCGGGGGCGGCGCGGCGCTCGCCGCGGGGGGCGGCGGAGACCGGGGCCGCTCCGCAGCGCGGCGGAAGGCCTCCAGGGGGTGCGCCCGGCCGGAGGCCGAGCCCGCCGAGCTCAGCCTGCAGGCGGGTCGCCGCGGGGGGGTTGCTAAAAGGGGGATGGGGGGGTAGGAATTCGGTCGGGCGCGTCCCCCTACAGGCGGACTCTGGGCGACAAATGAAAACAGCCCAAACAGATCCAAACAGAGGCAGGCAATCATAGAAACAAGTGGTCCCAGACTATTTGTTGTCAAAACTCTTTTTGAATATTCCTCCTGCTAAAGGGACAGGCCCGACTTTCAGGTTAGAAGTGGATGCTAAAGTGGGTTTCACCTGGCCGAACCCAACTTAGAAGTGGGTTACAGGTGCCACTGTGTGGCTCAGGATGATGAGGTAACTCCGCTGAGTGGGCTCCGCCCGCTTGGCCCAGACCTGTGCGCCCTTTCACTTGGGGCACGTGCAACCCACTTCGAGGCTGGGTTAGGCTGGACAAAACCCACTTTAGCATCCACTTCTAACCCCCCATCCCCTGAGCAACCCCCGTGGCGATCCAAGTAGGTGCCTGCCAGATGGGGTCCGGATAGACCCAGAGATCCAACGCATTGAAAAAACAAGGCGGAGGTTTTTCACAGTTTTCGGGCTCAAGGGGCCCTCGCCGGGCCCTGGGTCCGTTACAAAAACGGCTCAGGAAGAGAAACCGGTCCTGGGGAATGGGTCGAGACCTCTGGGGACCGCGCATGGAAGAAATCACGACGTCGGATTTCTGGGGATGTCGCCGCGGTGTTTGTCGCCGACGCGCTCACGTGGGCGACGCCGACACCACGGCAAACCCATGGCACACCCTGCGCCCCGTGCCCCGGCAGGCGAGGCCGGTACAACCGCGGCAAGCCCGCCGCGCCCGAGGCGGAGTCCGCCCTGGTGGCCGCGGCGCCCTCCCCGAGACGTAAAGCCGCGCGTCGGCACAAACGGCGTGGCGATAGCGATGGGGTCGGAGGATCGCGCCGCTTCGCCGATGCATCGGCGACGTTGGCGATGCATTGGCGCCAGCGGCGTGGGGACATGCTGGCTCCACATCGAGCCGCTTCGTCGATGCATCGGCGATGCGGCGCGATCCTCCGACCCCATCTGCTCGGACCCCCATCTGGGAGGCCTAGGGCCTGTCAGCGGCGGACCCAAGGGGGAAGCGAGAGGGGGCGGGCCTCCTCCGAAAACGGCGGGGCTTCTCCCAACACCCCCTCGCGTCATGGAGACATCTTTGGGGCAATCTTTCACTATTTTCGGCCTCTTGGGGCCCTCGACGGGGACCGTCAAACAACTACTCAGGATGAACAACTGATCCTGGGGAATGGGTTGTGTCGTTGTGTCGAGACCTCGGGGGGTCGACGTCATGAACAAATGATGACGTCGAGTCTGGGTCGTAAGCCCCCGCGCCATCTGAGAAGCCGTTCTCAGACCCCCCCGACGTCATGATTTTCTCATGACGTTGACCCCCAGAGGTCTCGACCCACTCCCCCGGGATCGGCTTTTCATTCCGAGTCGTCTTTGGGCGGCCCCGGGGCCCGGCGAGGGCCCCCCAGAGGCAGACAATCACGAAACACCTCCTGTCGTGTTTTTTTGGCGACCCGAGGGGGTCTGGGTCTGCAAGGGCGCCTAACTTCGCGCTGCGCGCTGCGCCAAGAACTTCGCGCTCTCGCGCCGCCCACTAGGGGAGAAGAGGAGGATGAGGAGGCGGAGCCGAACAGCGAAGCGCGAATCACTCCGCGCTCTCGAGGGCGCCCTTGGGTCTGTGTGGCCTCGGATCGGGGAGACGCAAGACTCGGGTTCGAGGGACTCGGGTTGGCCCGACGGGGCCATCATAAAAATGACGAGGCCCCATCTGAAATCTGACGCGAGCTCCCGCTGCACACATCCCACGACAACTGCACCTTCAAAACCCTGGACGCGCTCGTTAAAAAAACGTCGGCAAACCCAGGTCCCGGCGTACTCGAGTCGTACGTTTAAGTCGGGCGTGTGCCCCTACAGGGGGATTTTGAGCGAAAAATGAAACATACGCAGAACAAGCGCCCCACAAAAATGGTAAAACAAATCGTCCCCCGACTATTTGATACAAAATTTTTGAATATCCCCCCTGTAGAGGGACAGGCCCGACTTAAGCGTACTCGAGTTTTACGTTTCCCCGGTCGGAGGCGGCTTCCGCGCGCCTTCTCGGCAGGCGCGGGGGGCCTCCGCGCAGCCCCGCCGTCCTCTCACAAGGCCCGCCTCCCGCTCTCGCCTCCCCCCCACCGGCCCGCCGAGCGCAGCCTCGGCGTCGTCGCGACGGGAACGCCGAACGCCGCGAGCGGGTCCTCCCCAGAGAGGACGACGGGAGAGAAAATTGGTACACACTTCTCGATTTGTGCGTGCCATCATTGCGCAAGGGCCATGCTAATCTTCTCTGTGTCGTTCATATTCTAGCGCATGATCCCCGAAGGGAGGAGGAGAAGGAGGAGGAGGAGGAGGAGGAGGAGGACGAGGAGAAGGAGGAGGAGGAGGAGGAAGAGGAGGAAGAGGACGAGGAGGAGGGGGAGGGGGAGGAGGAAGACCAGTGGAAACCCAAGAGTCATCAACGATATTGGACTCAACCCTCGCTCCAAGCTCCCTCTTCATAGGCCCCTACAACCTACAACGGTTCATGTCCATTGAGGGAGCTTCCCTTTTGGAAGACAACAATTTGAAGATCCTGAAGCGTGCCAAAACATTGTTCTCGGGATTTCAACGCCACGTATCAACATGGCTGCTGCGTCTTGACGTCGTACCAGAACGCTACCTTTGGGACTTCAACACAGCGAATCAACATAACTGTTGCGCCCGCATAATCCTGAATCCTTCCAACACGCCATTTCTGGTACGTTGATCATGGGAATCCGTGAAACTCTTGCAAATGTTTAAAACGAATGTGCGCGGCGCTAAAGCGACAACCACATTTTGAAAACGACCCGCCCTCAAACCGTGAAACTCTTGCAAATGTTGAAAACGAATGTGCGCTGCGCTAATGCGAGAACCAGATGTTGAAAACGAGCCGCCCTCAATCCGTGAAATTCCTGGGCATAAGCAACCACATGTGCGCGGCGCTAACGCGAGAGCCACATGTTGAAAACGACCCCCCCTCAATTCGTGAAACTCTTGCAAATGTTTAAAGCGAATCTGCGCGGCGCTAACGCGAGATCGACATGTTGAAAACGACCCGCCCTCAATCCGTGAAACTCTTGCACATTTTTTAAAACGAATGTGCACGACGCTAAGGCGAGAGCCACATGTTGAAAACGACCCGCCCTCAATCCATGCAGCTCTTGCAAATGTTTAAAACGAAGATGCGCGGCTCTAAGGCGAGAACCACATGTTGAAAACGACCCGCCCTCAATCCGTGGAACTCTTGCAGTTTTTTAAAACGAATGCGCGGCGCTAAGGCGAGAGCCACATGTTGAAAACGATCCCCCTCCATCTGTGAAACTTTTGACACTTTTTAAGCTTCGGGGTCATACATGGTGAGGAAGTCTCAAGCGAAACGCCCGGCCCGCCCTAAAAACTGGCCGCGGGGTGCGACAGGGAGGAGTTATCTATAAGGAGAAGGAATGGAGGAGGCAGGGCCCACTTCGGCTCCTCCGGTCCGATCCGAGTCGACCCCGATGGCCTCCGACTCCGATACGGTTCGATTTCGGACTCCGACATGGACTCCGCTGTCCCAGTGGAGGAGTTTACCAGCCCGCCGTTTCCCGCCGACTTGGAGGAGGAGGTGGAGAAGGAGGATGAGGAGGAGGAGGAGGAGAAGGAGGAGGAGGAGGAGGAGAAGGAGGAGAAGGAGGAGGAGCATGAGGAGCAGGAGGAGGAGGAGGAGGAGGAGGTGGAGGAGGTGGAGGTGGAGGAGGAAGATGAGGATGAAGGAGAAGGAGTAGCAGGAGGAGGAGAGAGGAGGAGGGGAGGAGGAGGAGGAGGAGGAGGAGGAGGAGAGGAGGAGGAGGAGGGGGAGGAGGAGAAGGAGGAGGAGGAGGAGGATGAGGGGGAAGGATGATGATGAGGAGGAGGATGAGGAGGAGGAGGAGGAGGAGGAGGAGGAGGAGGAGGAGGAGGAGGAGGAGAAGGGGAGGAGGGGGAGGAGGAGGGGGAGGAGGAGGAGGAGGAGGAGGAGAGAGGAGCAGGAGCAGGATGATGATGATGATGATGATGATGATGATGATGATGAGGAGGAGGAGGAGGAGGAGGAGGAGGAGGAGGAGGAGGAAAAGGAGGAGAGGAGGAGCAGAGAGGAGGAGGAGGAGGAGGAGGAGGAGGAGGAGGAGGAGAAGGAGGAGGAGGAGGAGGAGAGGAGGAGGAGGGAGGAGGAGGAGGAGGAGGTGGAGGAGGGAGGAGGAGGAGGAGGAGAGGAGGGGGAGGGGGAGGAGGAGGAGGGGAAGGAGCGGAGCGGGGCCCCTGTGGGCGTTGGAGCGCCGTATTCGGAAGTGGGGACGTCCGGCCTCCACCCAGGCCCAAGGACCGCCAACAAAAAAGAGTTCAGCAGGGGCCCGACCACAAAAAACCTTCCACAAGAAACCCAACCCTGAGACCCCAGGAAGTCAACCGACTTTTGATGTGGGAGCGTCACGCTCTCCATGGCAAAACCATCGAGACCCAGGAAACGCAGGGCACCCTGGAGACAAGCAGGGTGTTTGTTGGCATGGGCACCCACTGTATCTATCTTCTCCCCCCTCTCCCCCTCCTCAGGGGACGAGAAAACAGCAGGGACATTACTAAGCTTCGGAGGTCCGCGCGGGTTTCTCGGATCAGCGCTGGACCCCCCTGTCGGCGTTTCTGGCGCCGCCGGGTCCCAACGCCGAACAGAGCCATCCGCGAGGACTTCCTGAACGACGCGAGCGGGTCCTCACCCAGACCTCCGACGATGTGTTTTTTTTGGCCCCCCGCGGTTCTGGAGCCCATCATCGGGTCCCAGGACAAACAATGTCGGATCAGGGACGAAAGCCTGCTCCTGGGGGAAGTGGTCGAGACCTCCTGGGCATGGATTGAATTCACCATCTCGTCGGATGTCTAGGCAGTTAGGAAGCCGCTCAAACATATATTTTTTCAGCAGAGTCGGATGTGAACAATCTTAAAATACAACACGCGGGCGCACATAGCCCAGGCTCATGCCACGAGCACCCTGATCACAAGGTCTCAGGGCGCAATCGTGAAGGCACGTACCCGAATATATAAACGGGCCATTCCAGCAGGGGATAAGAAAGCGTTGTCGAGAACTGCAGTTGATCTCATGGGTGGCTCCGGCTTTCTTATGCCCCGCACTGGACTGCCGAGGTGTGGCTCCTGCTCGAGATCTGTCTCCAGCAGTGTCTGCCTTGTGCGTGGCGCTTCTTGCAGAGATGCCTGGCTTGATCTCTCCCTGCTGCCTTCCTCCTCTTCCCCCCTCTTCTTCACTTCCCTCCCTCCTCGCTCCTCTTCCCTCCTCCTCCTCACTCTCCTCCCTCCTCTTCACTCCCTCCACGATCTCTGTTTGCCTCCCTCCTCTTCCCTCTCTTCCCTGCCCACGCCTCGCCCTCCCGCCCCGGTGGAACTGTGCGCAACATCGCTCGGACACTTGAGCGAGCGACCGCGGGAACCGTGCGACAGATCATCAGAGAGAAGAGACATAGCCAAATCTTAAACATTTAAGTGCGGACCTTGCCAGATCCGGCCCATCTCCGACATTGGAGAGACGGGATCAAGGAGGGGGGACCGTGGCGAGCGGAGAGAAGAGGGAGGGGATGAGCCGGTAGTGGCTTCGCAAGCCGCCCCCGCCGCTCATAACTGGACGGGAGCCAAGAGCGGCTCTTGCATTATGATGCTCCAACCTACTTTAGCCTTGATCACCAGAAAGAATTTCGAGCGCCCAAAAAAGTGCCGAAACTCAAGGGTTTTCACGTGTCGGGCCCTGGGAGACACTCGCCCGACACTGTTTCGACACTCTTTTGACACTTTTCCGGGTGCTCGGAATTATTTCTGGGATGTGGTCCTTAAATAGAATGGGAACAAGTTATAACTCGTGCCCCGTCCGCCCAGAACTCGACCAGGTGAAGCCCGAGCTTGCCGGATCCAGCCCATCGAATCCCATGCGCCGCAGCCCGCGCCTCACGAAGAGCGGCGCGACCCCCTCTTGAAGTGCTCGCTGGCCCAGGGCACTTCCTGGAGCGCGTCGGCAAGGCCTCTCGGCACCCCGTCGATGCTGAAGCAGGGGCCCCGGTGCTTGACGCCGTGGCGGCGGCAGAATAGCTTGAAGGACTCCTCCAGGTCATGCAGGTGCTGCATCGTCATTTCCACTGCTTTTACAAAATTCGCCATCTCATCGCGGTGCGCGGTGAGAGCCACCATCAGTGGGACTGGGGCCTCTTGTTTTTGCTTCCCCTCGAGGAAGCCGCTGCCGCGCCCACGGATCCTGAGCTTGGCGCTTGTGGCGACGGAGATGCGTCGCATGTTTAGGGGAACGAAACATTACATAAACATAATAACTCGGAGGTCCGCGCGGATCTCTTGGATCCGCGCTGGACCCCCCTCCATGGCGCGCGGAGCGCGCCAGGGGCGGCGCCAGAGGCACCGCCAGGGGGTCCAGCGCCGATCCGAGAAATCCGCGCGGACCTCCGAGTTATTACGTATATGCCATTTCTCGTTCTCCTAATGTTGCAGCCGCTGTGGCCGATGAGGCGCGGAACCAGGTCGAAGCCCGGCATATCCATTTGGAGCAGGATGTGCACCTGGAGGGGGAGGAGGAGGAGGAGGAGGAGGAGGAGGAGGAGGAGGAGGAGGAGGAGGAGGAGGAGGAGGAGGAGGAGGAGGAGGAGGAGGAGGAGGAGGAGGAGGAGGAGGAGGAGAGGAGGCGGAGGAAGAGGAGGGAGGAGGAGGAGGAGGAGGAGGAGGAGGAGGAGGAGGAGGAGGAGGAGGAGGAGGAGGAGGTGCACCCACAAACGGGGCTGCATCCGCTCGCACGGCGGGCCGCGCTCCGCGGGCCGCAGCTCCGCCTCCTCGGACCTCTGCTGGCCACCGCCGACGGCGGGCCGCTCGCCCCTCGCCGGCGGCGGCCGCGAGGGCGCCGGCTGTGGTAGGCTCTTCGGGGCGACGTACGCTTAGGTCGGGCACGCCCCCCTGCAGGCGGGTGTTGGGCGACAAATGCAAAGTACGCAAATAATGCCCAAACATGACCCCAAAATGTAAAACAGATATCGTTCCCAGAGCGTTGTTGGGCTATTTTTGAATATTCCTCCTGTAGAGTCGGGCGTCCGAACTATCTGGGGTAACTCGGGCCCGGGGCAACTCGGGCTCGGCTTCCCGAAAAAAACGAACCCGAGTTAGCCCAGACCCGAGTTACCCTTGATGACTCGGGGCTCTGATAGAGGGACAGGCCCGATTTTGGGCGACAACTGAACAATACGCCAAAAATGCTCAAACATAGTCACAAGTAGAAAAACAACTCGTTCCCAGATTATTTTTTGACTATGTTTACCCCTCAGTGCTTGCAATGAAGGGGCCCTAGCGGAAATTGAAAGATTTGGCGAAATTTTCCCGCCGATTTCGGCGGCCAGCTGGGTTACCGGGTTCGTGGTCGATCTCCTTGATCGAAAACCATCCACTGACTGGGGTTTGTCTCTGGTGTGATTTTATCTCCCTCCCGTAGGGGGACAGGCCCGACTTACACGTGCGCGCGCTGCTCCCGCGCCAGCGCCGCTTGCTCAAGCGCCGGCCCTGGGCACGCGGGCCGCTCGGCGGCGCCGGCCGGCCGCTGCCGCTCGGCGCGCCGCCGCGGCGGGCCGAGCCCTGGCGGGGGGCAGGGCAGGGCGGCGGCGGCCGCACTGCGGAGCGCCGCCTGCGGGGGTGCGGGCGAGGGCCAGCCGGCGACCTGGTGGGCCTTTGAAGCGCCTCGCTCGGACGCTTCCTGTCGGTTGACCCAAAAGGGGGTCCAGCCGAAAGGGGGTGGTGCCACAGGTCTGGGGCAGTCGCGTTGCAAGCGTCTTGCGCCGGAGAAGTGTAGTGCGTGGTGTATTGAAAGTCGTGTCGTGGACGCGAAAAATGCAGCAAGGTATCTGCGCCCCGGAACGTGCTGCACGCCCCAACAGTTCTTGCACCCCCACATGTCTGTGGCACCAGATCTATTGCAACACCCCCTTGTCGCTGGACCCCCTTTTGGGCCAAGCCGCTTCCTGGGAGGGCTCGTGGCGCCTGCGCACCGAGGCGTGCTCCGTCGTCGGGCTCCCGGCGTCGGAGCCCTTCGCCGGCGTGCCGTGCCACTGCCCTGGCGGGCTTGCCAGCCGCACGGGCCACGGAGGCATGGCGCGGGCCGCTGAGCGCTGCCGCCCCTGGATGGCGACACTCGATCGGCTGGCGGGTGAAACTCGAGCGGCAGCGACCCTGAGCCCAAACGGCTATGAACATAATACAGAATTGCACCAAAGAAAAGCCCCAATCAATGGATGGTTTTTTAAGAGGCAACTACTGGAAGGTCTTCGTCGGAAAGATTAAGGAGGATTAAGCCCCATTTGGGAGCTGTTACGCCGAAAGGGCCTCGGACCAAGCAATATCAAGCCGGATTAAGCGGGATTAAGCCGGATAAAGCGGGATTAATCTGGATTAAGCCGGGTTTCGGACCAGGGCGAAAACATAATTTGACCTCCCAGGAATTGCTCGACCGGGAACCCGCGAGCCTGGGAACCCAGAACCCACCGAAATCGGCCCGGAACCAATGACCGGGAACCTGGGAACCCGGGTCCCCCCAAACGCGGGAACCCGGCCTGCTACCAAAATCGGCGGGAAACTTTCGCCAAATCTTTCAACTTCCGCTAGGACCCCTTCAATGCAAGCACTGATTGGGGAACAACTATGTTACTTCGGCGCGAGTTTCTTGGATTTGGGCGGAACACTCCGAGCGGCGCTTCCGGCGCCGCCCCTGGCGCGCTCCGAGCGCTGGGGAGGGGGCCCAGCGCCGAACCGAGAAATCAGCGCAGACCTCTGGGAATCCTGAGGTGTTTCGAATGTTGACTCTTCCGTCCTCCCCCCTTCTTCCCCTAACCTCATCCTCCTGGGTCTGGCCGAGGGGGGGGGGCAAGCTAGGTGCGCTCGCGTCATATCTGACATCCTACCCCTCCCTTCCATTCCTTACCATGGCGTAGATCCCCTCTCTACTCGCACAGTCGGATGTCGAGCAGGGCAATGATCCCGAAAGGGTACACGATGCGTTGTAGAGCACGGCATGGCATGGCGTAGAAGAGCGCCGCAAAGCGTAGTATGTCACAGCATGGCGTGGCGTGGCGTAGTGAAGAATTGCATCACAAAGCTTTGCAACGCAAAGCATGGCATCGCACAGCGGCCCCGAACATAACATTGCATAGCACGACGTGGCACTTAAGCACTGCATATCACAGCTTCAGCTGAAGGCATGGCATCGCGCAGCGGAACGCAACCTAGCATTGCATTGCATGCCGTGGCATGGCACGGGAAATAACGCCAGCGCTGCAGCGGGAGCACGATTCGGAACGAGCGGAAGCGCGGAAATGAGGCCAGCGCTGCAGCGGGAGCACGATTCGGAACGAGCGGAAGCACGGAAATGAGGCCAGCGCTGCAGCGGGAGCACGATTCGGAACGAGCGGGGCCCGAAAATGAGGCCGGCGCCTCAGCGAGAGCAGCATTTTGAAAACAAATGCAAGCGAAAACCCAACTCCGGGGAATCCTGTGTGTAAATAAACAGTACGCGGGGGCGGGGGGGGGCGAACACTCCCAACCCGTCATCAGGGGAAGGAGGAGAGTAGTATTCATATTGAGTAATTGTCGAGGGGTGAGAGCGTCCAAGATGGTCAGCGAGAAAACACACAATCGGATTCATTTCCAGGTTTTGGGTGCATTTCGAAAAGAGGCCCCCAAGAGGCTCGAAGAAGCCCCCAAGTGGCCCCCCCAGGAGGCAGGCCTCTAAGAGGCCCCCAAAGAGACCCGAGGAGACATCCGAGGGGCCTCTGACCCACTGATGCTCCCCAAGGTATCCCGATGATGTCCCGCTTCCCCGATAAGGGCATCTCCCCTGGGCGTCTGGTGATGCTGAGCACTGCTCGATGGCCCTCAGGGGCTCAGGGGGCGAGTGTTTGCGCCAACGTGTCCTGGTCTTCCGAAGCCGTTCCATACGACGCAACTGGTGCAACGATGGCCGACACAGGGCCAAGCGGGGCAAGCACGCATATCGGGCCGACACGCGACGCCCGCGCATGAACACCGCCTGGGGTGCTGCGGGTGCGGCGCCGGAGCGCCGGAAACGCAAGCCAGATCAGATGCCGCACTCGGCATGGTTCCAAATCTCCGTTGCGGCCAAATCTGATACTAAGCGCCGGCGGTAAACCGTCAACCAAGGTTACCGCCGTTGGACACGCAGAGCTTCTGCCCGAGCACAGACGCCTCGAGATAATCAATCTGAATCAAGCTCTCGAGGCTGTAGGCTGGTGCTTTCGACGCTGCTGAATCGGTTGCTGCAACCGACAGGTCTGTTGCTGCTCTAAACCTCGAACTTTCGCAGAACCGCAAAGCAGAATAATGGTTGCAAAGCAAGAGATCATGGCTCGAGTAACAGACCGAACTCAGGTACCTGGGAGTTGGAGGGCAAAGCTACTGGTCGTGCCCGTGTGCACGAACAAACTGCGCCCCGAAGTTACTCGGAATCTCAAGATTTACGCCAACAACTGTTCGATAGAGCATCAGCGGCGAAGTTACTAGTCGTGCCGGCGTGCACAAACAGGCAGACTTTTGAACCCACTCCAAATCTCGAAATTTGCCCCCGACAGTATTCGATATAGCAAGAGTTTTAGCAAAACAGAATCGGTGCTTCGATCATAGTTTGAGTCGCAGGCCGACCTGAGGTCTTTGGAAGTAGGAGGGATAATCTGTTCATCGTAGCAACATGCACGCACGGGCAGAGCTCCCAGCTCGCCGTGAATCGAAAGATGCGCAACATCGAAATATTTCGATTTAGCAACAGCGGCTGCTAACGGAAATTCGTGTTTCGATCGTAGCTCGAGTAGCAGGCCGAGCTCAGGTCCCTCGAGGACGTCGACGATAATGCTTTCGAGGCTGCTGAAACCGACTTGGTACAATCGAGAGCTTTGTGGCTGCAGTAAATCTCGAGATCAATTTCGCCAACCGAGCGCGCGCAAAAAATATGGTCTCAGGGCGAGCTGCCGCCCTGATCGATCTCGCTCTCGAAAATGCTCCGACGGATCGAGCTGAGGTTCAAATTGCGAACAAAAACAATATCGAAACATTCCAGAAACAATGGGTAACCCCAAACGAACGGTCAAACGTCTCCCAACATACGTTTCAGCATGGTACACGTCATTAGTTCGTCCGTCGAGATTTTCCGGGTTAGCTCGCGCGCCGGTGATCCCCTATTAACCTGAGTTTCCGCTGCTGCGCTCTCTGGGAAGCTCTACGAGTCATATCTTCGACGTCCATACATCGATTCCCCATGAGCCATGGGGAAACTTTTTTGGTACGAAGGCGGGCGAACAAAAGGTCGAACGCCGAGCAAGCTAGGGCGGGCCACGCCGTAGTAAAGGAAAAAACAGCGAAGCGAACAGCGCCCGTCGCAGAGCGGAACTGGGCACGACGCAGCCAAAATGGCGCGGGAGGCATCACAAGCCGGCACCGGGAACTCGTCCACGAAGGTGCCGATTGGGACGCCAGTGTAGAACACACCCCAGGACGCAACTTGCCGAGGAAAATGCCCGGGGAGCAAAGCCATGGGGATACTTTTTTGGTCGGCGGCTCCGAGGCAGCGGTCAGGGAGCGGAAGGCGTCGTCTGGGCCAGCAGGCGAGGCTAATTAGCTACAACAGGAGCCATGGGGATACACGAAGCGTTCAGAACCCAAATGTGCGACGTCCTGATTTTCTCAGGACGGCGTCCCGGGAAGTCCTGACCCTTTCCCTGGAACGGGTTTCTCATCCTGTATCGTTTTTTGACGGTTCCGAGGCCCGGCGAGGGCCCCCCGAGGCCGAAATTGGCTAAAAACATCCCGTCCTGATCTTTTTAACGACGCGACCATGTCTGGGAATCTATGCTTCTGGGATTTTTCGTCCTCGAGTCCTGGAAGAAGCTGGGCTGCTCGTGGCTCGCGCCGGGCTGCTCAGCCGCCGGCTCCTCGCCCACAATGGGGGGAGATCCAGGCACCGATCGTTGCCACTCCCGATCTGGGGCCACGACGGTCTCCCGGTAGCAGATGCGGCAATCATGCCCAGACCCTCTTTAGAGGCCTCCTAGATGGGGTCGGAGGATCGCGCCGCATCGGCGATGCATCGGCGATGCACCGCCGACTTCGGCGATGCACCGCCGACGTCGGCGATGCATCGGCGACGTCCGCGTGAAAGAGATTGGGCTACGCATCGAGCTGCATCGGCGATGCATCGGCGCGCGATCCTCCGACCCCACCTACTCCGACCCCATCTGGGATGCCTAGACTCTTGGGTCACGAAAAATCGAGGCGGGAGGTCTTTCGCCATTTTTGGCCTCTGGGGGCTCGAGACCTCTGGGCGGGACAGTGTCGTGCCCCCCACGCCCCGACGGTGCCGATCGCAAACCACACCCTGGCGTAAGCATACCCTTTGCTGTCGCCGACATGGGGCCCGAAGCAGGGGCAGCACAACGCCCGCCTTGCCAGTCTCCCACGACGCCCGGGCCTCAATGGGGAGCTCCCGCGCGGCTCTCCTCCTCCTCCAGCGCCTGCAACCCTCTCGCTGCGTGGGGCCGCGGGGATCTCGGGACCGCCTCCCTGGGGCCGAGCCCTCCTCCAAGTCGCCCAGCCTGGCGCATCACGCCCCGCGATCACCTTCGCGCCTCCCCGCCTTCCCGCCCTTTGAGAGGGGCGCCCCTCTGGCCCGAGCCGCGCTGCGCTGAAGCCCGGCCCTCCTCGCGCTCCCCTGGCTTTTACCCCGCTGCTCTGGAGCTGTCTTTCGCGACGGCCCCGGGGCCAGGAGACGGCCTCCAGCGGCCGAACGGAGCGGCATCGATCGGGGGGCACTGGCTCCGGGAGAGACACGTGGCCCCGGAATCAATCGGTGACACATCGCCGATGGATCGGCGACGTGCCCCTCCCGCGAAACCGCGCGCTCTCCTGGAGGGGGAAAGTCACCGGGCCTCTGCCGGCGATCAGTGGGCGACTTTCGGGGACGTGCTGACCCAGGTCAGTGCGCACCTGGGCCAGTCGGGCTCTGCAGGATCCTGCGCGCTGGCCGGGCACAGTGCACCCCTGGCTCTGCAGGATTCTGCAAGCTCCGGCGCTCTGGCCGACCTCGGCGGCGCGCAGAGGGGGGATAGGGGGAGGGGGGAAGGCTTCTTAGCAGGGGGCTGCTTCTTAGAAGGTGCCGGCCTCACATGTATAGAGAAGGCCCGCGCCTTCCAAGGAGCAGGGTGCCTCTGAGAAGCCTCCCCCCTCCCCCCTGCCCCCCCCCTCTGCGCGTGGCCGACGACCCCCGCCTGCACTGCCCCCCGTCTCAGGGGCGCCCGAGACGGGTGTTTGGACACCCGTCTCAGGGGCGGCCTCCTGTCTCGAATGGACACAGGCCGCGGCGGCGTGGACAGCGGATCTTGTTCGGTTGGGCATAGTACCCATTCTTTCAGTACCCATTTCGGGCGTCCAGAGGGTGGTCTGCTGCACCCCCGCAGACGCGGTCCTCTCCGCGCCCCTGCGGGCGGCCCAGCTCGCCCCTGCGGCTGCTCCTCGACGGCCCCCGGAGAGGCCTCAAGAAGGGCCCCCCGCGCCGTGCCCGGCCTCATGCAGCGTGGGCGTCTGGAGGTCTGGACCCGTAGGTCCTCGCTTCTCGACTCTGGATCCGAGGACCCGAGGACTCGAGGACTCGAGGACTCGAGGACGACGAGGACGAGGACGAGGACGAGGCCGAGGCCGAGGACGAGGCCGAGGACGAGGCCGAGGACGACGAGGACTCGCGGACTCGAGGACGACGAGGACGAGGAGGACGAGGACTCGAGGACTCGAGGACGAGGACGACGACGGCTGGATCGTGGCTTCGGGACCAGCTTCTCTCATTTCCCGAGCGTCGTTTTTTTTGGACGGCCCCGGGGCCTTGCGCGGGCCCCCGGAGGCTGGAATATGACTAGAAAAACCATCCGCCGTGAATTGTCACGGCGGAGCAAACTGCAACATCGTGGGAAATCACTCGGGCCGAGGGACAGGGGGGGGAATAGAAAAGGGGATCGCGAAGGGGGGGGTCTGCTTTTCCCGGCGCCTCCCGGCGCCAGAGGCGGCCATGTATCGAGGAATGGGCCCCTCGGTGGGGCTGAAACCAGCTGCATGCATCAAATTTCGCAACCTCTCTTTTCCCTATCCCTCCCTTTCGTCTGGCCCGAATCACGACCGGAACTCCAAGTCGGAAACTGGGCGAGGGTTGGCAAATCCGTGGCTGCTGAAACGGTCTTTCCAGAAGGAAGAAACACAAATTCCTGGAAGAAGCCTCAGCGCTCTAAATAATAAACGGGCTGCTTCCCGGAAGAAAGCAACAATTTCCTGGAGCTCCGTTTTAGCAGCCACGGGTTTGCCAGCCTTCGCCAGGCTTCTGATCTAGAACCTAGCCCATTTCTTCCTGCGGCATGTCTCGAGCCAGATCGATCCGAGAGGGCCCGGGGGCCCGAACCAACGCAAAATCCACCGGTGCCGAAAATTTCCGACGCCCAGATCTAGGAGGGAGGTGCGGTCCAGGGGCGGAAGATTGGACCCTCCAAGACAAGCCATTTCAGACCTCCCCCGTGGGAGAACCCCCCCAAACATCGTCCCCAGACCCCCCAGGCCCTCCAAGATGGTCTGGAAGAGACCCCCCCCGAAATGAGACCCCCTGCCTTTTATTACGAAATCCGGAGTACGTGCTGCGCTCCACCCTGGGCGTAGCAGGACCGCAGAAGCCGCCGACAGCTCGGCGACACCACGCCCCCGACAGCGCAACGGGTGGAAAGAGGGCCTCTCTCTAGAGACCGACACCGCGACGACGGGTCCCCATAGACCCCCTCGCGAGGTGAACAACATCACGACGGGAGGCTTTTTGCTATTCTCGGCATCCGGGGGCTCCTCCTCCTCCTCCTCCTCCTGCTCCTGCTCCTCCTCCTCCTCCTCCCGGGGCCCCCCGGGACCGTCCACAGAAACGGATCAGGACGAAACACCAGCCCCAGGGGGATGGGGTCCAGACCTCTGGAAGGTCGACGCTGTGGAAACATCACGACGCCGGGGCCTGGGCCCGGCCAGACCCGAGGGGCCGCTGAAGGGGGCGCCAGGTGCCCGATCTCTTCCCCCAGAGCGGGGGCCCCGCAGGGCCCTCGACGGTCGGCAACGTCTGCTCGGCATCCTTATCGGCGGCGGCCCCGGCGACACCGCTCTGCCCTGCGAGGTGAGAGCGCGTCGCTCCGCGCAGCGGAGCGGGAGGCTCAGAAGCGCTCGGGGCGTTGGCGCCTGGGGACCGCGAAGTGGATGGCGCGTCGCGCCGAAGCGCGGTGGGCCTGAACGGGCGGCGCGACACGCTAACCAACAGTTCCCGACAATGAGCCAGGACACTGCTGACCATGCCTGTGATCATTCCACCTGGAGAGGAGGAAGAGAGCCCAGACCACCGACGACATGTTCTTTCAGGACGTCGACCCCTGGAGGTCTCGACTCCATCACCAGGACCGACTTCTCACTCATCCTGAACCGTTTCTCCCAAGCATTCTGTGGTGTTGGGTCCTCGTTTTGAAGAGACAGCGCCCCGCGTCCCTCCTCCTCCTCCTCCTCCTCCTCCTCCTCTCCTCCTCCTCTTCCTCCTCTTCCTCCTCCTCCGCCTCCTCCTCTTCCTCCTCCTCCCCCTCCCATCTCCCCTCTCACGTCGGCACACGCCTCACACGGTTCGTGGCCCCATAGGGAGCTCCACTGAAGGCCCAGAGGCCAGCGCTCGCGTGCGGCCACCGCGCCCATAATTGGACACCCCTCACGCGTTTCGTGGCCCCATAGGGAGCTCCACCGAATGCGGTGCATACAACGACGGTGCACACAACTGCACATGGTTGGGTCCTTCGCCAAGCGACTTTCACGGTCCCAGGGCCTGGGCCCGGCGAGGGCCCCCGGAAGCAGAAAATAGTAAAAGCCCGTGTGCCGTGTTTTTTCCGGACGCGAGGGAGGTCAGGGTCATGGGACATGCTTCGGCCCACGACTGCAGCTTTCTCGGGCGCGCCGAAAGCCTGGTCTGTCGACGCCTCCGTTCTTTTAGGGGGGCCCGAGTCCTGCGCGCCGCGCCCCGCCGGCTCTGGCCTCGCGAGCTGCGGCGGCGCGGCCCGCGCCGGCGTGGGCGACGCGGCCAGCACCTCGCGGGGGCACCGACGTACATCTACGGTTAGGTCGGGCGTGTCCCCCTACAGGCGGATTTTGAAGGACAAATTAGAACATATCCTGAAATGCTCCCAAATGGTCAACAAATAAACGAAAAAACGTCCCCAGATTATTGTTAGACTATTTTTGAATATTCCTCCTGTAGAGGGACAGGCCCGACTTAAATCTACAGCAAGCACATACGATACGAGACCTTGCCATGAGAAATCTTGGGGCGCACTCCTCCGCGGATCTTTTTCAGGGTCCTTTGGCGCCCCAGAATTTCACTGGTTCCTCCGGGGCCATTGTTTTGCTGTTGATGAACTCTCGCTCTTGAGAAATGTATATTGTGCATGCCTACTCACAGGTTCACATTGTCTTCTGTTCATTCAAGTCCCCCCCCCTTCGGGGCTTGCACCGTGTCTTTATTAGGGAACGTCATCCTGCTCAAACTGGGCTGTTTGGCTCCGAACTACAACAACACCACCAACAACAATCATTTTAATACTGTTCGCTCTTATTTGCTCGCGTGCCACTCAACACGTAGATCCCAAACCCTCAGCACCCGCCCTCTTCGCCTTCGATTGTACCCCCCTGGGGGTATATCTTCGTTGCCAGCCGCGTGTAATTGGTGCAGCCTCTGAAACAAGGAAGGGGGGACGGATGGAAGGGGGAGGGACGAGGATTGAACACGGGATTCGCAGGAGTGGGCTAGAAGCAGAAAACATGTGGCGAAACCGGACGGGCCCATCGGGCGGGTAGACCCTAGCGGACGGGTCGGGAAGGCGGGCCCACGCGGTCAGGTCAAGCAGGCGGGCTGCTGAAGCGTGAGTACTGCATGGATCGTCGGAGAGCTCGAGCGATGGAACGATCCCCAAGTAAATCTTGAGAAAAGGTCAAAGCGAGAGCGTGATTCCTGAGTGACGCGGGCGCGGCGTCTGAGTACATTGCAAACAAAGCCCACGCTAGAGCGCGATTCCTGGATAACTTGTGAAGAAGCTCCAAACGAGAGCGCGATTTTGGAATACAGCGTGAAACAACATCAGGCGGGAGCCGTTGTTGTTGCTGCTGCTGCTGTTGAACTCTCATTCCTTTAAAAAAAGATATGGTTGATCCCCCACCACCGGTGCATACTATTTTTCTCAATCAAACTGTGCCCCTCGACGCTCGCACCCTGTTTTTGGGCAAAGAAAATCTTGATGCTCAAAGTGTGCCCCTGGCCTCCGGGTTAAAAGAACAACGGCGCCCGCCTGAGACTTCCTCACGATTTAGCCAAGACCCCCGCTCCCGTCCGAGACTTCCTCGCATTTTATTCAGGAGTCGCGCTCCCGCTTGGGACTTCCTTTCAATTTATTCAGGAATCGCTCTCCCGGCGCTCTGGAGTCGCGCTCTCGCTGGAGACTTGCTTGCAATTTACTGAAGAACAGCGCCCTTGCATTGGAATTTCATGCAATTTGCTCAAGCGATCCCGACACCCACGCACCTAGGAGTCGCGCCCGGTGGCCCCACGTGCATGCCCTTCGTGGCCCCGCTGTCGCCGTTTGTGGCCCCCTCATTGTCCTACGTGGCCCAGTTGCTACCCTCAGAGGCCCCATCGTTGCCTTCTGTGGCCCCGCATTATCTGCCCTTCGTGGCCCCCGCTCGTTCGCGATCTTCGTGGCCCCGTACGCATTCCCTTCGTGTCCCCGCTGTCGCCCTTCGTGGCCTACTTCGTGTCCTTCGTGGCCTCGCTATCGTTCTCTCTCGCTCTCTTTTTCGCTCGTCGTCGCCGTCGTCGTCGTCGTCGTCGTCGCCGTCGTCGTCGTCGTCGTCGTCGTCGTCGTCGTCGGTCCCCTGTCCGTCCCTCTTGGGGTCGGGTCGACGGTCCACGGCCGCCCCGCCGATCAGCGCTGCCGCTGGCCAGGTCGACGGTCCGCGGCTGCCCCGCTGCTTGCCGGGGCCCGGCCTGCAGGGAAGAAAGGTATACCCCCCCAAAAGGGGTTCGATCGAAGACGAAGAGGGCGGGTATCGAGGGTTTGAGAAATACGCGTTATTGGACACTCGAGCTGATAAGGGCGAACAGTCTTAAAATGATTGTTGTTGTTGTTGTTGTTGTTGCTGTTGTTGTTGTTGTTGTTGTTGTTGTTGTTGTTGTTGTTGTTGAATTCTCATGTCCGCAAGAAAATTATTGTTGATCCCCCCCTCCGGGGCACATTGTGTTTTTCAATTGTAATGCTTCTCCCGGGGCTCGCACCCTGGCTTGTACAAAGGGAACGTAAGGGGTCACCAAACTGGGCCCCTGGCCTCCGAGTTACAACAACAACGGCTCCCGCCTGAGACTTCCTCACAATGTATTGCCAAATCGCGCTCACGCGCGGGAATTCCTCACAACTTTTACTGGAATCGCGTTCTCGCGTGGGACTGCCTCGCAAATTACTCCGACGCCGCGCCCTCGACACTCATGAATCACGCTCTCGCTTTGGATTTCCTGACGGTTTACTTGGGAATTGCGCTATCGCTCGAGACTTCCTCGCGATTCATGCAGGGCGCACCCTTCAGCAAACTGCCTGCCCCTTGTCCCTTCCTTCCATCCGTCCTCTCTTCTCCTGCTTTAGGGGCTGCACGAAATACTCTGTGCATGTAAGAAAGATGCGTAGCAGTGAGGGTGCGGCGGGGGCGTCGACAGTCTGCGAGGCTCTGAAGAAGCCCGCCGCAGGCGCCCATTTTCTAATGGAATATACAACGAGCCCACCGCAGGCGCCCATTTTAGAAGTTATACAACGAGTCGATTTTTCGTTAAAGCAATGTGGGTGGGTCGCGGGGTGGGTCGCGGGTGGGTCGCGGGTGGGTCGCGGATGGGTCGCGGGCGGGTCGCGGGGTGGGTCGCGGGTGGGTCGCGGGGTGGGTCGCTGGTGGGTCGCATGTGGGTCGCGGGCGGGTCGCGTTGTGGGTCGCGGGCGGGTCGCGGGCCGGGTCGCGGGGGGGACGACGCCAAACAACAACAACAGCAACAACAGCAACAACAACACCACCACCAACAACAGCAACAACACCACCAACAACAACACCAGCAACACCAACAACACCACCACCAACAACACCACCACCACCAGCGACGACAACAACAACGACAACAACACCACCAACAACACCACCACCAACAACAACACCAACACCAACAAGACCATCAACAGCAAGAATCCGCATCGCGGAATCCAACTTCAGCCACGCACCCAAGAACAGTGAATGACAGTTCGGCCCCCTCGCTCCGATATACCCGCAAGGGGGTACGATCGAAGACGAAGGCGGGTGTCGAGGGTTTGGGATATACGTGTTGAGTGGCACGCGAGCAGACAAGAGCGAACAGTCTTAAAATGATTGTTGTTGTTGTTGTAGTTCGGGGCCCAACAATACAACTTGGTGACACCAGGCTTCCCCTGATACAAAAAACAGGGTGCGAGCCCCGAGGGGGGCACCTCAGCGGACAAACATATAAAGCATACCGGAGGGGGGATCAGTGGGATCAGCAACACTCATCCTTTAGACATGAAAATCCAACGATAATTCAACAACAATAACACCAACAACACCAACACCAACACCAACAGTAGCACCACCAGCAACAACAACAATCATTTAAATACTGTTCGCTCCAATCTGTTGGCGGGCCACTCACAACGCATATCACAAACCCTCGATACCCATCCTCTTCGTCTTCGATCGTACCCCTTGCGGGTAAATATATCTTTCTTACATGCAACGTGAATTTCGTGCAGCCCTTAAGGCAGGGGACGAGAGGACGGATGGAAGGAAGGGACAAGGGGGAGGGAGAATGATGGAGCACAGGATTAGCAGGAGGGGGGCTAGGAGCAAGAAACGCGTGGCAGAACCAGACGGGCGGGTAGACCCTTGCTGTGATTGCCGCTGCTGCTGCTGCTATTGCTGTTGCTTTTGTGGTTGCTGCAGGTGCGGTTGCGGTTGCGGTTGCTGTTGGTGTTGGTGTTGGTGTTGGTGTTGGTGTTGTTGTTGTTGTTGTTGTTGTTGTTGTTGTTGTTGTTGTTGTTGTTGTGCTTGTTGTTGTTATTGGTGTTGTTCTCTGGGGCACCTGCTGTCAATAGGGGGAACACAAACCTACCTCGCTTTTGACCACCCTCGCTTCCAAGAGATACCAAACGATGCCAAACTACGGCCTGTACTGGTCAGGTCGCTTGACGAGGAGGCGCGTGGTATGACTTGGTTTTGGCCGGAAGCGAAAGCGGAGTAGGTAATTCACGCTCTGAGTCAAGCCGATGTCTTATTTGACGTGCCTACGGGTTCGCGCTCCGACAACCCCAGCGCTGGTCTCTGACGCCGCGACGACCGCACAACCTCCAGTGATCAAGCTCTGCGATGCCGCGGAACGCTCAGTGCCGGCGGGCGCCAAGCCGCCGGCGGCGTTCGAGGAGGAGGAGGAGGAGGAGGAGGAAGAGGAAGAGGAGGAGGGGGAAGAAGGCCGAGAGAGCGATATCGGTGTGCTGGCATGTCTGCCCAGCTCAGATTCGCTGGCGCGGCGCCGTGTGCTTCCCAGACGTCCGACGGTGTGAGTTTTCAGCTCTCTGCCCCGGGGGTCCCGACTCCTCTCCGGGGGGTAGCTTTCGGGGATGGACAGAACCTCCTTTAGTAAAACGTGGTTTAGTGAAAACGACCTCGGGTCCAAACCTGGCGGGCGCAAGCCTGGAAAATGACGGCCGCGGCGCCCTCTCGAGAACCGAAAACGGACAATCCACTAATCGACGTGTCAGGGTGGGGTTCTGTCCACCCCCGAAGCTTTTCGTCATGGAGCGATGTTGATGGCCCCGTGGGCCAGAGAACTGGGCGCAGAGGCCGAGCTCGAGGAACGACGCCGCGTGGCGAAGATCAGACCGTCAAGCCGCCACAGTGAGGAGTGCTACATACGGAGCGGATCCCCCTTGTGGGCCCCCCAAGCCGCCTGGCTGCACGAAGAGCGCCGGAGGAACACCCATGAAAGGACCTGCGGACAAGCGAGCCTGTTCCGAGCCAGAAGTGCGTCTTGACTGGATCGTCGGTGATCTGCATTCCCAGAAACCCCGACGGCGTGATACTTTCATGACGGTGACCTTCAGCGGTCTGGACCCCTTCTCAGGGAACGGCTTTTTATCCCGAACCATTTTTTGACGGCCCGAGGCCAGGTAACAGTCCCCGAAGGCCGAAACTTCCAAAACTTGTCCATCGTGATTTTTTCATGACCCGAGGGGGTCTAGGTTTTTCTCTCTGAGCACTTTCGACGTCCCGATTCCTTCCGCGGGGGTAGTTTATCGCTCTGGATCCGTTTTTGCCAATCCTCGGGCCCGATGCCAGGGCGCAGGGGCCGAAATGGAGGAAAAACGCTGGGATTGAAAAGATGGTGTCGCCGGATTTTGTTTGACGGCCCGAGGCCAGGTAACAACGCCCCGAGACTGACATCTATCACAAACCGTCCGTCAACCAAATCGTCCCCAGACTATTTTCGGACTATTTTTGAATATTCCTCCTTTAGAGGGACAGGCCCGATTGAATGTTAATGCAATCCTTTGTTTTTCGACCGTCGCGACTTGTTCATGGCCCGACGGTTCGGACGCCCGAACTGACTAAGAAAAAAGTGGGTCAGCGGCCGCTGTTGGGCAGGCGGCCTCCTGTCTCAAATGGGCAACCTCCGCAGCGGCACCGACAGCGAGTCCTGGCCAAAACGAACAGGACATGCTGTCGGTCTTCGTAAGCCTTCTTTCCGTATCGATTTCGATCGTACCGAGAGGGTGTCTCCCTCGAATCCCTTGAAATCGCATCGCGAAGGTGAATCCGAACGTGTGGCACAGACGCGACATCTCCAGGGAACTCCGGGAGACTGGGCATTGCTGGGCAAAGACCCCTGAACAGCGACGGCCACCAACACATCTTTCTAAAGAACAAGATCTAAGTAGAGCAATCAGATTAGGTCGGGCGTCCCCCTGCAGGTGGATTTTGGAGACGAAACGTAAAACAGCTCAAAGATAGTCAAGCATAGCTCGTCGTCGAGCTTCCTCAAGAGTATACGCAGTCAGAGCTTGTAGCTGCAGCGCCTCCGAATTGGACGGCTGCCTCGTGCCTGCAGTGGCCGTGCGCTGCAACGGTGCCGCACGCACGCGGCAGGCGGACAGGCGCTGCACGCCGAGTCGTTTTCTGCCGGCCTCGAAGCACGGCAAGGGCCTCCGAAGGCCGAACCTAGCGAGAAGCCTGCCGCCGCAGTGTCCTCACTCGGGGGCGTGCAAACATGGATTGGCGATCCATGGATTTGGCGCGCGGTCGCCAAATCCATGGATCGGGGGAGGTGCCCTGCCCAAAGTGCGGCTAGTGCCGCCTCGCTCGGCGGCGGAAATCCGCGATTTCCCGTGGACACGGGACCCGTCGCTAATCCACGCCCCCCTGGCCCATGTTTGCGATCGCCTGATTCTTCCTCTCGCCTCCGCTTCCAGTTGTCGCTGCCTGCGCCACCTCCCCCGCATCAACCTGCTCCTCCGAGTGGGGCGGCTCGCTGGGTGGCCACCCTTCTCCGCTGATCCACGCCCCCTTGATCCATGTTTGCGGTCGCTTGGTTCACGGCGAGAGGGGCCCAGGATCAGCTTCGGACCCCCGCGGCGATCCAGATGGATTCGTCGCCCTCTCGGGAACCGACAGGTGAGCGCTTTCTTGTTCGGCGTTTCGACGCTGGGCGGCAAGGGGAGGGGGGGAGGGGGGGGGGTGGCTTCGGACCCCTGCTTTGTGCGACTGTTTGCAACAGTGCGCCCCATGGGGGAGACTCCGCCCGCTCAAAACGGGCGCCCAAAGCAGCCGAGATCTACTCCACGGGGGGAGAGGGGGGGGTGCGAGGGCCGGCGCCGATCGGCAAAACGATGAATAGAAAACGCCCACCAGCGGCAGGCGACCGTGTGGATGCCGTGTCGCTAGCGAGGCCAATCATCGTCCTGCAGCTCAGGGCCCCCTCGCGCCCTAGAAGCCTCCAGGCGTGCGCGTGACATCTAAGAGCTGTCCTCCAGCGTGGACTCGCACGAGGGGTACAATATTCGGCCTGACCCAAGGAACGATAAATAAGGAACGAAGCCCCTTTTTCCCAAGTAAATATAGGAAGTCCGAAGGAACACCAGACCAGGGGGGCTCGCCGCCAAAAAGGTAGCGGAACGCATGCAAACCAAAGGAACGACCGAACCCCTTCTGAAAAACAAGTGTTCCTTATTCAAGCCGGACCCTGTAACACTTCAGTGCGAGTGTTTCGACTCCCTGGGGCCATCTCGCAGTCAACCCGTACAAGAAGGACGCACGATCAGGATGCAGGGGCCCTGGAAGGCCATGCCGACACTCTGCGAGCGGGGCGCGGCCAGCGAAAGCGGCCAAGGATGGGCCGAAGGGGAAGGACGAAGGGGTAACCTTGGAAAGTCGCTCATCCTTACTGTGCGGGTTGACTGTAGCACCCACGCGGCGATCCAAGCGGTTTCTCGGGGGTTGCTCAAGGTGCCGCTGGCCCGAAGTGCCCCTGGCTTTTCGCTCGATTCTGGAGCCTCTGGGGCCCTCTGGGCCTCGTGAGCATTGGAGGCCGTGGGAGCCTCCAAATCCTGGGGGCACCTTGGGCCAGAGAAGAAAAACGGCATGAACATGATAAACTTTCGACGGTCTGCGCGGATTTCTTTGATCTGCGCTGGACCCCTCGGAGCGCGCCAGAGGCGGCGCCAGAGGTGCCGCCAGGGCGCGCCAGCGCAAATCGAAGAACTCCGAGCGGAGCGTAAAAAGTTTATGTTTATGACGTTTTTTCGTCTTCGATTCTAGCAACACTCGGGGATGGACAGAACCTCCTTTAGTAAAACGCGGTTTCGTGAAAACGACCTCGGGCCCAAACCTCGCGGGCGCAAGCATGGAAAATGACGGCCGCGGCGCCCTCTCGAGAACCGAAACGGACAATTCACTAATCGACGTGTCAGGGTGGGGGTTCTGTCCACCCCCGATGCAGCCGAATTTCGTCGCCCTCTGGGCAGCCGAGTTTCGTCGCCCTCTGGGCACCGACTCAAATTTCGTCGCCCTCTGTCGGGGACTCACTGACCTGGGTCAATCCAGACCTGGGTCAGTCGGGCCTTGCAGGATCCTGCAAGGTCCTGCTCCCAAGCGCGGGTTAATGCGAAGGATCCTGCAAGATCCTGCAGGATCCTGCACCCAGGCCCGGGTCAATGCGCCCCTGGCACCGCAGGATCCTGCAAGCGCTCTGACTGACCCCCGTTGGCATTGACCCCCGTCCCTTGGGCCCCGCAACACGGTGGGCTTGTTTTCCACCGCCACCACAATGAGTAGGAGGGGGAAGGGGGTCCTCCTCCTCCTCCACCTCCTTCTCCCCTCCAACTTATGGTGGTGGTGGTGAAAACATTGAGCAGGGACCGACCGTCCCGGCATTCCTACAGGCCTACCACGAAATATTCTTAGAGCCCAGAACTGTTCTAATAACAACAACAATGTTCTTAGAACATACACCCGATGTATTGAAACAAGACAGTCCCAGACAGAAATGTTCTGAGAACATTTCGTGCAGACCACAAGAGGTTCTTAGGACGTTTTTTGGTGCGCGTATATGCGAGCCAAGACGCTTCGCCACTGCTTGGAAACAGGCCCATCACAACACCTGGGTTTCGTCGCCCTCTGGGCGCCGCCAGCACCGCCGGCGCCTGGAGGCCCCGTCCCTTGGCCCCGGCGCAGATCCAAGAAATCCGCGCGGAGCGTCGAAAGTTTATGTTTATGTCTTTTTGTCGTCTTCGACTCTAGCAACACCCGAGTTTCGTCGCCCCCTGGGCACCGCCAGCACCGCCGGCGCCTGGAGGCCGCTCTGCTTGGCGAGCCGCGGCGCCTCGCCCGGCGGGCGCCGCGGGGCAGCGGCCAGCGGCCGGTGCCACACGCCGGGCGCCGGGGGCCCCGGCAGCATCCCGCAGAGGGGGGGGGCGCCGCGACGGCGCGCGCGGGGGGGGGCCTCCCCGGTCGGCTCGGCCGCCTCCTCCTCCGCCTCCTCCGCCTCCTCCCCCTCCTCCTCCTTCTCCTCCTCCCCCGCCTCCTCCTCCTCCGCCTCCTCCTCCGCCTCCTCCTCCTCCGCCTCCTCCTCCTCCGCCTCCTCCTCCGCCTCCTCCTCCTCCTCTTCCGCCGCCTCCTCCTCCTCCTCCTCCTACTCCCCCCTTCCCCCTCCCCCTCCGCCTCCTCCCCCTCCTCCCCCTCCTCCTCCTCCTCCTCTCCTCCTCCCTCCTCCTCCTCCTCCTCTCCTCCTCCTCCTCCTCCTCCACCTCCTCGGTCTGCTGCCCGATGGGCCCCAGACCCGCTCGGCCTCCGCGGTCTCTTCCCCTGATCCGTCTTCTCCTCGTGCTCCTCTCCCTCCTCCTCCTCCTCCTCCTCCTCCTCCTCCTGCTCCTCTCCTCCTCCTCCGCCTCTTCCTCCTCCTCCTCCCTCGTCTTCTGTGTCCTCCTCATCCTCTTCCTTCACCTCCTCCTGCTCCTCCCTCATCTTCCTCCTCATCTTCCGCGTCCTCCTCCTCCAGTCATGAAAAAAAGCATGGGATCCACGAGCCCGGCAAGGAACTTGAGTCAAGCTCTCTGACGCGCGTGCAACACTTTCCCTTTACTGGGCTGGAAACACTACTTCCTGCACGTCCTGCTTGTCCTCCTCCTCCTCCTCCTGCTCCTCCTCCTCCTCATCCCCACCCTCCTCCTCCTCCTCCTCCTTCTCCTCCTCGTTGTCCTCCTCCTCCTCGTCCTCGTCCTCGTCCTCCTCCTCCTCTTTCCTCCTTCCTCCTTTCTGCTCCTCATCATCAGATTCCTGCCTCCACATGCCTTCTCCTCATTGTTATCTCCCTCCTGCACGGCGGCGCCTGTGTACGTGTGAAGACTCCGACGCGGCCAAATTGGCGCCCCCCCCTGGGGGCCGTGGACACGTAAGAAGACCTGTCCCGCGCGCACGCACCAAGCGCATGTTCCCCCCCCCCATCCTCGCACTTATTTTCACGTGTGAAGATTTCGATGCGCCCAAGTTGGGTCCCCCCCCCCCTTGGTGCCGTGGGAACGAACAAAAATGTGACTCGCGCGCACTCGTCAGGCGCATGTTGGCCCTCCTATTCCCGCACGTATCTTCACGTGTGAAGAATCTGGCGGGCCTCTCCCCCCCTGGGAGCCGTGGGCAGGAACAAGAATGTGACTCGCGCGCGCACTCGCCAAGCGCATGTTGGCCCTCCTATTCGCGCACGTATTTTCACGTGTAAAAAATCTGGCGGGTCCAAGTTGGGTATCCCCCCTGGGAGCCGTGGACGCGTGAAAATACGTACCCCGCGCGCACGCGCCAGGCAGGCCCGGCGTGTGAGTTTCTGAGAGCGTGGGCTTCAAGCTTCGCTCTGTCGGGGGGGGGCTGACGCCAATCAGGCCCGGAGGGGAGGAGGGGGGGAGGGGGCTGACGCCATTCAGGCCCGGGAGGGAGGAGGGAGGGGGGGGCTGACGCCAATCAGGCCCGGGAGGGAGGAGGGAGGGGGGGGGGCTGACGCCAATCAGGCCCGGAGGGGAGGGGGCGGGGGGCTGACGCCATTCAGGCCCGGGAGAAAGGAGATGGGGGGTCTTCGCTCTGTCGGGGGGGGGGGGCTGACGCTATTCAGGCCGGGGAGGAAAGAATGGGTAGGGGGGCTGACGCCATTCAGGCCAGGGCGGGAGGAGGGGGGGAGGGGGCTGACGCCATTCAGGCCCGGGAGGGAGGAGGGGGGAAGGGCTGACTGTCAGGCCCAGGAGGGAGGAGGGGGGGAGGGCTGACGCCATTCAGGCCCGGTAGGGAGGAGGGGGGGAAGGGTCTGGGAAGGGGTCCAGGCCTCTGGGGAGCCACGAGATCGCGACGTCGAAGGCCTGCGTTCGGAGGACTGGCGGCGCGCAGATAGGCTTTCGCGCCGCCCCCCAACACGCACACACGCACACACACACACAACACCACGCACGCAACACGCACGCAGCACACACGCAACACACACGCAACACGCACACACACACGCACACACGCACACCCGCACACACGCCCACACGCACACACAACACCACACACAACACACGAAACACACAACACACGAAACACACACACACACGCAACACGCACGTATCACACACGTACACACACGTACACACACGTACACACACGTACACATAGGTACACACGCACCCACGCAGACACGCACATCACATACACGCGCACACACGCACACACACACACACGCACACACAGGCACACAGACACACACACACAAACACGCACAGACACACAAACACACAGACACACAGACATAACGCCACACACAGGCACACAGGCACACACACAGACACAGACGCACGCACGCACGCACACACGCACACGCACAACACCACACTTACAACACACACGCAACACACACGCAACATACACACGCACACACACGCACACACACACGCACACACGCACACATGCAACACACACGCACACACACACACACACGCACACAACACCAAACACACACACACGCACACACACACGCAACACACACGCAACACACGCACACGCACACACGCACACACGCACCCACGCACACACGCACGCACGCACACCCACGCGCACACTTCACACCAACACACACACACACACACGCAACACACACACGCACAGACCCACACACACACGCACACGCACACGCAAATGCACGCGCACGGGCACACGCACGCGCACGCGCACACACGCACACCCACACACCCACCCACACACAAACACCCATACACCCACACACCCACACACCCACACACCCAGACACCCAGACACCCAGACAGAAAGACGCCCATACACACACACCACACCCCAGGCCTCCCCCCCCCCCCCCCCTCAGACACACTCACTCACACCCGCACACACACAACTCGCAACAACTACACAACACACGCGCACGCACCCGCACCATGCACACGCACTACAGCGCACACACACACACACGCACACGCACCCGCACATGCACACGCACACAGCGCACACGCGCACACGCGCACACGCGCACACACGCACGCGCACACACGCGCACACGCGCACACGCGCACACGCGCACACGCGACACGCGCACACGCGCACACGCGCACACGCGCACACGCGCACACACGCGCACACGCGCACACGCGCACACGCGCACACACGCGCACACATGCGCACACACGCGCACACACGCGCGCACACGCGCACACACACACACGCACACAAGCGCACACACACACACACACGCACACAGGCGCACACACGCGCACACGCACACGCAACCGCACCCCCACACGCACACAACGCACACGCGCACACGCGTCGCACACGCGCACACGCACACACACGCACCCGCACACACGCGTACACGCGCACACGCGCACACGCGCACACGCGACACGCGCACACGCGCATACGCGCACACTCGCTCACGCGCACACGCGCACACGCGCACACGCGCACTCACGCGCGCGCACACACGCACACACGCGCACACGCGCACACTCACAATTGCGCACACACGCGCACACACGCGCACACACGCGCACACACGCGCACACACACACACACGCACACACGCGCACACACGCGCACACACGCGCACACACGCCCACACACGCACACACACGCGCACACACGCGCGCACACGCGCACACACGCGCACACATGCACACACACACACACGCACACACACGCGCACACACACGCACACACACGCACACACACACACGCAGGCACACGCAGACACACGCACACACACGCACACACACACGCACACACACGCACACACACGCACACGCACGCACGCACACACACGCACACACACGCGCACACAAACGCACACAGACACGCGCACACGCGCAACCACGCACCCACACACAAACGCACACACACGCACACACAAACGCACACACACATGCACACACACAGACACGCACGCACACACACGCAGACGCACGCACACACACACACACGCACCACACTCTCACACACGCAACTCACCGCACACACGCACACACGCAGCACACACACACGCACGCTACACGCGCACGCACACACGCCACGCACACGACACACACACAAGCACACGCACACAGCAAGCACACACACGCACACCACGTAACCCACGACCGCACACCCACCAGCGACTCCACGACTCCACGACACACACACACACAGATACGCTCACACAACGCACGCACAAACTCACGCACACGTACACACAGCACACACGCACTACACACACGCACACGCACACCCACCACACACACACGCACGCACGCACGCACGCACGCAAGCATGCATACGCACACGCGCACGCGCACGCACACGCACACGCACACGCACAAATTCACAAACACACACCACACACGCAACACACACGCACCACACACATCCACACACCCACACACACCCACACATACCCACGCACACCCACACACACACACCCACGCACGCGCGCGCGCACGCGCACGCGCACGCGCACACGCACGCGAACGCGCACGCGCACGCGCACGCGCACGCGCAGGCGCACGCGCACGTGCACACGCACGCGCACACGCACACTCACACTCACACGCACACGCACGCACGCACACACAGATACTAGAACCACGCGCGCGCTTCGCGCGCGCTTAGGTTCTGTCGAGTCACAGACCCAGGAATCGTTGTGAGAAGAAATTGATGACGCGAAGCGTCGTGGGGGCGTCCTTGGACGTCTGGGGTCTCCTGGGGCCTCTTGAGGGGCCTCCTGGCGGCCTCCTGGCGGCCTCTTGGGGCGGAAGGCTCGAGCTTGCGGTTCGTGGTCCCCCTCTGGGCCCCCTCTTGGGCCCGTCTTGGGGCCCTCTTGGGCCATCTTGGGCGCCTCTTTGGCCGTCTTGGGGCCCTCTTGGGCTGTCCTGGGGCCCTCTTGGAAGCTTCTTGGGCCGTCTTGGGGCGGTCTTGGGCGCCTCTTGGGCCGTCCTGTAACGTCGGAAAGCCCAAAAGACAACTTTGTTGAACATGTACGTTTTACAAAGGGAATGAGCCAACTTTTGCGTCTGGGGGCCCTCTTGGGACGCATGTTGGAGGCTTCTTGGGGCGTCTTGGGGGCGTCCTTGGACGTCTGGGGTCTCCTGGGGCCTCTTGAGGAGCCTCCTGGGGGCCTCCTGGCGGCCTCTCGGGGCGGAAGGCTCGAGCTTGCGGTTCGTGGTCCCCCTCTGGGCCCCCTCTTGGGCCCGTCTTGGGGCCCACTTGGGCCATCTTGGGCGCCTCTTGGGCCGTCTTGGGGCCCTCTTGGGCTGTCCTGGGGCCCTCTTGGAAGCTTCTTGGGCCGTCTTGGGGCGGTCTTGGGCGCCTCTTGGGCCGTCCTGTAACGTCGGAAAGCCAAAAAGACAACTTTGTTGAAAATGTACGTTTTACGAGGGGAATGGGCCAATTTTTGTATCTAGGGGCCCTCTTGGGACGCATGTTGGAGGCTTCTTGGGGCCTCTTGGGGGCGTCCTTGGACGTCTGGGTCTCCTGGGGCCTCTTGAGGGGCCTCCTTGGGGCCTCCTGGCGGCCTCTTGGGGCGGAAGGCTCGAGCTTGCGGTTCGTGGTCCCCCTCTGGGCCCCCTCTTGGGCCCGTCTTGGGGCCCTCTTGGGCCATCTTGGGCGCCTCTTGGGCCGTCTTGGGGCCCTCTTGGGCTGTCCTGGGGCCCTCTGGGAAACTTCTTGGGCGGTCTTGGGGCGGTCTTGGGCGCCTCTTGGGCCGTCCTGTAACGTCGGAAAGCCCAAAAGCGACTTTGTTAAAAATGTACGTTTTACGAAGGGAATGGGCCAATTCTTGCGTTTAGGGGCCCTCTTGGGACGCATGTTGGAGGCTTCTTGGAGCCTCTTGGGGGCGTCCTTGGACGTCTGGGGTCTCCTGGGGCCTCTTGAGGGGCCTCCTTGGGGCCTGCTGGCGGCCTCTTGGGGCGGAAGGCTCGAGCTTGCGGTTCGTGGTCCCCCTCTGGGCCCCCTCTTGAGCCCGTCTTGGGGCCCTCTTGGGCCATCTTGGGCGCCTCTTGGGCCGTTTTGGGGCCCTCTTGGGCTGTCCTGGGGCACTCTTGGGAGCTTCTTGGGCCGTCTTGGGGCGGTCTTGGGCGCCTCTTGGGCCGTCCTGTAATGTCGGAAAGCCCAAAGGCAACTTTGTGAAAAATGTACGTTTTACGAAGGGAATGGGCCAATTTTTGCGTCTAGGGGCCCTCTTGGGACGCATGTTGGAGGCTTCTTGGGGCGTCTTGGGGGGCGTCCTTGGACGTCTGGAGGCCATCTTCAGCATCTCGGAGCCCTCTTGGAGGCCTCTTGGAAGTTTCTTGGGCCGTCTTGGGCGTTTCTGGGGCCGTCTTGTCTGACTGGGGAGGCCTCCGGCAAGCCCCGACGAGCCTCCGGGGCCCCCGGGGTGCACATTTGCGGTCGAGGTCCCGGCCCCGGGCCCCCGGACCCGGTGCGCCGTTATATGTATACATGCACCCATACATACGTGCACATACACTTATATACATATATACAGACACACAGACATGCATACAGACATACAGGCACACAAACATACCGCCATACATACATACAGACGTATAAAAGCATAGACATAAAGAACTACCGGCATACGTACATGTTTGCATACATGCATACATAAATTCATACATGCGTAAACATGAATACATACATGCACGCATGCATGCACCATACATACATACATGATTGAATGCATACATACATACATGCATGTATGCAAGCGTGCATTCATACATGCATACATACATACATATATATATATATATATATTACATACATACATAGATGCAGATATCATACCTACATGCGTATATATATAGAGAGAGATACATATAAATATATATCATGACGGTGGTTCCTGCATCTCCCGCAGCCACTCCCCCGAACTGTCCACGAGCGCCAGCTCCTCCTGCCACCCCTGCGCCGGCCCAGCTGGCGGCGTGCCGCGAGGCACGGCGACGGGCAGCTCCCGCTGCCCCGGAGGCCCTTCCTCCCGGGGCGGCTCCTGCAGGGCGGCGAGATCTCTGTACACATCCACCGCCCCTGGCCGGAGGAAGAGGAGCAGGAGGAGGAGGAGGAGGAGGAGGAGGAGTGAGGAGGAGGAGGAGGGCAGGAGGAGGAGGAGGAGGAGGAAGGAGGAGGAGGAGGAGGAGGGACCCAGGAGGAGGAGGAGAGGCAGGAGGAGGAGGAGGGGCCCAGGAGGGGCCCGGCCCGTGGCGGTGGACGCGTACGGAGATCTCGCCCCCCCCGTCCTGCAGCCGCGCCTCCGCGAGGCCGTCCGAGGGCTCCCAGTCGGGGAGCGCAGCCAGCCACGGCGGCGCCTCCGCCAGCTCGGCGCCGGCTCCCTCCGAGGGCGGCTCGGCAAGCGCCGCCCCCGGAGGCGCGGCGCGCGGCGCCCCGCCGCGCTCCGAGCCTCGGGGAGGAGGAGGAGGAGGAGGAGGAGGAGGAGGAGGAGGAGGAGAGCGGGAGGCGGAGGCGGAGGAGAGGAGGAGGAAGGAGGAGAGGAGGAGGAGAGGACGGAGGCGGAGGAGGAGGAGGAGGAGGAGGAGGAGGAGGGGATCTAGCGCGTGGGCGCCAGAGTCACGGATCTTAGCGGGCGAAGAGCGCTATAAAACAAACGTTTTCGCTGTCGGGGGGCGCCTGTCCCTGGGCGGCTGGAAAGCTTATACCCTTACGGTGGCACCGTAGGGGTATAAACTTTCCAGCCGCCCAGGGGCAGGTGTCCCCGACGGCGAAAAGTTTATTTTATACCGTTCTTCGCTCGCTGAGAATCGGGAAGGCCCCCCCCCCCGGAAACATGAGACCACTGCCGCCTCGCCTGGCGATGCGGCGCGCCGGCTTCGTAAGGAAACGAGACCCGTCGCTGATCCTGGCCAAGTGCGCAGCCTTAGGGCGGCCGCGTGGGGGTCAAACCCAAGCAGTCCAGGGGCGCCAGCCACTGCTGGGGGAAGCCCTGTGAGCCCGCCAAAGGGTCACACTTACGCGTAGCCGAGTTGTCGCTTCCCGGAAGCCGGTTTTTCATCCTGAAAAGGCCCCTGGAGGCCGAACATACGCAAAAACCTCCCGCGGTGATCGTTTCACAACGCGAGGGGGTCTGAGTGATCAATGTTTTCGCTTCTCGGGGGCGTCCAAGGGGGGGGGAGCCGTCCAAGAGGGAGGTTCGCAAATCATGGCCCGAGGCATGTGCGCGGCCCTAGGGCCTAGGGGGGTGCCACGGAACGCATTGAAAAAAGAAGAGGGGCCATGATATCTGGGGAGATGTCATGGCCCCTGCCATGACATCCAACCCGCTACCCGTCGGTCAGAAGGAGTGGGTGGAAACATGAAGTAGGAAGGCGTTGGAAGTAAATTGGGCTTCCGCCCGCCCCCTGAAGATGAGGGAAGAGGGAAAACCGGTCGACGCTTGAAGTAAGAAGGCGCCTTAAAAAGTAGGCGCCCATTGGCCGCCCCCTTGCTTCCTCGCTGCCTGCTCCCTGGCCAGGCCCACCCGGAACCCAGAAGCGGTCTCTGCGCCACGCCCTCCTGGCCTGGCCAGGAGGGCGTGCACGCAGCTCCTGGGTTCAGGGCGGGCCTGGCCAGCGAGCAGGTGGACACGTGCAGCCCTCGTGGCCGACCCTGGCCCCGGCCCATCGTGCCCGGCCCACCCTGGCCGCCGCCCCCCCCGTGGCCGCCCCCGCGCTCCCTCGGGAGCCGCTGCCGCTGGCGCCCGCCGCCTGGACCGCCCCGGCGCGCGCCCCTGGGCTGGGCGGCCCGCCCGTCGGGCTCGCCGGCCGCTGCTCCTGGGGGGGGGCCAAGCTGGTGCCGATGTACCGCCACCCCTCCGACCGGTCCCCCCCCCCCATCCCTCCTTACTCCCTCCCCTCCCTTCCCCCCCGCCACTCTCTCTCTCTCCCTCTCCCTCCCCTCCCCTCCCCCCACCTCCCCTCCCCTCTCTGCCTCCCCCCCCTCCTCCCTCCCTCATTCCTCCCTACCTCCCTCCCCCCCACTCTCCCTCTCCAGCCCCGCCGCCTCCATACCCCTCCCTCCCTCCTCCCTCCTCTCCTCCCTCCTTCCCTCCTCCCTCCCTCCCTCCCCCCTCCCTTCTTCTCCCCTCCCTCCCTCCCTGCCCCTCCCCCCTTCCCCTCCCTTCCTCCCCCTCCCCCTGCCCTCTCCCTGCCGCCGCCGTCCCTGCCCCCACCCTCCCCTCAGGCTCTCGAGGCGAACTCAGCCGTGGCGACGAGGGGACAGAGGAGAGAGAACGATGCACACACACACACACACCAAGGATCGGCGTATGCGCATAAATTCTCTTCGCCCGAGGGAAGGGGCAGCGGCATCGGTACCGGTTCCCTCTTCGGAGCTCCACGGCGGCTCGCTCCGCGGCGGCTCCCCCCGAGGCCCGACGCGCGGAGAAGCACGCCCGGAGCCCCAGACCCCACCTCTCCGCGCCACCTCTCGAGCCGCGCCGATGCGCGAGGGCCCCGGGGCCCAAAAAACCGGGCGGAGGCGCCCGTGGCAGGGCGACGGAGTCCATGCGGATCCCTCGGGGATGGACAGACCTCCCTTTAGTAAAACGTGGTTTAGTGAAAACGACCTCGGGCCCAAACCTGGCGGGCGCACGCCTGGAAAATGACGGCCGCGGCGCCCTCTCGAGAACCCAAAGCGGACAATTCACTAATCGACGTGGCAGGGTAGGAGGTCTGTCCACCCCCGAATCCCCTGCTCCCCGGCTGGGCCCATCCTGAACCCAGCAGCGGCGCATACGCCACGCCCTCCTGGCTTGGCCAGGGCGGCGCATGCACAGCCCCTGGCCCATGTGGGCGTGTGTGTACACTCCGTCGCCCGACGTGGTGGAAAAAAAATAGCAGCGCCAGGGTCTCAGAGGAGGGTGCTCAGCAAGAAAAGGGTCCCTGACCCTTTGGGAGTGGACCGAAGTGAGGAGGGCCAGTGAGATCAGGGATAGGGTGTCTTTTCAGCAGATGTGTCAAACCGAACCGCCCAGATGTACGATCCCAATGCGAAGACGGGGACCTGAGTTAGGCCACGTCTTCGCCGTGCCAGAAGGGTCAGGGGTTCCTTTGTGCTCGATGCGAAGAGGAGAGGACTTGGTACCTTTTCCTCTTCGGAGCTCCGCGGCGGCTCCCGCGGGCGGCGGCCGCGCCGACGGCCTCTGCGTCGACGGCCGCCTCGGCCGCTTCGGGGCGCGGTACCGCTCCGCGACAGGCAGCGGCCGGTCGGGCGCGGCCCGCGAGGCGAGGCGCACCCGCTCGGCCCACGGCTCGCCCCGCGCCGGCCAGGAGACCCCGAACGTCACCTGGGCGACGAAAAAAGCGAGACGGGCCGAGACGTCTCGTTCGGGCCCGCGGTCGCAAGAGAGTCGGGCGGCGGTCTACAGCGGCGGGGCGCGCCGGTGCACAGCGGGGCACGAGGGGAAGAGGGCGAGACGGGGCGCGAGGCGTCCGGAGAGGCGGGGGGGCGAGGGAGCCTAGAAACGGGCCGAAGTAGAGGCGACAACGGAGACAAAGCACAGACGCAGAGCTGCACAATGCAAGGCCATGGCTCGGCTCAGCGGCGGCCGTGTACCGAACCGACGACGCGATGGGGCCCGGGCACGGCCCCCGGAGCTTCACAAATCGTGGGCACGTGCGAGTCAGACAGCCGCCAGGCAAACCCGGAACGCCACACAAGCAGACCTGCAGTAAGCAAACTCGCGTAGAGAATCATGGCCTGGGAGAAGGAAACGGGTCTCACGGGAAATTGGGCAGCGACATCCGAGCCCTACCCCCATCAACCATCGATTCTCCTGAATCGATGTAGGGCGGGGGTAGGGTTCGGCTTTCGCCACGCGCTCGACGAGCTCCGAACCCCACCCCTGCCGCCCATCGAGTTGCCTGAAGCGCTGATCGGCGAGGGTAGGGTTCGGATTCCGCCCCCGAGAGATGACACAACGACCCTACGCGGTGACTCACGCGGGCCGCCGGCGCGGCACGCCACATTGGAAACGTGAACGCCTACGCACGACCTTACAGTCGGGGCCCTGAAGAAGGAACCCTTTTGGTTGGGGAGGGGCTCCGCGTTCCTTAAGTGTTTCACAGCTTGCCTCAGGTTTTCCTCATGTTTCCGATAGGAAGTCGAAGTTTAACTTGTGGAAAAAAGGCGCCTCGTTCCTTATTGAGGGTTCCTTAGGTCAACGCCCCGACTGTACGCGGGCAGCTCACGAGACTGTGCCAGTGAAGGCGGCCCCGTTTTTGTCTGCGTCGCTCACCTCGTCGCCCACGCGCAGGGCGGCGGCGTCGCCGGACGGGGCAAAGTGGTAGCGCGCGCGCCCGCGGAAGCAGCCGTCTGGGTTCAGGATGTCGCTCCTGACGACCCCAGAGCCTCCGCAGATCGCCTCCACGACGCCCGTGGGCATCTCTGGCCCGCGCCGAAAGAGAGGCCGAGATGCCGCAAAAAAAACATAATGTGCACGCGGCCCGCGACTCGTAACGGAACAACCGTGGATGATGGTGGCAAGAGTACTGATGGCGACGATGACGACGACGGACGAGGATGCGGCTGAGGAAGAGGAACATGATGGCAGTGATCATGAGGAACAGGATCATGTATCAGAGTATGCACATGTATGTGTATATGTGTAAGGGTGGCTCTGTATATGATGACGATGATGATGATGATGATGATGATGATGATGATGATGATGATGATGATGATGATGATGATGATGATGATGAAGCGAATAACAACGGTGATGATTAGGCTGATGGTGATGGAGAAGACGGTACATTTTGTGAGTGCGATCATTGTGGTGGCGGTGATGAGGAGGACGATGAAGAAGAAGAGGTGAATGACGATCATCAGGACGAGCATGAGCTTGTGAGGGTGCAGATAAGGATATGAAAGAATGATGAAGAGGGTGAAGATGCGGACAGTCAAGAGGGTCAGAATTGGAGTGTGAGTGACGATGGGAATGGCGATGAAGACGGTAATGAGTGTGAGGGTGACGAGGAGGGTAAGTGCGAGGGCCAAGGTAAGGGTGAGGAAGAGGGCGAGGGCGACGGAAAGGGTGATCGTGAGTGTGAGGGTGATGACGACGGCGAGGGCAATGGAAAGAACGAGAGCGCGAGACACGTCGAAGTTGCGGACGACTGATTGCGGAGAAGTCTTTAAAAAATAACGATACTTGAATATAGCCCGATATCCATCCTTGCATGTGATTGGACCTTGACGGCTGAATATGAAACAAGAAATGGAATATAGAATAGTAACTCGATGTTGACATCTGGCCCGCCCATAAAATGTAGGAACAAAACACCGTTTGTGAAGACGGTTCACACGAGAGCGCGATGTTGAAAACGGCATGCCATCCGCCGAGTAACTGTTGGTGGTTCCAAGATGTCGGAACAGATATCGTAAAGATATCCGAGGCAAAAACACAATGATACCAGATTTTAAAAAAAAAAAAAAAAAAAAAAAAAAAAAAAAAAAAAAAAAAAAAAAAAAAAAAAAAAAAAAAAAAAAACCTTTTTAGGGCTACAGGGTTATGGAGCTAGTGGGCTTTAGGGCGATGGGGATATAGGGCTATAGAGCTATAGGACTATAGGGCTATAGGGCTATAGAGCTATAGGGCGATAGGGCTATAGGGCTATAGGGCCATAGGACCATGGGGCTATAGGGCTATAGGGCTATAGGGCTATGGGGCTATGGGGCTCTGAGGCTATGGGGCTATGGGGCTATTGGGCCATAGGGCTATCAGTATACAGGGCCATAGGGCTATAGGACCATAGGGCTATGGGGCTATAGGGATATAGGGCTATGGGGCTATAGGGCTATAAGGCTATAAGGCTATAGGCATGTAGAGCTACAGGGCTATAGGGGTATAGGGCGATAGGGCTATAATGCTATAAGGCTATAGGGCTAAAGGGCTATAGGGATATAGGGCTATGGGGCTATAGGGCTATGAGGCTATAGGGCTATAGGGCTACAGGGCTATAAGGCTATAGGGCTCTAAAAGGCCCTGGCAACCGGGCACCCAGGCACCCGGGCACCCGGGCACCCGGGCACCCAGGCACCCGAGCACCAGGGCACCCAGGCGGGCCGCGGAAATCGGCGGCAAAGCTCACCTAACCATATGAATCCGCTAGGACCCCTACAGAGGCAAGCTCTGATTGGGGAAACTTGAACAAACCCATCCTCGATCCGTGCAATGTTTGATAGCATCCCAGGTTTGAAACATGAGATCAGAAAGTGAAAGTGTGTGTGTGTGTGTTATGCCAACCAGGCGCTATGTCCTCAGGAAAATGGACGAGTGGGGGTGGAAATGAGAACGAAGAAGAGGAGGAGGAGGCACATGGTGGTCTCTGCTTCCTGTTCCTGCTCTGCTCTCTCTCTCTCTCTTTCTCGTTCCTCCCTCTGGCGGCTGCTGCTGCTGCGCACTGTTTGGGCCACGCTGCTCCAGCTTCGCACTTCCCGACGCAGTGGATATCCGCGTCGTGCGCTCCGCCTCCCAGGTCCGCGCGTCGCTCCGCGAGAGGCGCGCAAAGCGCTGCCACACGTGTGCTCCTGCACCGCCACCCCGCAGAAGGACGACCTCCGGCCCCACCAGCGCAACACGAGGCGCGGCCATCCCCAGGCCCCTGCGGCAGGCCTCGATGTTCTCACAGAGCCCCTGGTGTAGGAGGAGGGGAGGAGATGTCCTCATTAGGATAGGATAGCCGCCTCAGTGGCCTCCTCCTCCTCCTCCTCCTCCTCCTCCTCCTCCTCAGTGGCGCGCAGGAAGCGCACACGAGTGGGGAGGCGTGCGCAGAGGCAGTCAAGAGGCAGGAGGATGATTGGGAGGAGGAGGAGGAGGAGGAGGAGGAGGAGGAGGAGGAGGTGGCCCCAGCTCAGGTCCTGATTAGGATAGCCGCCTCAGTGGCCGCTGCAGCGCGCCGTGGAAGCGCCTCCAGGTGCAACGAACGGCGACGGACGGAGGGGCACGATGGGTCGTGCCGATGGCCCTTGCCCAGAGCAGCGATTGCACCCAAGGGCGGCTGCTTGCGTCCTGCGAGAGCTGGGCCCAGGCTTCGAGTCTGGCGTGTGCGCGCCCCGTGAGCGCCCCGTCGCCGTTGCTCGGGCGCAGCACCGTCCCGCCTGTGTTTTCGCACGTTCGGCCGGTGCCCCCCCACCTGTGACTGCTTTGCGCCGCACCACACAGATTGTTCTCACTCGCTGCTTGGGGGCCGCGCTGGGATCACCCTGGCCAACACCTAGACCATGCCGTCCAGACCCCACGATGCCGCAGAGCACTCAGACACCGACGTGCCTGCTTCACGCTACACAACGACATGTGCCCCTCTTGAAGTAGGTGCTCGATCTGGCAGAAACGAGAATCTCCTCGCAAGATTAACGGGTGGTCATCGTCACGTTCACTTGGTTTGGCAGCCGGCAAATTACAAGATTTCTCCTCCCGCTCTTCCTCCTCCTCCGTCTCCTCCTCCTCCTCCTCATCCTCCTCCTCCTCCTGATCCCCCCCTCCTCTTCCAAAAGGGCGACGAGGGAGAGGAGGAGGATATGACCTCCCTCTCCTCCCGCACGCCCCCGCGCGGCAACGAGCGCACGCGCCCGCGCGAGCGGCTGGAAGGGTGGGCAGCAGCAGCAGCAGCACATGGCGGAGAAGGGACCAGGGGAGCAGGGAGAGAGGAACAAAAAAAGTGCATAACCGTAAACTCTTAGAGTTCCGCGCGGACTTCTTGGATCTGCGCTGGGGCCCTCCAGCAGCGCCTCCAAGAAGTCCGCGCGGAACACCCCAAGTTTACGCTTGTGCCTTTTTGTTTGTTCTTCGAAGGGGGGAGCAGGGCGGGGCCGCCGTCGTCGCCGTCGTCGAGAACGGCGACGGCCACGGCGACGGAGTCGGCGTCGACTTCGGCGTCGGCGTCGGCTTCTGCGTCGTCGGCGCGGGCACGGGCGTGGGCGTCGACGTGGGCGCTGCAATGGCATGAGCGTGGGCGCCGTACAGTCATCGGCCTGACCTAAGGAACGATAAATAAGGAACGAAGCCCCTTTTTCATCCCAAGGAATAACGCATAAGG